>JAPQNM010000048.1:6358240-6378240 GCA_029783475.1 Metacarcinus magister
ATCATTAATATTTATTTTTATCATTATATTTATTTTTATCATTAATATTTATTTTTATCATTAATATTTATTTTTATCATTATTATTTATTTTTATCATTAATATTTATTTTTTATCATTATATATTTATTTTTATCATTATTATTTAATTTTATCATTAATATATATTTTTATCATTAATATTTATTTTTATCATTAATATTTATTTTTATCATTGATATTTATTTTTATCATTAATATTTATTTTTATCATTAATATTTATTTTTATCATTAATATTTATTTTTTATCATTAATATTTATTTTTATCATTATATTTATTTTTATCATTATTATTTATTTTTATCATTAATATTTATTTTTATCATTAATATTTATTTTTATCATTAATATTTATTTTTATCATTAATATTTATTTTTATCATTAATATTTATTTTTATCATTAATATTTATTTTTATCATTGATATTTATTTTGTATCATTAATATTTATTTTTATCATTAATATTATTTTTATCATTAATATTTATTTTTATCATTATTATTTATTTTTATCATTATTATTTATTTTTATCATCATTATTATTTTTATCATTAATATTTATTTTTATCATTAATATTTATTTTTATCATTAATATTTATTTTTTATCATTAATATTTATTTTTATCATTAATATTTATTTTTATCATTAATATTTATTTTTATCATTAATATTTATTTGTATCATTATTATTTATTTTGTATCATTAATATTTATTTTATCATTAATATTTATTTTTATCATTAATATTTATTTTTTATCATTAATATTTATTTTTATCATTATATTTATTTTTATCATCATTATTTATTTTTATCATCATTATTTATTTTTATCATCAATATTTATTTTTATCATAATATTTATTTTTATCATTAATATTTATTTTTTATCAATATTTATTTTATCATTAATATTTATTTTTATCATTAATATTTATTTTTATCATTAATATTTATTTTTATCATTAATATTTATTTTTATCATTAATATATTATTTTTATCATTAATATTTATTTTTTATCATTATTATTTATTTTTATCATTATTATTTATTTTTATCATTAATATTTATTTTATCATTAATATTTATTTTTATCATTATATTTATTTTTATCATTAATATTTATTTTTATCATTAATATTTATTTTTATCATTAATATTTATTTTTATCATTAATATTTATTTTTATCATTAATATTTATTTTTATCATTATTATTTATTTTTATCATTAATATTTATTTTTATCATTAATATTTATTTTTATCATTAATATTTATTTTTATCATTAATATTTATTTTTATCATTAATATTTATTTTTATCATTAATATTTATTTTTATCATTAATATTTATTTTTATCATTAATATTTATTTTTATCATTAATATTTATTTTTATCATTAATATTTATTTTTATCATTAATATTTATTTTTATCATTAATATTTATTTTTAGCATTAATATTTATTTTTATCATTATTATTTGATTTTTATCATTAATACTTATTTTTATCATTAATATTTATTTTTATCATTAATATTTATTTTTATCATTGATATTTATTTTTATCATTAATATTTATTTTTATCATTAATATTTATTTGTATCATTAATATTTATTTTGTATCATTAATATTTATTTTTATCATTAATATTTATTTTTATCATTAATATTATATTTTTATACATTAATATTTATTTTTATCATTAATATTTATTTTTATCATTAATATTTATTTTTATCATTATTATTTATTTTTATCATTAATATTTATTTTTATCATTAATATTTATTTTTATCATTAATATTTATTTTTATCATTAATATTTATTTTTATCATTATTGTTTATTTTTATCATTATTATTTATTTTTATCATTAATATTTATTTTTATCATTAATATTTATTTTTATCATTGATATATATTTTTATCATTATACTTTATTTTTTATCATTAATATTTATTTTATCATTAATATTTATTTTTATCATTAATATTTATTTTTATCATTAATATTTATTTTTATCATTAATATTTATTTTATCATTATTATTTATTTTTATCATTAATATTTATTTTTATCATTAATATTTATTTTTATCATTAATATTTATTTTTATCATTAATATTTATTTGTATCATTAATATTTATTTTTATCATTAATATTTATTTTTATCATTAATATTTATTTTTATCATTATTATTTATTTTTATCATTATTATTTATTTTTATCATTAATATTTATTTTTATCATTAATATTTATTTTTATCATTAATAAGAAAAATTTGAATAAAATCATAATATTTTTTTAAATCTATAAATCGAACACTTAGAAAAGACCTCGGCAGTGTAAGGGCAATAAGTTATGTTTAACCTGCCATTACCACCGAAACGAAGGATGCGAGGGGATTTCATTGAAATGTTCAAGATAATCAAAGGATTCGATAATATCAATACAGAAGATTACATTACTTTTGATTGATCAAATATAACAAGAAGACATCATTCTTTTAAGATTACTGGTGAAAGATTCACATCAACAAAGCCAAGCACTTCTTTTTCAATCGGATCGTTAACGTTTGGAACTCCCTGCCCGCCAATGTCGTCGACAGTAAAACAATTACTACGTTCAAAAATAGACTTGACAAATATTTAGAAGCCAATCCACAACTAAAATACTATCCGTTAACGTAGCAATCTTTGAGTAAGTTCATCCTGATGTACCTAACTTACGAAATGTCGATTCAAAAGACGTCGCTAGTGGCCTGACATCGCTTGCCAGGAAGTAGTGGTAGCAGTAGTGGTAGTGACAGTAGTGACAGTCTGGTCTTGGTTGGCCTTCCTTTCCCTGCCAGCCATGGCTGGGGAGAGAAGCCTTCACCCTTACTATCCTGTATCCTTCACTCTAGACTAGATAGTGTAGTCTCACAAACAGCCTCGTAAGGGCCAGCAGGCCTGTTGCTGTTTGTTCTTCCTATGTGTTCCTATGTGTTCCTCCTCCCTAATCGACATAAGTGAGCAGAACGAACCTCATCGTCCAGGTTATTCATCCCAATTCCATGGACGTTTCGGATGTGACGGTAGACATGTCCTCTACCCCCCACACCTCCCATTACGACACGATTTATGTATACACAAACACTTTTTCGTGACGTTTCCTATTTCTCATACTGACTTTTGGGGTGCGCAACTTATTGGGTATTTGGTGAGGTGTGTGTGTGTGTGTGTGTGTGTGTGTGTGTGTGTGTGTGTGTGTGTGTGTGTGTGTGTGTGTGTGTGTGTGTGTGTCAAAACAGCCGCCGTATTTTGCAGTTTTCCGTCAAGTTCTATATTAAGTTTAACAGAAACATGAATAGAGAAAGAACCTAAGTAGACTAAAAACTGAGGCCTAACTCCCTCCCCGCCTTCCGTCCCCTCTCTCTCATCTTACCCTCTGTTCTCCCTTTTAACATGCTGATGTACTACATAAATCATACTGAAGTAACACAACGTCCTGTCGCCTACCGCAATGTTATCATCATTCTTTATCATCATCATCAGCATCATCATAGTCGTTGTCATCGTCATTGTTGTTGTCGTCAGTACGTCCAGCATCACTTGTCATGTTAAGTAGTTTGAGGATACACACACTCAATCAAAAAAAAAGTGAAATCAACTATAGACAAACTCAATAAAGATACAAGAACTAAAGTGAAAAACAGATTCATGAGTATAAACATTAGCAAACCCACGAGAAGAGATCATTGGGTAACAGTACTCACACACCACACACCACACACCACACACCACACACCACACACCACACACACCACCCACCACACACCACACACCCAACAAAGCTGCTTAACTATGTGTCACCACCCTCAAAAGCACCTACACGTGTGGACTAGTTCTTACTGGGCAGCGCTGGGCAGGTGCGGTTTCCACTTGCGAGACTTGTCATGTTTGCTTTTCTTAATTAATGAAAATTAGAGAGGAAAAAAACCCAGCCTTCGCATTCCAATTCCCCGTCCTCGATAGTCTGGCCACAAACACGAGGCAGCGCAGGGACACACCAAGGCTGCCACCACGAGTCAAGTGAGGACGACACACAGAGGTCACACAAGCAATGATACTAAAACACTCAGTCTGTGTTGATATTATGTGTGAGGATCAGATGGAGTGCTAAGAGTCCAGTATTTATAGGTGAAGGAAGAGGAAAACGAGAGAGAAAAGGAGGAAGAGGAGGAGGAAGAGGAGGACAAGACGTTGCAGTAAGATGAAAAGATAAAGAGTAAAGGTCTTGCGATAGCTTTCTCTTTTTATCAATATTCTTCTTAATTATCTCTCTCTCTCTCTCTCTCTCTCTCTCTCTCTCTCTCTCTCTCTCTCTCTCTCTCTCTCTCTCTCTCTCTCTCTCTCTCTCTCTCTCTCTCTCTCTCTCTCTCTCTCTCTGGGTGTGGTACTGAATTAAATACCTCCCCTAAGAAGGGCCATTACCCTTCCCTCCCCACCACATGCCTCAAGTTCATCCCCTACTGACTCCCCAATTGTGCCTATCTGTTTGTCTCTCTGTCTGTCTGTCTGTTTGTCTGTCTGTCTGTCTGTCTGTCTGTCTGTCAGCTGTTCTGAGCTTCCAACAGACAGTGTAGCTTTGTATACATCATATGTTCTCATTGTATTCACGTATTCATTCGCTTTTTTTTTTTCTTTTTTTTTGTTGACGTCTGTGTGTGTGTGTCCATTTATCTCTTTGAAAATATCCATTATCTTTCTCTCTCTCTCTCTCTCTCTCTCTCTCTCTCTCCTCTCTCTTCTCTCTCTCATCTCTCTCTCTCTCCTCTCTCTCTCTCTCTCTCTCTCTCTCTCTCTCCTCCTCTCTCTCTCTCTCTCTCTTCCCGCCGGGCGCCTCGCTAGCTCGCAAAAAGAATGAATGAGGGCTGGGGGGGTCGGGCGCCGGACAGACAAAAAAAGGAAACTTGAGTATGCTTCCCGCCCCCCCTACCCCCCATCACCCCATCTCCCCTTAGTAGGAGTGCCAGTTGCTAACGCAGAGTGCCACCCACACCACCCTAAGCACCAAGCCCCGCCGCCGCACGCTACCCATGGCAACTTTACTCATTTTTGCCTCCCTATGCCGGCCGGATGTGGGGGCCGCGACTCTACCCCGCTCCCTTCCACCCCTTACCTCCTCCCGCCCCCTCCTATAATAGCTAAGGGGGGAAAAAAGGAATAGTAGAAAGAAGGGAAGACGGAGGAAAGGAAGGAAAACGAGTTGAGGAAATTCAAGAAAGCGAAGAAGGTGGGTGGGTGATGAAGAGGAAAATGTAAAGAAGAAGAAGAAGAAGAAGAAGAAGTAGAAGAAGAAGAAGAAGAAGAAGAAGAAGAAGAAGAAAAAAGAGGAGGAGGAGGAGGAGAGAAGTAAGAAGATGAAAAATGCGAAGGAGGAGGAACACTAAGGAACACAAAGGAAAACACAAACACCAGTTGGTCCTTACGAGGCTGTTAGAGATAAACTACACTATCTAATCTAAAGTGAGAGGCACAGGACAGTAAAGGCGAAGGCTCCTCCCCACCCACTGCTCCCTACAGCCGAGACTGGCAGGAAAGAAACAAATGGATTAAAAAAAAACATACAGCATTATAAAGAATGTAACTGGAATTTCTTTTATAGGTCTGAGATAATGACTATCACTACTACTACTTCTACCCAGGCGAGGCCAGACCATCAGCAACAAAATCCAAAAAATGACATTTTATAAATATATTCGCATAACTTGATTAAATTTGTTCACGATAACGAATGATATCTGAGTTGAAGATTGGAGTCAAAGCACTTGTTTAGTCTGTTCTTGGAAACTTAAGTGTTATACTGTGAACAACGTTGCAAGGCAGAGAATTCCAAACGTCAATGACCCGATTGAATTAGAAGTGTTCCGCTTCATCTGTCAAGAATCTTTTGCTGACCCTTGTTATATTTGACTATGAAGTCATTTCTGCATTGATGTTATATTATGTAAATATTTAAAACATTTTATTAGATCACCTCGCATCCTCCGTTTCGATAGGCTGAATAAGTTTAGCTTAGGAGGGGGAGAAGAAGGAAGAGGAGGAGGAGGAGGAGGCAGAGGAGGAGGAGGATGAGGAGGAGGAGGAGGAGAAGGAGGAGGAGGAGGAGGAGGAGGAGGAGGAGTAGAAGGAGGAAGAGGAGGAGAATGATAATAATAACAATAATAATAATAATAATAATAATAATAATAATAATAATAATAATAATAATAAAAAGAAGAAGAAGAAGAAGAAGAAGAAGAGGAAGAAAAAGAAGACAAATTCATCCACACTGTAAATGAGTCATTGGATGTACCCACCCAGCCCTAAAAGTGACCCATTTTTCTCGTCTCATCCTTAGGAGCAACGTACTATCTCCCTTCTCCCCTCCCTCCCTCCCTTTCTTCACTCCTTTCCCTCCCTCCCTCCCTCCCTCTCTCCACCCTTCCCTCCATCCCTCTCTCCACTCTCCACCCTTCACTCCCTCCTTTCTGAGAAGTGAACTATTACAGGCTCCTTCCCACCCCTCTCATCCAGCCATCCATTCTTCCATTCCATCTACTTACCAACAATTCCTTCCACTTTCCACTAAGCAATCCACTTAGCTTCACCTCTAACAGAACCAAACTAGGTCATCCACTTATCTTCCACAACAACTGGCTCACCCGCCCCCCCCCCTACACTCTTTTCCCATCCCTCCATACAGACAACAATAACTTTACAAACAAGACAACCTATTCCCTATTCATTTCCTCTTCCCTTCCTACCCTTATTGATGCACCTACCCATCTCTTCCGTTTCTTACTGCCCCATCCATCCATCCAATGTAGCCACTCCTCCTCACCCGCAGAGGCGCCATCAACTCCATTTTTTCATTACTTTCAACCAGCAGGTGGATGGATAAGGAGGGTAAGGGAGAAAAAAAATATGGAGATTTATAAGCAGGAGTTACAAAGTAGATGAATGAGCAGGAGGATTGACTGAGGAATAACAAGATGGAGTGAAGGATGAGGTGTTACTGGAAGAAGACGAGAAGAAAAATATGGAGCAATGAGATAGAGAGAACGTATGTGTGTTTTTTATGAGGAGAGGAGTGAGTTAAAGGACTAAGAGGTGAAAGGGAGGAGGTAATGCATGAACGGTTGATGTGGAAGGACGAAGAAGTGAAGAGAATGAGGTGGAGGGTTTCCAGATGGTTCGTGGCTAAGTGGAGGAGACAGATATAGATGTGAGGGATGGAGGCGAGGCAATGCAAGAGGGGGGGGGAGATGTGGAGGGACGAGGAGGTGTTGGAAATAAGGTGGAGGGGGTTACAGGTGGTTCTTCCTTAACCATATACAGTTTATAGGAGCCTTTCAACACCCTTTGTCCACCCCACGCGTACAATCGCTTGTCTTCCTCCCTCAGCCACGCGCCGAATCACATAAATATTTACCACATCGCCTCCACGTGCTTCCATCCCTTCCCCAATCACCCTCATCTCCCTCATCTCCCTCCCCACCCTCTTTTCTTCTCATCTTTCCACCTCCCTTCCCGCCATCCCTGGTTTTGTCACTCTTCTCCTCCTCATATTCAGCTTCTGCTTCCTCCTCTTAAGCTTTTTTTGTATCTTTCTCGTATATTTGCGGTTCTTTTTTCGTACTTTCTTCTTCCTCCTCTTCCTCCTCCTCCTTCTCCTCCTCCTCCTCCTGTTACTGTCCTTCCAGCTTCCCATCTCCCCTTTGTTTTGATTCGTTTCAGCTTTCACATGTTTAAGAGAATCGTGAGATGAGTGACTGGTGTGATGGTGAGAGGGAGGGAGGCAGGTAGAGGAGTGGTGGAGCGGTGTTGCACAATAGGAAGGTGGTAGGTAATGGTGGTACAATGACTGTTTTATCAATTGTATGTATATAGGCTTAAATCTATCTGTCAGGGAGTTTCGGCTCGATAGACCGTGCCTTAATCTAATATTTCCCATTATTCATGATCCTGTAACTCAGTATGGGAATAAAAATGACTTTATTTGACTTAACTTTACTTACTTTACTGCTATGTGGACGGGTGGTAGTGCTTGGGTGGTGATCTGGGAGAGAGAAGATCGTGATTAGGTTAGTGGATGAATGTGGAGGAGTGGATGGATGCATTACCTTCTTTTCTTATTTGGTTAAGTAAATAAATGACTGATAGAAATTTCATCAGGTTTAATGGACGTAATGTCAGTGGTGTTCATTTATCGTTATCGTTATCGTTTCCATTGCCACGTTGCCTTGTGTCACTATCCAGATCAACTTTCTACGTTAACTCATGATGATAACAATGATAATAATGAAAATAATAATAATGATAATAATAATAATAATAATAATAAGTTGAACTCCACCAAATCGTAAGAAATTTATAAGAAAAAAAATTGAAACCTGGGTAACGTGGACCTTAGACTTGTTTATTAGCTGAGTTAGTAAAGTGTGTACGTGTGTGTGTGTGTGTGCGTGTGCGTGTGCGTGTGTGTGTGTGCGTGCGTGTGTGTGTGTGTGTGTGTGTGTGTGTAATACCAGGGATAGATAATAAAGATAGACACAATGGATCAGCTGAGCGTCGAGCCACCTGGGCACCTCACCTGAGCATGTCACCTGGCGGATGTGGAGGGAAGGAGGGAAGGAGGGAAGGGGGGAAGGAAGGAGGGAAGGAGGGAGGGAGGGAAGGGGGGCAGGAGGGAAGGAGGGAAGGAGGGAAGGAGGGAGGGATAGAAAAGCTGACAGATAGTGTCTCGTGTATAGGACACATGGTAATGTAGTAATAGGACGAGACAGAAAAAAGAAGGAAAAAAAAAACAGAAAGGAAAAAAAGGTTGATAATTATTACTTGTATTATTACTTCATATGTAATTTTTTTTTCACTTTATTTACTTGATTGATTATTATTTGCTTGAGTTATTCATTAATTTACATTCTTTCAATATCAGGTGTACTTGTTTAATCAATCCTTCGATCTTTTTTTTTTTTTTGTGTGTGTGGATCAGTTCAATTATTTGCTTTGTTCAAGACCCTTTTTTTTTCTTCTTTTTTTCTAATGTTAGGAGAATGTATTTCATTAAGACATTTCCTTTGTTTCTTATACACTGTCTCTTCTCCTCCCTCCCCTTCACCCTTTAATCATTGTTCTTCCTTCTAGTTATCCTCATATCCCCCTTCTCTTCTCCCTTCTCCCTATTAAATTAGTCTTCCCTCTCACCTCCCATTTCTTCACATTCTCCCTCACTCCCTCCCCTGTACTAGTGACCTTCCCTTTCCTCCCTTCCCTCCCTTCCCCTTTCCTCTTCTTATCCCTATCCTCCCTCCCTCTCTCCCCCAATAACCTCCCCTCTCAACCCTTCCCCTACTCCCTTCCTCCTCCCCGTCTTCCCTCCCTCTCTCCCAGCAATAACTTCCCCTCCCTCCCTCTTCCTCTCCTCTCCCCTCTTCCTCTCCTCTACTCTCCTCTCCCTCCCTACCTCTCTCTCTCCCTCCCCGTTCTTCACCGGCGTGGGAAACCCAGCGCATCCGGAGAGAGAGAGAGAGAGAGAGAGAGAGAGAGAGAGAGAGAGAGAGAGAGAGAGAGAGAATTTTTTTGTGGATGCCATGCTTGATGCTTCCCTCCTCCCCCATTCAATCCCTCTCCTCCTCCTTTCTGTCTTCCTCCACCTGGCTGTTTCCACCGCACCTCACCCCTTCATCCACGCCCCGCCACCTAAAGACTCTCCTCCTTCCTATCAACATCACCATTGTCTTCTTTCCTTTCTCTTCTTCATCTGTCCTCCACATCACATCCACAATGACTCGGACCCATCTATTTCATCAACATCTCATCCATCCCCCCCCCCCCCCCGACCCCAGCCATCCACCTTCACCCCCATACCCATATTTATCTACCCATCCTTTTTGTATTTATATTCACCCGGCACATCCACCTCTCTACACCCAGCTCCACACCCGTAGCCTATTCATCACTCACTCTCCACAGTCATCACACGCCACGCTAACACCATTTAGGGCAACGCAGGTCGGTCATTTCCTCTCAATAATGTGATGATCTTCTGCATTTAATCAGGTTGTGGTGGTAGGAGGAGGAGGAGGAGGAGGAGGAGGAGGAGGAGGAGGAGGAGGAGGAGGAGGAGGAGGAGGAGGAGGAGGAGGAGGAGGAGGAGGAAAGAAAAATGATAAAGGATGTAGTAAAGGTAATGGAAGGAAGAGGGAGGAGAGCGAAGAAAAGGAAGGATGTGGTGGAGGAGGTGGAGGGAGGAAAGAGAAGGAAGGGTGTAACTAGTTATGTGGAGGAAGAAGGAGAAGGAGGAGGAGGAGGAGGAGGAGGAGGAGGAGGAGGAGGAGGAGGAGGAGGAGGAGGAGGAGGAAGGGAGTGGGGTAGATTTGGAGGGGACGGATGAGGTAGGTTTTCAAAGTTTGCATACTGACAGTGTAATGACGAGAGAGAGAGAGAGAGAGAGAGAGAGAGAGAGAGAGAGAGAGAGAGAGAGAGAGAGAGAGAGAGAGAGAGAGAGAGAGAGAGAGAGAGAGTGTACATTCGTCTTACACTTACTTACACACCCTGACTTATTTTTTTGTATTCGTATAGCCTTGTACTGACTGACTGACTGACTGGCTCGTTTCAATAGCCTCAGTACTTTGCCCTCCCCTCCCTTCACCCTCACACTTACATAACAAATTTTTTTTTTCTTCTCACCCTTGATCCTCGACCTTTATAACACCCTGGGGGACTGTCACCCTTCACTCACTCTGCATTGGCTTAAATTCTTGTACATTATCACCCATAACTAACATCACTTTTCCTATTGTCCTTTGCTATATAGTCGTTTGTTTCTTCTTTCTCTCTCTCTCTCTCCTTTTTGTATCACCCATTACCCATTGAAAATCCTCATTATATCTTAACGTTTATCCTCATGACTCCCTATATATTCTCTAAACATGGCTATATGCTGCTCCATTCTGCCTTAAACGTCTCACTCTATCCAATGTGTCCTTTAATTTCCCCTAATTAATCCCTTTTCCCATTTGTACAGCTCCACCCTATCCTATCTAATCCTATCTAATCCTATCTTTTTTTTACCATATACTCCACCTATCTATCCCTTTACTTTCATCCTAGTGTCCCTCCCTATGCCCTGCCCTTTCCATACATACATACATACATAACCCCAAACAGAGTGCTATTTCTTTCCCTTTAACCTTACCCTGCCCCCTTTCACCCATGCTAAAGGCCCCGTCCTGCCCTGTCCTGCCCCCGCCTTGCCCCCGCCTTGCCCCCGCCTTGCCCCCGCCTTGCCTCCACGCCATCCATGGACTTGACCCCGCTTGACCTAACTCCTCTGGGCTCCCTCCAACCCTCACATACCTGCCACGTCCCTCAGTCGGGTTTCTGCCTTATCTCCCCTCTCAGGTTACTTGCTCCGCGTAAGACCCCTCAACCTCCCCCCCCCCGCCCCCCCCTCCGTCTTTCTAACAAGCCCCCCCGACTTCCCTCCTTATCGTCACCTTTTCTACTTCATTCCCCTTTCATTTCTCCCCTTAAGGATTTGTACAATACATTATTTTTTTTTTGTCTCTCTCTTTCTCCTCTCTCTCTCTCTCTCTCTCTCTCTCTCTCTCTCTCTCTCTCTCTCTCTCTCTCTCTCTCTCTCTCTCTCTCTCTCTCTCTCTCTCTCTCTCTCTCTCTCTCTCTCTCTCTTATACCTATTGCTTTCCTCCGTACCTACATGAGTGCAACCACAAGTTTATATCACATTCCTCCTCCTCCTCCTCCTCCTCCTCCTCCTCCTCCTCCTCCTCCTCCTCCTCCTCCTCCTCCTCCTAATTATGTGCCACGCCCTCCTCTCTAGCTCCTCTAAGTGACGGTCTGTAGTGGGAGGAGACGCATTTCTTTGTCACACCTGTCAGAAACACACCTGTGGCCTCATAAGGTGTGTGTGTGTGTGTGTGTGTGTGTGTGTGTGTGTGTGTGTGTGTGTGTGTGTGTGTGTGTGTGTGTGTGTGTGTGTGTGTATGTGTGTGTGTCTTTTTTTTATCTTTAATACACAAATACCTTAGCATCTGTTCATCACAAAGCCCTACAACGTATCGTATAGAAAGAGTCAATCCAGTCCTGTTGTCGATCTTCCCTTCAATTCTAGTATACCGAACGGAAACAAAAACCAAAACAAAAAATAAAACCTGAACTAACTAACTAGAGCCCTTTTAACTAATTTACATAGACCTCCATCAACTAACATCATCATTCCTTACCCATTAAACATCAAAAATATATCTATGAATCACCAAATAAGGAATGAATATTTCCTCATTTTCTTTCCATTCAACATCTTAATCTTTACACATACAAACGTCTTCCATGTAAAAAATAATATAAAAAGAAGGTCTAGACTGATTCAGAGCGAGCATTGACCATAAACAGAGAGAGAGAGAGAGAGAGAGAGAGAGAGAGAGAGAGAGAGAGAGAGAGAGAGAGAGAGAGAGAGAGAGAGAGAGAGAGAGAGTTAAGAGGGTGAGCTTAGGGTATCAGGGCGTGGCTAGGAGGGGTAAGGAGGCGGGGCAAGTGTATGTATGGGGAGGAAGAAGAGTTAGGAAGGGACGGCTAGGGGCATGGAGGAGGGGAGGAAAGAGGGGAAGCAGGGGAGGGGACAAAGAGTTGGACGAGGCTATCAGTGTCTGACATACCGTCCTTGACTCATCTGATTGTACAGGAAATGTGGAGAGCTGGACTTGGACTAGCTACACACACACACACACACACACACACACACACACACACACACACACACACACACACACACACACACACACACACACACCTGTAATCACCCACTGCTAGCTACACCTTGACATGCATTAAACAAACAGGAGTACAAACTTATCTTTTTACTCCTTTTTTATTCTTACTTCATTACCACATATATATATACGGTTACACATACCACTTAAAACCTCTTGTGTGCATGTATATCTGTGTGTCTATGTATGTGTGTGTGTGTGCGTGTGAGAGACAAACCACCTCCCTCCTCCCCCATCCCGTCCACCCTCTACATCATCCCGTACATGGGTGTGGGGGTGTTGTGTAACTCGTCTGGGTACCTGGGGCGTTACGGGGCTTGGGTTACCTGCACGAGTAATGACCTTGACAGTAATTAATGATAAGGTGGTGGTGGTCCTTTGATTACGGGAAACTGTCACACGCTGAAAAATGCACCCAATGTGTTTTAATTTTAAGGTGTATTGAGAACGTTGATATAAATGTGTGTGTGTGGGTGTGTGTGTGTGTGGGTGTGTGTGTGTGTGTGTGTGTGGTGTGTGTGTGTGTGTGTGGTGTGTGTGGGTGTGTGTGTGTGTAGCTAGTCCAAAGTCCAGCTGAGCGAGAGGTTATGTTTTCACTTTGTTTGTTTGTTTGTTTATCTGTTTATCTGTCTGTCTGTCTGTCTGTCTGTCTGTCTGTCTGTCGATATGCTAGCAACTTCCTGACAACACAATACATCGCAACCTCATGAATCCTTATCAACATGATGTCCTACCCTGGAGCTCGACACCATTACATTTTGAAAGGTCAAGGTCATAAGGTCAAGGTCAGGAAGAGTTAAAAGTCCCCAGTATCATTTTCATTGAACGTAAGTACCAATGTATCAGCTGCTGCTATTTGTTCTTCCTTTTTGTTCTTTTGTGTTCCTCCTCCTCCTCCTCCTCCTATTATACTATCAATCTCTTCTCTTATTCCTCTTTCTTTTCCTCAATCCCTGCCCCCCACATTCTATTATTTCTCCCTCCTGGCTCAATCTCTCCATGACCTTTTGGCCCCCCCCCCTAGCCCTCCACCCCCTATTCTGCTCTTCTCAGCCCCTCCCTCTAACCACAGACCCCCTTCCCTAAACCACAATATTACTCCCACTACGCCTTACTACCAACGTGACCTTGTGACCTTGTAGTGGCCTTAACCTTTGACCTCTCCGACAATGCCTCACAACTTCTTATAGACCATGAATCTCTTGTTTTCAAGGAGATAAAAGAGAAGGGGAAGAGGGAGGGTGGGCGGGCGGGCGTCTGAGACCTTTAAACTTACGCAGAGGAAACGCAGGAAAATGTGCATCTTAGGCAGACCTTTTGACCTTTTCTCTGTCTTTCTCTCACTCTTCTTTCCTACACACACACACACACACACACACACACACACACACACACACACACACACACACACACACACACACACACACACACACACACACACACACACGTTTCATAATGTAGTGTTGAGTTAAAAGGTTGATGAATCTTTGGGTTCACGATAAAGAGACTGACTGACTGACTCATTCACTCATCCACTCACTCACTCACTCACTCACTCACTCACTCACTCACTCACTCCCTTACTCACTCACTGACTAACCCACTCACTCGCTCACTCACTTTATTTAAATACATGTCTGCTAATTCCTAACTAGTGGTAAAAGTGGTAGTAGTAGTAGTAGTAGTAGTAGCAGTAGTAGTAGTAGTAGTAGTAGAAATAATATCACTAGTAGCAGCAATATTTCGTCAATTGATTCCCAGTTCACTTATTTACTTATCATTCATTAGCCTATATTATTTTTTTTCTACAATTATTGCCGATATCCCACTGTTAAAAATAAGCGGCCCTGACTTTTTTTTCCAATCCACTTAACCTGCAGAATTCTCGTCCCGGCCAGGTGAAAGCGTGCTATCAGGTGATTTATTTATCTGTCTCTTTAACAGGTGGCGGGAGGCTATGGTGACAGTGAAGGCGGAATGGTTGGTTGGGATGTATGGACGGGTTTGTGAAGGACTACCCACATAGACAAAGGATTACTGACGACTTCTATTATTATAACTATTGTTGTTGTTATTGTTGTTGTTATTGTTCTTGTTATAGTGTGTTGATCAGACCTAAACTACTATAATACACGAGTCTGTAAGCCGAGTGTTGATAAGGTGCTGTTGTATGTTCACAGCTTCTTGATTGTTATCGTTATTGTTATTACTATGTATTCATCACATTAAATAATACTTAAAGGTAATAACAGTCATAAAATTCTTGCCTACCATAAATAGATAATAGAATATGATGAATGAATAGTAGCTGTGTATTATTAGATCAATATTATGAACTTCTGTCACCATCACTGTTGTTGTTGTTGCTGTGGTTATAATTAGTATTGGTATTAGTATTAGTATAAGTGTTATTAGCCTTCATTTATTAGTTATCACAGTCAATCGCTAACACAGTCATTACCATTACGTGTTGCCTGCTGCCCACAACCTCATTCCCACACTAGTAATTATTTGCCTCTGTTAAAACCTTAATGGACCGATTTCATGTCATTATTCCTCCACCTCCTCCTTCACTCTCTGATCCTCCTTCTGTTCCTTTTCGTCTTCTTTGCTTCTCCCTTTTCTTCTTCCTCCTGTACCATCACCGCCACCACCTCCTCTTCCTATCTTTCGTTTCCTCCTCCTCCTCCTCTTCCTCCTCCTCCTCCTCCTCCTCCTCTTCAACAGTGTGGGAACCTTGGCAAAGCAACTTTTTATTCGTGATTCATTTAAAAACTAATAACATCTTTTCAAACCTTACCTGACTCTTGTGCATGTAATTTAAATCTTCCCAGTTCTTATTCTTACAGTCAAATAAATGTGTTCCCTTTTTCCCCTCTCCTTTTACGTCAGAAATTAGCTTAATACTTTACCAATATCAATTGTTACACGAACTTGATGCGCATTCTCTCTCTCTCTTTCTTTTCTGCCGAGGAGGACCAAACCAAAAAGAGAAATTAAATGTGTAATTCAAGATGAGCCTCGCCAGACCTTACTTAATTAACGTGAGGGAAATAAAAATAACATTGGCGCCGACCACACACGCCTCCTAATGGCATGATAATAATGGGCTTTAGTGCATGTTTTTGTGCGTGTGAATATTGCGTGCACTTGTGTCTGTCGTAACGCAAGATCCGCCTTTTTGTATACATGACGAGATATATGTGTGTGTGTGTGTGTGTGTGTGTGTGTGTGTGTGTGTGTGTGTGTGTGTGTGTGTGTGTGTCAGCTTTGCCTAACTACTAATACTTTCCGAACAGCAATATCAACAAGTGAATTCAGTAATATTTCAAAGTACATTTAAATAACCAGACGCACCTCAAAAAAAAATAATAATAAAGTGGGAAAAGAAGAATTGAAATAAAAAAGGAGAAAAAAATAAATAAATCCTTCCCTTTCCTCCTGCCTGAAAAAAAAAAAATACATAAATAATCAAATAATAATGGAAAAAAAAAATATTCACAGTCTTCAATGATCCCAATGTAAATAAACACGTCTGAAACATATCAATTTGACCCAACTTGACTCAAATTAACGCGACGCACACTTTTTACCCTTGAAACAATTAACACACCATTACCTTGAGGCCAACACGTCTTCATGACCAAATCACTTACTTACCCAACCAATTGTTCCAGTACCAAGACAACCTACACCTTTACCACCCAACCTTCCTCCACCTTCCTCACTCCTTCCGTCTCCCTCCCCCTCCCTCACCTTCACTCTCCCCTCTCCCCCTTTCCCCTCCCTTCCCCAGCCTCGTCTCCCTCTCCCTTCCTCACCTCTCCGTCTCCCCTCCCTTCCCCAACCTCAAGTCCCTACCTCCCTACCTCCCTACGCCTCCCTCCACTCCTCTCCCTCCTCTGCCTTCCCTCCCTCATCCTCTTCCAACCGCAGGAGGCCACGTAGCAGGGTCATGGGCGCCGCCAGGAGGGAAGGAGGGAGGGAGGGAGGGAGGGAAGGAGGGAGGGAGAGTTCGTGTTGTTGGAGGTGAAGGGAACGTGATGGTTAAGGTCAAGGGGGGGCGACAGGTCAAGGCTAAAGGTCACATGGATGCTGGAGAGATGTCAGGTAGGATGGAGAGAAGGAGGAAAAGATGGAGGAACGGAGGAAGGGATGGAGGAAAGGTATAAATAGTATTGATAGGGTAAGTTATTATTGAGGTTAAATGTTCATCATGTCAGTAATATTTGCAGGTTCATATTGAATAATTGTCTTTTTCTGCTATGATGGTAGGGGTTGTGAGGAGGAGGAGGAGGAGGAGGAGGAGGAGGAGGAGTGAGGAGTAAAAACAAATCCACTGCACCACCACAGCGCCACTCAAACCACAACACACTCACCTCTCACCACAAAATTCCAGCTCTAACACACTTACACACTCTTAGACACACACGCACGCTCTCATTACCTTGCCTGGGTGGCGGTGAGCTAAACGTACGACTTGAAACACAACATTGATGAGTGGCATTGAGAGAGAGAGAGAGAGAGAGAGAGAGAGAGAGAGAGAGAGAGAGAGAGAGAGAGAGAGAGAGAGAGAGAAATGATGTATGTAATATTTTCTTTCCTTGCATTGATACACCTCATTCTTCTCCTTATACTTATTTTCCTTCTTTTTCATTCCCCTTATTCATTTCTAGTTCACCCTATTTCTCCCCCTCTTCCCCCTCCCTCACCTCCCCATCTTCCTGACGGTGTAAAAATGTACTCTGCGGGTCAAGGGTCAAGGGCCTCCTAGGGGAACGGTTATTTCACCCTGACCAGTGGGCGAGGAGGTCTTCAGACAGAATCAGTCACTCAGCCTCTTCCTTTCCCTCCTTTCTCTCCTCCATTCCTCACCACCTCCCTTCCTATATTCCTTTTCTAACTCGATTCATCAGTTATTTTCGACTTCAATTTAGTGTATCAATGGACCACGTCATGTGAGGGTAAAACAGGTGTTAATGTAAGGGTGGGAGGGCAGCTCACACCTGTCTGTAAGTGCCAAGCAGATGTATACCCCCCTCCCGCGCCCCATACCTGGCTCTTTGCGCTCTTCCCTTCCCCTTTCCCCCCCTCCCCCTATCTCCCTCCCTCCCTATGTCATGAGGAAGGGAAGACGGAAGAGTAAGAGGGCGGGGGAGGGAGGAGAAATGGAGGGTAAGAGGAGCCATATCTCTGCTTTTGTTGACATTTTTCACGCGGCCAAGAAGGGATGAAATAGTTCCCCTTGATTACTCTAACGGGATGTGCCCCATTCCCTAACGCCCCCCCCCTCCCCCCCCTTCACACGCGTCCCACCCTGAGGTTAGATGTGGCTCGGTGCTGCCCTGTGGCCCCCTCTGTGACCACCTGCCACACCATAAAGATAGGATGTGGCTGGATGATGTGACACTCTACCACACCTAAGTTAGTTTTTTTTTTCTTACCCCTCTCTCTCTCTCTCTCTCTCTCTCTCTCTCTCTCTCTCTCTCTCTCTCTCTCTCTCTCTCTCTCTCTCTCTCTCTCTCTCCCCTGTCACGCGCCCTCAGTAATGCCACAGTACTGAGAGCAGCATACTGTCACCTCTTATCTGTTGTTATGGCACCCGTCGCTTCATATGACGACGCCCTCTCACCTATCATTCATTCCCTCACTCAAACACAACAAATCAAGGACACTAAAGACTACTAACAAGCACCAACCTCTGACACATTAACAATCTTTTTAATCCAACAACAATCACCATCCAATGAAGACTATAAAGACATATGTTACTTAGTGTGCATGTATGTATGTATGTTTATTAGTCTTTCTATATACCTGTCCCCTTACCGGCGTACAGGTGTAACTCCTCGTTCACCTGGCGGGAGGGAGAGGGCGGGGTAGGGCGGGCGGGTGTGATTGGGAGCGGTCAGCCCACCTGTCACACCACCGTTACCGCAATATTTCACGCAAAGGGTCTGATGCAGTGCGTGGAGAGGTGTTTGGAGAGAGAGAGAGAGAGAGAGAGAGAGAGAGAGAGAGAGAGAGAGAGAGAGAGAGAGAGAGAGAGAGAGAGAGAGAGAGAGAGAATGACACACACACACACACACAATGACCACAGCGTGTATGACTAATGCTCATAAGGCGTGATTGTAATGTTGCCTAGAAGATGAATGTAGTAAAATGTTTGGATGCTGCGTCTTATACAATGAGAGAGGATGACGGCTTGGGTGGTGAGGCTCTGTGTGTGTGTGTGTGTGTGTGTGTGTGTGTGTGTGTGTGTGTGTGTGTGTGTGTGTGTGTGTGTGTGTGTGTGTGTGTGTGCATTACATACGCGTGGACAGCCAAGGGCACCACCACCACCACCACCATACAACTACACATAATAAATTCCTTCGTTACCCAAACTGTATATCGTAACTTGTCCCTTCTGTCCTCCCCTTCCACTCCTATTCCTTCCATCCTACCTCCCTCCTTCATGCCTCCTCCTCCTCCCACCCTCCCTTCCTTCCTTCCTTCCTTCCTTCCTTCCATTTATCTCATTACGGTCCTCTCTCTCTCTCTCTCTCTCTCTCTCTCTCTCTCTCTCTCTCTCTCTCTCTCTCTCTCTCTCTCTCTCTCTCTCTCTCTCTCTCTCTCTCACCTGAAGCCTACAGTCAGCTGAGACGCCATAAGACACTCCAGTTATCGCCTTATCGTCCCCTCCTTATCGCCTTTCATTCATTTGGTGTTCTTATCAGGCAGCGGCGGCGAGGCGAGATGGAGCGTCTTATCAGTCAAGAGAACTCAGGAGGAGGTGGTGGTTGTGGTGGGCGGAGGGGGTAAGAGAGGGGTGAGGAAGACGAGGGGAAGGGAGCCTGGTATGTATTGAAGAGGAGGAGGGAGAGGAGGTGGAAGAGGAGGAGGAAGAAAAATATATAAGAGGATGAATGAGGGTGTAAGCGGAGAGAGCGAGGGGGGATGGAGGAAGAGAAGGAGTGAGGAAGAGAGAGAGCGAGAGAGAGTTGGGGGAAGGAAGGAAGATGGAGGGAAACGAAAAAGAGACTGTATAAGACAAGAGGCAAAACATCCAATGATTTATCTCCTTGATTCCCTTTAATCTCTCCCTCTATCGCTACAAAATATGACTACCCTACCCTCCTCCTC
>JAPQNM010000048.1:6383240-6405740 GCA_029783475.1 Metacarcinus magister
TATACATATCATATATATACTATATATACGAATAACTCTTGCTCTTATGGTTACTTAGTGGTGATGGAAAAAATGTCTTTGGGTCACTGCAGGTTAGTCACACGTGGACTTTTGGGGTGAACAAATTTTTGGCAATATCACCTCCACAACGTTTCAACAGACAACTAACCCTTTGTTCGTACTCTGGTTACTGTATCTAAGTCTTAGTCTATAAACTAAGATAATAGGGTCAACTACTACACCTTCTATATTGACGGTGACCAGTACACCTTCAGCACGTGCGTTTGAGGGCAGCAGTCATTCAATGGTCCGCGAAAAGAATACTGTCAGTCTTCTCTCAACTCCTTCAGTCACATAAATGCCATACTTTCTTCCGCAGGAGCTACTTACACAACACCAGACACGTTGTCTGTTTCTTTCCTTAAGGATGTTTAACCGTTTATATGATGTAATGCTGCCAACCCTCCCACGTGGTATGTCAGCTGGCTTGCAAGGCTTTCAATGGTACTAGTAAACTGTGCCTATGCCAATTTTATGAACACACCAGATGCACACCAACTATATTTTCTCCTATCTGTCTCGGTAGATTTACACTTTGAAAACTACTTTGTTCTTCATCACGAACTCTGGAACTGACTACTGTTCTACAATGTTGTTTACGTATCCTAGAACTGACGAATACTCCACAATTTTTTTTAAGTACTTTGGAACTGACTACTGCTAGGAATCTCTCTCTCTCTCTCTCTCTCTCTCTCTCTCTCTCTCTCTCTCTCTCTCTCTCTCTCTCTCTCTCTCTCTCTCTCTCTCTCTCTCTCTCTCATTCGCTCTCATTCTCTCTCTCTCCTCTCTGCACCTCTAGTAGTCTAACAATAGCAATATATTTACTGTTTTCTCTTTTTATTATAGATATCCATAGACTTAATGCGTTCATTGTCCGAGACTGACTTGTTCAGACTGTGCTTTCTCGGGCAGTTTGGTACACTGTCTGTAAGCACAGAAAGCACTGCATCAGGACTGTGATGTGCTGATAATATGTCCATGGTAGGATTGTGGGGGTGTTGCAAGAATCTCACCTCCCAGGGACTCAGTTTATAGTGAGTTATAATGGTTGGTGCCATCTTATTCAGTGTAGTGGAATCCTATGTAGTATCGTATACACACACACACACACACACACACACACACACACACACACACACACACACACACACACACACACACACACACACACACACACACACACACACACACACACACTGACCAGCATGCCAAGGTAATACTCCTCGAAGAAGGGTCTCAGGGTCAACTCAAGCTTAACCTTCACTTGTCACTGGCATATAAGAACCTGGAGGACAAATGAAGGTTAAAGCCTGAGTGAGTGTGTGTGTGTGTGTGTGTGTGTGTGTGTGTGTGTGTGTGTGTGTGTGTGTGTGTGTGTGTGTGTGTGTGTAAATATATATATATATATATATATATATATATATATATATATATATATATGTCGGCGAGAGCGTCGTTGATGAGCATCAGGAAACACCGTAGACTGGTCATGGTCCCCTGGGGGCCCCGCAAGTCAGGTGTTGGAGGGAGGATACAGAGTCCTGATAGTAGACAGGTTGCTGACGCCCGCTGAGGAAGTCGGTCAGCCATGCTATTAGGTTGGGATGAAGGGTCCAGACTTATGGCCTTGGTGATGACACCAATGTGATCTACAAGATCAAAGGCTTTCCTAAAGTCTACCAAAGCAAGAGCGAGAGAGGTGTTACGTTTGTCCAGGTGGCTGTGTATAAAATCAAGGAAGCTGACAAGGCAGTGTGAGTTGGAGAAGGACTTCATGTTGCCATAGTTGTGTGTCTATGGATTTGATAATGTTTGAATAAGTCCAGTCAAAGACAAAATCTGGGCTTAGGATGGGTTTGATGGCGACTGGTCTTAGATCCTTTAAGGACTGTGACCTGGTTGTTTTACGGATAAGGATAACATAAGATGTTTTCCAGTCACTGGGGCATGACTTTTGTGAGTGAGGCATTAAGGATGGAACAGAGAGGAGAAGCGAGTTCTGGGGAACATTCCTTGTAAATTTTGATAGGCTAGTCAGTTGGTGTGGATCTGTTTTGTTTGAATATTCGTATCTTAGAGACAACATCAGCCTCATGGATAATAGGGGGTGAGGAGGGGAAGGGAGTAAGGCTGGGAGAAGAGCGGGGTCGAGAGAGGGAAAGGCTCTGACAAATAGCGGCAAAATACTACTGTTCTACGTTGAGAACAGGAGATAAGTGGGAGGTGCGAGGGAGCAGGGAGGAGTGCTTATTGAGATTATTGAGACCGCAAAGAGATTTAGTTTTGGAGTACCACTGTCTGTTGTTGGCCTGTTTGAGGTGGTGTATTTTGTTTGGGTTGAAGGTCGCCTTGGCGGCCTTAATCTCTCTGATAATTGTGTTCCTGACTCTCGTATTGGGTAGGGTCTAGACGGAAGGTCCTGTTTCTCTGACAGATGAGTATTTTGATGTGAGGTCATCCACGGGGCATCAGATTGGTACACTGGGAAGCTCTTGACAAGGAAGTAGTGGTGGAAGACTTCAATGGTCGTGCCTGTAAAATTACGCCATTTGGTGTGGACGTCTTCAGTAATTGTCACCTCGGTCCTCGGGTGTTGCAGCAACCACTGCCCAAACTCCCTCATGGTACAGTCTGGCATAAGCCTTTAGGTTATACACAACACAGAAAAACAAAAAAAATACTAATGATGTGTTGCAGGAGGTGGCAGGGAGGCGTAACCCTGATCCACAAGGCCTCAACCCCCTCAGGGATGTTGACACGGAGATGTGAAGGGCTGAGGACGGAGCAGCAAAACAGCGCCACTCCCCCGCCCCTTCGATTGGTCCTGAGATGGTGAAATAGTTCAAGGTTTTCACTAGTGCACACCTCAGGGACTATTGTTCTGTGATGACCAGTATGTATGCACACCTGGATCTCACAATCACAATCACTTCGTCCCTTTTGTTTCCCAGCGATGTCACGTTTGAGAGGAGGAGAGGGAGGAGATTATACCACGTGTGCGGCGCCTCAGTGTGTGTTACTTTTCTTAATTAAGGAAGGTGATCACAGGCATGGGACGCACTACACTGCTACCACCTCCTTCATTGCGGCTGTGAAGAAGGTCTGTGTGTGTGTGTGTGTGTGTGTGTGTGTGTGTGTGTGTGTGTGTGTGTGTGTGTGTGTGTGTGTAGGTGTGAATCTGTGAGTGGGGGGGTAAGACGAATATTATATAATGGAAAAAGTCTCAGTCTCTCTCTCTCTCTCTCTCTCTCTCTCTCTCTCTCTCTCTCTCTCTCTCTCTCTCTCTCTCTCTCTCTCTCTCTCTCTCTCTCACACACACACACACACACACACACACACACACGGTACCGCCCCGTCAGAGTACATATACAGGGCCGGGGCAGAGACAAACACAGCTAATGGTGTGTGATGATAGTGATGATTCTGGGAACTGGGAACACTCGGCCCCGTCACTCACCATAACTTCCCCCTCACCACCACTATCACACTCACCATCGTCCCTCCTTCCCACCTCACTATTCTCACCCATCACCCACTTCACCATACGCACCATCACCACTACTGACACCATTATTACATCCATTGTCATCTATATATTAATCCCTACCATCACCATCATCATCATCATCATCATCATCGGTATCAGTATCTAATCACCATCATCACACTATACATTGCATCACTCCCTACCTTGTAATAATAATAATAATAATAATAATGATAATAATAATAATAATAATAATAGAAATACTAGCGAGTCAGATCCAAACCAGACAATTAATACAAAGCAGGTGACAATCAGCTGAGTGCCAGAGAGTGTGCAGGCTTCACACACACACACACACACACACACACACACACACACACACACACACACACACACACACACACACACACACACCGTCACGGGAACAAATTTAAGTAACAATCTATAGTGTCAGAAATATGAGTACACGGCCAGTTTATTTGACTAAGGAAATGAGCTTCGTGAGTGTTAAAAAAAGTAGCCTTCAAGTGGCAGACACCAGAGTAGTGATGAGGTTAGTGCCTGTGATGGTGTGTGCAGCAGGCAGCGTAGTGGAGTGTTCTAGAGGCGTGAGTGATGCTTTAGTACTACCAGTGTGGAGTGTGTCGGGTGTGTTTTAAAAAAGTGTGTATGCATCGCCAGTGATAATACTTACGTAACTGTGGCTGTCGGTTAGCTCAAAGTGAAGTGAAGGGAAGAGTGATTGCGTAGTGCCAGAAGTGTGAGATGAAAATATTAATAACTCTGATGATGATAATAATGATAACAATAACAACAATAACAACCTTTCCGCCGCACACAATGACTTAGTGATAGCCTGTAGCGCATCGAGGGGAGAGCAGGAGGCAGTAAATTTAGCCCAAATGCACCAAATTATAATCACTCCATACCAGGAACACGAGCTCGGGATGCTAGCTGGTTGCACGGGATAACTTAGTGTCACTTTGCATCTGCAGGAACACGAGCTTAGTGCCGTCGGTGGCATTGTGGTTGCATGACGGAGGCGCGAGGAGGGGGTCATTGGCACTAGGCGAGAAAACCGAGCCTTGGCGTGGGTGGAGGGAGGGAGGGAAGGGAAGGGAAGGAGGGAGAGAGAGAGAGGGAGGGAGAAAAGAGTGGGTGGAAGCTTACTCAGTTGCACCCTTCTTCCTTCTCCCTCCCTCCCTCACCATCTCTGTCTGTCTGTCTGTCTGTTTTATTATATATATACTGGTATCTTCTTTTTTTTCTGTTCTCTCTCTCTCTCTCTCTCTCTCTCTCTCTCTCTCTCTCTCTCTCTCTCTCTCTCTCTCTCTCTCTCTCTCTCTCTCTCTCTCTCTCTCTCTCTCTCTCTCTCTCTCTCTCTCTCTCTCTCTCTCTCCCCACTTTGACTCTGATGTGTTGCTTCTAAATATATATAGTCCCCCACAGTTACCCACGTCCTCCTCCTCCTCCTCCTCCTCCTCCTCCTCCTCCTCCTCCTCTATTCTATTATTGTTTCTTATCATCTTGTTCATTATACTTTCATTTTTCTTATTCTATACTTTTTTTCCTCTCTCATCGCCTTGTATTTTTAGCTTCCACATCTGTTTATTTGGTTTACCTTTATTTTTAACTATTGCCTCATCCACTGCTACTGCCATCTTCTCTTCCTTCCTTGTGTTTGATTTCTCGTTCATGTCTACTTGCTTTATTCATATTATTATCATTACTTTATTGTTTATTATTATTATCAATTTATTCTCATATTTTTTTTTATTTCTTTCATTTTTTTTGTGTGTGTTTCTCTCTCCCTCTCTCTCGTCTTCCTACACCTCTTCCTTGCTTTCATCACCATTCATCCTCCTTATCCTTCTTTATCATCATCATCATCAACATCACCATCACAATCATCATAACCTTTTGAGAGTAGCACAATACGAACAAGCAAACTGTTATCCTACGTATGACCTTTGATAACACTGAAAAAATTATACGTACATACAACTTCTTGCACAGGATATTACACAACAAGCTTAGTGCGTATTATTTTGTTCATCAGCTTAGATTGTCACCTTGAAGCGTTTCGCCCAAGAAGGGTTGGTACTCCTGCTTGTTCTTACTTGCCGTTCTCAGTGCTTATTCTCATATATACTCTCTCTCTCTCTCTCTCTCTCTCTCTCTCTCTCTCTCTCTCTCTCTCTCTCTCTCTCTCTCTCTCTCTCTCTCTCTCTCTGTCCGCCTGTTTCTTCTGTTTATTTTGCTTTCACACTGAGTCTTCTAAACCAAGAAGCAATGGAGTAAAACAGTTCGCTATTTGGAGCCGACGTACTGTGTGTGTGTGTGTGTGTGTGTGTGTGTGTGTGTGTGTGTGTGTGTGTGTGTGTGTGTGTGTGTGTTAAAAGTATACACATATGAATCTATCTGTATTCTCTCTCTCTCTCTCTCTCTCTCTCTCTCTCTCTCTCTCTCTCTCTCTCTCTCTCTCTCTCTCTCTCTCTCTCTCTCTCTCTCTCTCTCTCTCTCTCTCTCTATCTATCTATCTCTCTATCTATCTATCATCTATCTATCTATCTATCTATCTTTCTGTCTGGCTTAGAGGAAATGCTTCTAGGAGATAAGATTGTGACAGTTCCATACATCCACCACCTGTGTGTGTGTGTGTGTGTGTGTGTGTGTGTGTGTGGTGTGTGTGTGTTGCCGTCGCCCCTTAATAACAATAGAAGGAAACAGTATAATTATAATTAGATAATGATATAATTTAATGCAAAAAAAAAAGAAGCATCAATAAAAACATAAATAAATTAAGTCTAGACTGGAATAAGCGTCATTTTTAACACCAATTCAATAATGAGCAGGAGAGACCCAGCTGTTTCCTCACCTGCTGATAATGAGTTTCCCAACACCATACCTGCCCTTGACCCTTCCTCCACCTGTTACTCTCACACCTCCACCCCTTTCGCCCCTCACCCCCCCCCCTCTCTCTCTCTCTCTCTCTCTCTCTCCTCTCTCTCTCTCTCTCTCTCTCTCTCTCTCTCTCTCTCTCTCTGTACTTCCTATCTCATACGGCTCCCCTCCCTTTTCTACCGGCGACACACCACCACCACCACCACCACACTTTTCTTCTCCTGCCATCCCATTTTCCTTTTTCCTTTACTTATATTGCTATAATCGTGTTCTTCAAGGACAATTTAGTTCCCCGTTCCCGTCACTTTCGTTTCCATCGTTCATTTGGTTCACTACAACTCCAGCACAGCCACACTACCACTGGCTCTTCCTTCCTCTCCGGGCTTACCTTCACGTTTTTTCAGTTCCATCTTATTTAAAATCACGTTATTTTGTGATGCTTCGAGGCAATAATGTGCAACAAATTGTAAAAAAATGAAGGGAAGGAAGGTTAAAAATATTCACTTGAACTTGGCTCGTAAGGGGATCGAACCCTCGACATCCGCGTTATTAGCACGGCGCTCTAACCAACTGAGCTAACAAGCCTTGAAGATAGGGAAAGACTATGACAAGTACTATTCTACTGGTACTCCTACTATTACTGCAATGTGTTATTCACCGTGGTCTGGAGGATCACGCGCTGGACTCGTGATTGTTAGCCAATACCATCCTTGAAGGAGCTCAGAGAGAAGAATTTATGGGTAAGGCTGTGTGTGTGTGTGTGTGTGTGTGTGTGTGTGTGTGTGTGTGTGTGTGTGTGTGTGTGTGTGTGTGTGTGTGTGTGTGTGTGTGTGTGTGTGTGTGTGTGTGTGTGAGAGAGAGAGAGAGAGAGAGAGAGAGAGAGAGAGAGAGAGAGAGAGAGAGAGAGAGAGAGAGAGAGAGGATAGGATAAGAGAGGAGGGGAGGGAGAGGCAGCTGAACAGTAGTGGTAGAAGTATACGTAGGTAAGGTTTAAGGAAGGAAGGGAGGGAGGGAGGGAGGGAGGGAGGGAGGGAGAGAGATGGAGGTAAGGAGAGGAGGGAGAAGGAGGGATGCTGGTGGTGGTGGTGGTGTTAACGGAGACATAAATCTATAGGGGAGGCATATATGCAAATAGCAATCGGTATAAATTTGGATTATGAAGAAATTTTGATTCTTCGCCATAAACACTTCTATTATCCATTTTTTTTTTCCTTCCTTTCTTCTACTCCTCCTCCTCCTACTCCTCCTACTACTCCTCCTCCTCCTACTCCTACTCCTTTTTATGCTTATCCTTCCTCTTTACTAAAAATAATTGCTCATAAAATCTCTTAAAATCCATATACTCTTCTTTCCATCCTCTTTTTTTTTTTTATTTATTTATTTATTTTGTTATCATATTTTGCTGTTGAGTTTTATCTTCTTCCCTCCTTGTCTTCCTTCCTCTTCCTCTTCCTCTTCCTCCTCCTCCTTCGACCCTCAACTCCCTCCTCCTATTATTTATCCATCCATCATCTCCTCTTTCACTCACTTTCTTCTCTTCCTCTCTTCCTTCCTCCCCTCTCCTTGTGTCCTCCTCCCTCCCGTCATTCATTGTTCCTTACGTGTGTTTTTTTTTCTCTCCCCAACCTCTCTCTCTCTCTCTCTCTCTCTCTCTCTCTCTCTCTCTCTCTCTCTCTCTCTCTCTCTCTCTCTCTCTCTCTCTCTCTCTCTCTCTCTCTTTTCCTTTTTCTTCCGCTTCTTTCTTCTTCATCCCTAGAAAAAAATAGAAAGGTTGTCTGCTTATGAAATTCAAATGTACCATATATTTCACCGCCTCCTCCTCCTCCTCCTCCTCCTCCTCCTCCTCCTCCTCCTCTTCCTCCTTAGTTGGGCATTCCTTTGAAGGCGCGTGTACGTAAGTATGTGTACTCCCTCGTTTGCCTGTGTGTGTGTGTGTGTGTGTGTGTGTGTACGAAGGCAAAGAAAATCGATACCCACATATAAGAAGAAATAACAACTATAATAAAAGTGAATGAAATAAAAGAAAACATAAACAATAATACAAAATGATGATGATGATGATGATGATGATGATGATGATGATGATGATGATGATAACAATAACATTCATATTTATTCAACTGACTACCTTTCAAACGCATGGAGTGACAAAACTATCCCACAGGTTGGCCCATATGGGGATCGAACCCACGACATCCGCGTTATTAGCACGGCGCTCTAACCAACTGAGCTAACAGGCCGATGATCACGATGCAAACTACTAAAAATTTCTTACTTTTATTATTATTATTATATTTTTATTATCATTATCATCCCTATCATTATTATTGTTATTACCATTATTACTACTACTACTATTATTTGAAATATTAACATTACTACAATTATCATCCTATTTATTATTGTTATTATCATCACTGAAGTTAGTGTGTTTATATTACCACCACCAACAACAACAACAACAACAACAGCAACAACAACAACAACAACAATAGCAACAGCACAGCAACAGCAACAGCAACAGCAACAGCAACAGCAACAGCAACAGCAACAGCAACAACACTAACACCATCAAGTTACAACCACAACAACACAACTTTCCTATTCACTGCAGCCACCACATTCTTGCTTCACGTCTCTACCCAGCACCAATGTATTTCTTTACCTCAACCAAGGCGAAAATTTTCCTATTAATTCCTTTCTTCACAATCACAAACAAAGATCTAACTTACTCTATACCGCCACTCCTCCCTCCTAGTTTCCTTCTTTCCTCTGTATCTTACTTTCCTCTCCTCCTCCACCGCCTCTGTTTCCTCATCTTACACAGAATTACCTTTAATGAACCTTTATTTATGCAGGTAAAGAGAGCAGTCGCCGCACGTTTTCCTTATTGTCGCCTAGAACGAAGGGGCGGAGCCGAGGGGAGACACGGCTAGTTTGGCGGTCCTTGTGCTGGTCTCAGAGCAAAGTGGTGGGTGTAGGGAGGACAGGGAGGAGGGGGAGAAGAATGAAAGGAGGAAGAATAGAGGAGGAGGAAGAGGATGGCGAGTGAATATGGTAAAGAAAATAAGAGTAAGGATAGATTATGTAATTCAATTGAAATGATAGAAGTGTGGTAATGTTTGTATAGATAAACAGATATAGATACATGGATGGACAGCTAGTGAAATGAATTGATTGATTGATATGTACCTTTACACACACACACACACACACACACACACACACACACACACACACACACACACACACACACACACACACACACACGTGATTTAGGGGGCGTGGGTGTGGGACAGACAGAAGAGCAGCCACAGGACGAATTATCTGTGAGAAAAATACGTGTGAGAACGAGGAGAGGAAGAAAAAAAATTTAACATACATATAACCCATTTGACAACGGAGGCAGGGAGGGAGGGGAAGGAGAGAGGAGGAAGAGAGGGAGAGGGAGGGAAGGAGGGAAGAAAGGTAAAAGGTATAGGGAAGAAGGACATGACTGAGAGGAATTTCCACCCTAGTAAACAATTTTCCCTTCCCTCATGGCTTTGGCGGGGGTGGAAAGAAATAAAAATGGAGCAGGTTTTTGTGTGGGAGTATTCTCCTATGTAGCTTCTCTCCCTCCCTCTCTCTCTCTCTCTCTCTCCTCTCTCACACACTTCTTTCTCCATAGGCCTAAAGGAGAGTGGGAGAGAGGGAGAGAGGGAGAGAAAGACGTTGGTAGCCTCAGTTGATCGTAATCACCGGTTATCTGAGCCGTAAAATTGTAATGAAAAGCCGAGTGGAGGCAGGCGGGACGCGATCACCGACTCAGGCATTCAGTGGCCCGCGGAAAACTCGCCTGTTCCTCTGAGCTTGTTTATATCCCTCAGTCAGCCTGCAGTTGGGTAGGAGAAGGGGGGGGGGGGGGGCCTGGAAAAGCGTCTCTGTCTATGTCATCTTCCCTCCATTACTTCCTTCCTCCCTCTCCTCTCCTCTCCTCCTCTTCCTCCTCCCCTCCCGTCCATCCATCCCCACCCACGCCACAACCGCCGCTACAGTCACCACCGTCACCGTCGCCTCCATACATCAGAGCTTCAATACCCTGGAATGACGGACCATTTATTCCTGTCAATTTAAATATATAAAACCAGCAATGACGATTTTAAACTCTCCTCTCTCTCTCTCTCTCTCTCTCTCTCTCTCTCTCTCTCTCTCTCTCTCTCTCTCTCTCTCTCTCTCTCTCTCTCTCTCTCTCTCTCCGCGTGCCAGCATCCCTCCATTTTCCAGTTAATGGGGGATTACGGAAGGGGAACGGTCCACAAAGGGGGGTGGGGGGAAGGACTTGGCAGGTGTGGGAGGTACTGGGGTTTTTTGGGGGGTTTTTGAGTGCCGTACGGGGGCATGTATGGAAAAAGTTGGGCATTTTATCTCCCATACATCGGTTGCCTGGAGGCGTTTTGGGCATAATGTCTGTGTGTGTGCTTCGTGATTATACCATATGTAAAGAGAGATGACGGCTGTATCTATATTTACCATTATGGAGAGAGAGAGAGAGAGAGAGAGAGAGAGAGAGAGAGAGAGAGAGAGAGAGAGAGAGAGAGAGAGAGAGAGAGAGAGAGAGAGAACAAAAATTTACCTAGAAACGCAAATTACCCAACTCGCATAATTTACATCAATTATAAATGCCTGTCCCAATTTCAAATAATGTTAAAGATAGTTCAGAACATACTGACTGATCTGCATTGGGTGAGTTTAGCTTTACTTTCTTCCCTGCATCACCTACATACTTGGAAAAGAGAGAGAGAGAAAAATATTACCTTGGTCTTTATTTACATGACATCTCTCTCTCTCTCACAGGTAACACAGCGTCGTTCAATAAGGATTCATGCACCTCAAACCTATCTCATTCAACCTTTCAAAATGTATACAGTCTTCAAAATGTTTCACTCAGTCATGGCTAAACATTTCTGAAGTCTTAAAATATTACGTTCGCCAATATCATGCTTTATAGAATTCGAAGTTTATAAAAGGTATGACAGTATACTTTATCATCCTGCAAGAGCGCTTCAATGAATTCACTATAACCTTAACAGAGACAACAGTAAACCAAAAACTGTATATGCAAAGTACACTGTATGAATGTATGTATGTAACTATATCCTCGGTGGGGTGGGTTAGGTGACTATATAGGCGTTGGTTGAATCTCCACATCTTGCTCGTCTTACCTAAGCAGAATCTCACATGATAAAAGAAAACATACTCTCGGATTTATTGACTGCAGTGCTTGGGGGACCTAAGATTAATGATGACTGTTGTTACACCAATATATTTGACACGGAGTTGAGTTACACTACACACACTACCATGGTTGTTGTTGTTATTACTGTTGTTGTTGTTGTTTTACCCATTCGAGAGAGAGAGAGAGAGAGAGAGAGAGAGAGAGAGAGAGAGAGAGAGAGAGAGAGAGAGAGAGAGAGAGAGAGAGAGAGCAAAAAGCAAGGGATACAAGAAACAATAGGGCACCGGTAACACTGCATAAAAGAAGGAAAGAAAAGAGAGGGAGAGCACAGGAGACAGACAGACACACACAAAAAAAGAGGCCAGCAGCACACACCTATTCTCTCTCCACCCCTTGCAATCCCTCGCTCGGCAAACCCCTACAGTATTAACTTGCTTCATCAACTGCATGTACAACCGCCACCATATGTCACCCCTTTGCATGGAAGGAGACTTTAATCACCCCGTCAGTCACTATGTTTACCTTCAGCTTACCCCCAACAGGCATTAGAATCAGCTCATGGCCATAGCGACCCACCACCACCACCACCACCACCACCACCACCACCACCACCACCACCACTACTACTACTACTACGCTAACCCACGCCCTCCCTTGCCCTCCCTGCCCTGCCTTAATATATTCCCGGGCAACAAGAGGCTGTAGGTTCCCAATTGTAGGCGAGTCTTAGTCACGCTACATCACGTTCATACATACGCACAGACACTCATATACTATACATACATACATATATACACGTCTCACTCGTCTCGATATATAGGTATACATATCTAAGTATAGTACCTGGGTGATGGTGAAGAGGATGTGGTGGAGGAGGAGGAGGAGGAGGAGGAGGAGGAGGAGGAGGAGGAGGAGGAGGTGGGGGTGGCAAAGGTGTAGTTTGAAGGGGACGTGGCGGCGACCGAGTGTATAGATGCGAGACTTGGGAACGTCCTCGCAGGCGTGAAATTGTATTGTTGTTCCATCTGGCGCCGGGGATTTAGCGGCGGTGGTGGTGGTGGTGGAGGTGGTGGTGGTGGTGGTGGTGGTGGTGGTGGTGGTGGTGGTGGTGGTGGTGGTCGTCGTCGTTACTACATAAACAAATGAATTAATCAAGGAATTAATCAAGGCTTGTGTATTTAGAGTGAACAACAACAACAACAACAACAACAACAACAACAACAACAACAACACCAACAACAACAACGATTCAAACACTTTTTTTTCCTCTCCAGCAATGAAGGCAATGAGAGTCATCCTATGAATCAATCTTTTCATTATTATTATTTTTTCATACGTCACATATCAAACCGGGCTGCAGAGGGGTGTGTGTGTGTGTGTGTGTGTGTGTGTACCCGGCAGGCGGAGAGGGGGGGGAGAGTGAGGAGGCGTCAGAGATACTATAGATAAGTTCAAGATAAGATTCCCAGATAAGATAGGGTTGTAGGATTGAATGATGCTTGACAAAACAACTTTAAAGCACAAAGTAACCATTCATTATATAGGTGTTAGATTGTAAATTCATGATGCTGTCCAAGAATCAGAGAATTAATTAAACCAGGTTAGCTCTCTCTCTCTCTCTCTCTCTCTCTCTCTCTCTCTCTCTCTCTCTCTCTCTCTCTCTCTCTCTCTCTCTCTCTCTCTCTCTCTCTCTCTCTTATCGGCCATGTAACCTTTGCCTACCATGCCACACCTCCACCTGACACCAGCGCATCAACCCGCCTCACCTCCAGACATGGCGAGGGGGGTGAAGAGGAGGTAAAAAAAAAATAAGAAGAAGAAGAAGAGACAGTTGAGAAGTGAGGTTAGGAGAGAAGGAAGAGGAGTGAAGGGGCATGGAATGGAAGGAAGTTTAAGGGAATAATAGGAGCAGGAATGAAGAGAAGCAGAGAAAAGGTGAGAGGGTAAGAGGAAGGAAGGAAATGAGGAATGGAAGAAGGAAGAGGCTGAGGAGAGGAGGGAGGAGAGAGGAGGAAGAATGTTGGGGGGATAGAGAGTCTTCGGTGTTATCAGGAGTTATCTAGAATCAGACCCACCTAAGTTTAAACCCCCAACTGATAACACGTCAAGTCACCTTCTCTCTCCTCCTCATCCATGGAATTAAAAGGACGGAGATGTAACACTGATGCACCTAAAACATTGCATCATTTCTTAACCTGTTCCTAAGCACTTGTATGTCAATATTATATGCTTAATTAACAACATTATTTAATCATTCTTTGCAGATGAGAAGTGTAGTGACAACCTTGGATTATTAGTGATATTCTAGTATAATATTTTCCTCTACCTTCATTCTTTACTATGAAACTTCCTTATCTCCGTTTTCTTCAAGGGACAAGGTATTCCCTTCAACCGTTTCCTGCCAGTAAGTACGTGAGCGGAGGGAGAGGTGGGTGGGGAGGGGCCTTGCTCTATTCTACCCTAAGCCCCCACACGTAGTTTTCTAGTAGTATTACGTAGTTCAGCATACAGCCTCGTTATAGACCAACAAATCTACTGGTATTTATTCTTCTTACGTAATCCTTTGTAATGCATATCCTAAACCATTCCTCTGCATCCTTTCCTCTACGTGCTTTTCTCCTAACTATATTTCCTCCTTCTCTACCATCTCCTCTCTCATAAAACTTTTCCTTGTTCAATCTCCTTCCTTCATCCTCTCTTCCTCGTCCTTCTTCCTCATTTGTGTTCCCCTTCTCCATCTCTTTCCATCCCTTTCTCTTTCTTCTGGGAGATTTGCCTTAAGAACAAAAGAGAGAGAGAGAGAGAGAGAGAGAGAGAGAGAGAGAGAGAGAGAGAGAGAGAGAGAGAGAGAGAGAGAGAGAGAGAGAGAGAGAGATAAGGACAGGTAAGAAAATTAGCATAAAAGTCTCACCGCCATCCTTGCCACAGTCCCCCACGCGTTGGAAGGTAAAAATACGCTGGCACCCCTATAATTGAATTTTGCACAAGTCTGAAACAGTCTGCAATACAGGAAAAGAGAGAAAGAATATGCAACAACAGAAAATAAAAATAAGTTTAGACAATTTACAATAATACAAAAATTACAACAAAAACAAACTACTACTACTACTACTACTACTACTACTACTACTACTAGACCGAAATCTCCAACGAGGCCGCCCAATAGAAAGAGCAGAACACATTTTTTTCTTAACATGATCTAATTCTGTGTTTGAGTCTATAAGAGAGGCAGAAAGGAAGGGGCGGAAGGGAGGGAAGGAGGCAGGGCAAGGAAGGGAGGGAGGGAAGGAAGGAAGGGAGGGAGGAAACAAGGCAGGCAGGCACACGAGGGCACAGAGAAAGGAAAAGGACAAAAAAATAAAGAAAGCAGGCACAGACACACACACGGAAAAAAAGAAAGACAAGAAAAGAAGTATTGTGTCTTTTTTCTTTGGATTTTCTGCTTCACATGTCCCTCCGCCGCCTGTACTGAGGCCAGATGTGGCGGCGGGTAGTGAGAGAGAGAGAGAGAGAGAGAGAGAGAGAGAGAGAGAGAGAGAGAGAGAGAGAGAGACACACACACACACACACACACACACACACACACACACACACACATGCAGTAGCAGCCTAAGCACACAGCTACACCCTGTCCCGCTGCTCTTCGAAAGTAGTGGTGTGGACAGTACTTTTCCAAGCCCATTTGTATACCGGTACCTGACGTGATCGAGTTAACTCACCCTTGACAGGGCAACGCTCTTGGCTTGAGGACATCAGTGATGGGTCACATTCGGCGCCGCGACAACCCAGGCCAGGCTTATATCACGTCCAAGGGAGAACGTCACAACACTACGAGGGAAAGTGGAGTCAGTCCGTGATACCCTCCACACCCTAGAGAACACCACCATCCTCGGTGTGGAAATGGATTACCTCCCGTGCTTCGATCTCCAATAACGTATAAATGGTAGTAAAAAATACCTCTATCAAATATATCAATAAATTGTTAAAAAATCAGTATTACTATATTTGACAGTATTGTGTGTTTATATTGTGGTTGATGACGTCATGATCTAGTAATACGTGTGTACTGTTACTATACACCCAGAGTTCATCACAGTGTTTACAGTGTATTCCATTACTGTGTTGCATCACATGGGCTACCCATAACGCTGTTATGCGCATCTTAACTGTTGCTGCAATTATAGTTATCTTAATTAAGGTATAATTCTACACAGTAGTCTGTGTAGATCACAGTTGTATCAACTGTGTTTTACTACAGTTCTAATTTCTAGAGCAAGATGGGGTGTTACAGACTTGGTGAGTATGTCATCAGGATGTCGAGTGGCCGGTGTGACCTCAGCCTCAACAAAACATAGAAACGAGTTGAGCGACTCATCGGAAATAGAAATACCATGTGACAGCTCCAGCAGGATAACCTGTAGTGCGGAAGTAAATTGTTTCTGTGACAATTGAACACAAGACTCAGGTGTAGGGAGCCCCACGCGTGGCTGTAGGCTAATTGTAAGTGTCCTGCAAGAGAGGCAAGCGCAGCAGAAGGGCGGTGGTGCCCAGTCAGTGTCTCCTGTAAATCCCACACCAGCAGGTATAACATTCCTTTGCCGCCACCACGGCTGCCTTCACAGTCAGCGTGGACGTTAGTAAGGCAGCTGTCTGGCCACATAGTTAAGCAGGGCGCCAACACCTGGTGCCGCCTCCGTCCCCCTACACTACCCTACCCTACCCTAATTCTAAGCCGCAGTACATTCCTTATAACATTCAACCAGAATCCTAAGAAATACGTAATGCATGCCCAACACTGATTCTGGCTGATAATGCAACTAACATACAAAATTATATCATGATGACTGAATGTAATAAAACTTGAGAGAGAGAGAGAGAGAGAGAGAGAGAGAGAGAGAGAGAGAGAGAGAGAGAGAGAGAGAGAGAGAGAGAGAGAGAGAGAGAGAGAGAGAGAGAGAGAAGGGGGGGGGAGGAGGAATTACGTGACGCAAGCACTGAAACATTTCCTTTCCCCTTGCTTGAGTCACTCAACCCGTCCATCCATGGTTACATACATACATACATACATGCAAGCACATACATACTCAGATAAACACAAAACCAAATCATTTTACTTACAAAAATATAAACCTGTAACTTTGAAAGAGAAGTAAGAACAAGAAAAGTAAGAGAAAGAAAAAAAAAAATAAGAAAGAAAAACTAAAAAAAAAAAATAGAGAAAAAAAATGTATATAAGAAGCAAGAGAAAAATAAAAAATAAGAAAGAAAACATAACACAGACAAAGAAAATAAACAGGGAGGCTTTAATAAACAGATGAGACGGATAAGCCAAGGATACATTAGCTAACTCACCACAATGTTGGGGACGGAGGGGAGAGGAAACAAAAAAATACTTGAACTACAGGTTTGAAGGTAGACCAGGTACAAAAAATTTATATTAGATTAAAGAACCTGCAACACACAGGCTTAAGAATAGAGGGAAGAAGGAATTAAATGACCATCACTTAAATAGATAGACAGATAGATAGATGCATATATAAGAAGACTGATAGATACATCATTAGACAGATAGATATATACCTACACAAGTAGACATATAGATAGATATATGAACACATGAATTGATAAGTAGATATATTAATACAGGTAGATAAATAGAGGAGTAGGTAAACAAATGAATAAATGGGTGAATAGACAGATAGTCAGATAGACCTAAAGATAGACAGACAGACAGACAGACAGAAAGACTGGCAGTAGACTTATATTCAGGCAGGTAGAGACACAAACGCATACATAACATACATAAATGCATGAACACACACACACACACACACACACACACACACACACACACACACACACACACACACACACACACACACACTCAACTAGAAAAATAAAGTGACAAAAGTTAGATCAGTTAAAAAAAAAACTATCATTATGAGAGAGAGAGAGAGAGAGAGAGAGAGAGAGAGAGAGAGAGAGAGAGAGAGAGAGAGAGAGAGAGAGAGAGAGAGAGAGAGAGAGAGAGAGAGAGAGAGACAAAAAAAAACCGAAATCAAAATTATTAATGCGTCACATACAGTTTAAATCAAAGAAAAAAAAATAAAACCAATATACTATGGAACGAATCTTGAGACCAAACCAAAACAGAAGGAAGAGAAAAGGTGAAGAAGTAAACAGAAAGGAAAAAGAGGAGTAAGAGGAAGAGGAAGAGGAAGAGGGGAGAAAACCAAGGGAGGAGGAACACGAAAGGGTAAGAGTTGCTGGTGGTAATAGTAGTGGTGGTGGTAGTGGTGGTGGTGGTGGTGGTGGTGGTGGTGGTGGTGGTGGTGGTGGTGGAATAAGAGAGAGGAAAGGGAGGGGAGAGAAGGGAAGGAAAGGTGGTGATGGTGGTGGAAGGGAAAGAGGAGGCTGGGTGGGGAGACAGGGAAAGGAGGGGGGGGGTTGGTGTTAGGGAGGTCCCCAGGTGGCGCCTTCGGCCAGGTGGGGAAACGCAGTGAACACAATGCTAGGGAACCGCTGTCGACGAGCCCTCTCCTTGCGATTATTTTGGCGGGTGGAGGAATACAAAGGAATACAAAGGAATAACAGGCAACAACAGCCCTGGTGGGCCTTACAAGGTTGCCTGTGTAGCTACTCTACTTCTATATTCTCTACAAGTCTGAGGAGGAGGAGGAGGAGGAGGAGGAGGAGGAGGAGGAGGAGGAGGTATAAGAGGCATAGGAAAAGGAGGAGTAGGAGAAAGATGAAGGAGATATAAGAGGAGGAGGAGGAGGAGGAGGAGGAAGAGAGAAATTAGTGACAAGAAAATAATAATCAATAATAAGTTGGGTGAGGCAAGAGAAGATGGAGATAAATGATAATTAGGATAATGAAGCAAGAGGAGGAGGAGGGGGAGGAGGAGGAGGAGGAGGAGGAGATAGAAAAGGATACATAAGATAGAACAATAGAGTAAAACAAAAAGGAGGAACAAGAAAGAGAAAATAACAAGGGAAGAAAGGACGGATGTTGATAAATCACAATGATGACAATAATTGGAAAAGGAGGAGTAGAATGAGGAAGAGGAAGAGCAGAAGAAGACACAGGGGTGAGGAGGAGGAGGAGGAGGAGGAGGAGGAGGAGGAAGAAGAGGAGGAGGAAGAGGAGGAGGAGGAAAAGAATGAAGAGGAAGTTTTAAAATATCTCTATCCTGTTGTGATGATAATAATAATGATAATAATAATAATAATAATAATAATAATAATAATAATAATAATAACAACAACAACAACAACAACACCAATAATAATAATAATAATAATAGTAACAGTAGTAGTAGTAGTAGTAGTAGTAGTAGTAGTAGTAGTAGTAGTAGTAGTAGTAGTAGTAGTAGTAGTAGTAGTAGGTAGCAGAGTTGAAGCAGAGAGTATCAATGCATAGTAACAGTAAGTAAAGTAACAGAGTCATAGTAATAGGTAAGAGGATAGTAGCAGTAGCAGCAGCAGCAAGTATTTGGGTAGCAGCATGGGTGAAGAAGAGGAGGAGGAGGAGGAGGAGGAGGAGGAGGAGGAGGAGGAGGAGGAGGAGAGAGGAGGAGAGGGAGGGGTGGAGATAGGCTTACACAAGGGTGGGACACAATAGCCGCCAAGACAATGCCACACAACACGGGAATCGGTCCATGATGTGATCTAGATAGTTGAGGCGATACGCTGTCTGTCCTGCCCGCTACCCCGCCCCGCCCCGCCCCACCCCGCCCCACCCCGCCCCGCCCCGCCCCTCACCTCACCACTGCCCTACTAACACACACACACACACACACACACACACACACACACACACACACACACACACACACACACACACATACAAACACACAGTCCTTCATTCCTCAGTTGTGAAAGGGTAGATATGGCAGTAAGCACCATTCTCCCTCTTAATTTGAAGTTAAAGGAGGAGGAGGAGGAGGAGGAGGAGGAGGAGGAGGAGGAGGAGGAGGAGGAGGAGGAAAAAGTGGCTGGGAGAGGTGAGCTAAAGAGAAGGCGGAGGAGGAGTAGGAGGAAGATGAAGAAAAGAGGATGGAGGGGGAGTAGAACAAGGACCACCACCACCACTTCCTCCTCCTCCTCCTCCTCCTCCTCCTCCTCCTCCTCCTCCTCTTCCGAGCTATACAATTGGTTATTCAACTACAGGACTCTCTAACTACAAACTAATACAAACAGCTGCTGGTTTGTTTCCCTCCCTCCCTTCCCTCCCTCCCTCCCTCCTTTCTTTCCCTCCCTCCCTCCTTCAGTCCCTTCTCTCCTTTCCATCTCGCTCACCCTTCCCCTCACTGCAGTTGCCTTCAAGAGTTAAGTAAGTCATTTCACCTTCCACAAAAGTCATGCACGCAAAATACCTGACGAAGGACTTAAGGTCACTCAACCACTATACAGCAGACATAAAATATAACACTTAAATGGTTCACAAAAAAATAAATAAATAAAAAAAAATAAAAAGAAGAAGAAGAAGAAGAAGAAAACCATGAAGAAAACACACCTATACATAGAATTCACCCCCACGTGAAGATATAATAATAATGACGACAATTAGGATGGAAATGTGTACCTTCATAGCAGTTTATTAGAGCCTGATACGTGTGGGTGAAGAGCGGCGAGAACGCTTGGAACGCCCGCCTGCCCTCCCGCCCTCCCGCCCTCCCGCCCTCCCGCCCTCCCGCCCTCCCGCCCTCTTTACAATCGACGATAAGGAATGAAGGAGTTTAATTGTGTGTATCCCAGACTCGACCTTTTAACTTGGAGTGGCTTGTTCTTCTCCTCGCCCGGTGCTGGGAGATGGAGGCCAGGTGGGCGAGAGAGAGAGAGAGAGAGAGAGAGAGAGAGAGAGAGAGAGAGAGAGAGAGAGAGAGAGAGAGAGAGAGAGAGAGAGAGAGAGAGATCTGGAAGGATTTTCATTAAACTTCTCTGGTTCTAACTCCATCACCAGAAAGGGAAGATATCACAGGAGGAGGAGGAGGAAGAGGAGGAGGAGGAGGAGGATTACAAAGGAATACAAACAGCAATAGACCGATAGGTTCCTGCTTCTCTGTTTGATTTCACTAAACTATACTTTAATGACTACTATTAGAGAAAGGATAGAACAGTAGAAGGCTCCTCCCCAGCCCCACATCCCTCCAGCCGAAGCTAGCCGAGAGGAACACATAGGAACACATAGGAAGAACAAACAGCAACAGGCCTGCTGGCCCTTACGAGGCTGTTTGTGAGTACACTATCTAGTCTAGAGTGAAGGATACAGGATAGTAAGGGTGAAGGCTTCTCTCCCCAGCCATGGCTGGCAGGGAAAGGAAGGCCAACCAGGACCAGACTGTCACTACTGTCACTACCACTACTGCTACCACTACTTCCTGGCAAGCGATGTCAGGCCACTAGCGACGTCTTTTGAATCGACATTTCGTAAGTTAGGTACATCAGGATGAACTTACTCAAAGTTTGCTACGTTAACGGATAGTATTTTAGTTGTGGATTGGCTTCTAAATATTTGTCAAGTCTATTTTTGAACGTAGTAATTGTTTTACTGTCGACGACATTGGCGGGCAGGGAGTACCAAACGTTAACGATCCGATTGAAAAAGAAGTGCTTGGCTTTGTTTGATGTGAATCTTTTACCAGTAATCTTAAAAGAATGATGTCTTCTTGTTATATTTGATCAATCAAATGTAATGTAATCTTCTGTATTGATATTATCGAATCCTTTGATTATCTTGAACATTTCAATGAAATCCCCTCGCATCCTTTGCTTCGGTGGTAATGGCAGGTTAAACATAACTTATTGCCAGTATTAACCCTTACACTGCCGAGGTCTTTTCTAAGTGTTCGATTTATAGATTTAAAAAAAAATTATGATTATATTCAAATTTTTCTTATTAATGATAAAAATAAATATTAATGATAAAAATAAATATTAATGATAAAAATAAATATTAATGATAAAAATAAATATTAATGATAAAAATAAATATTAATGATAAAAATAAATATCAATGATAAAAATAAATATCAATGATAAAAATAAATATCAATGATAAAAATAAATATCAATGATAAAAATAAATATTAATGATAGAAGTAAATATTAATGATAAAAATAAATAATAATGATAAAAATAAATAATAATGATAAAAATAAATATTAATGATAAAAATAAATATTAATGATAAAAATAAATAATAATGATAAAAATAAATAATAATGATAAAAATAAATATTAATGATAAAAATAAATATTAATGATAAAAATAAATATTAATGATAAAAATAAATATTAATGATAAAAATAAATAATAATGATACAAATAAATAATAATGATACAAATAAATAATAATGATAAAAATAAATATTAATGATAAAAAATAAATATTAATGATAAAAACTAAATATTAATGATAAAAATAAATATCAATGATAAAAATAAATATCAATGATAAAAATAAATATCAATGATAAAAATAAATATCAATGATAAAAAGAAATATTAATGATAAAAAGAAATATTAATGATAAAAATAAATATTAATGATAAAAATAAATATTAATGATAAAAATAAATATTAATGATAAAAATAAATATTAATGATAAAAATAAATAATAATGATAAAAATAAATATTAATGATAAAAATAAATATTAATGATAAAAATAAATATCAGTGATAAAAATAAATATCAATGATAAAAATAAATATCAATGATAAAAATAAATATCAATGATAAAAATAAATATTAATGATAAAAATAAATATTAATGATAAAAATAAATATTAATGATAAAAATAAATAATAATGATAAAAATAAA
>JAPQNM010000048.1:6410740-6423240 GCA_029783475.1 Metacarcinus magister
CACATTATTGCCTCGAAGCATCACAAAATAACGTGATTTTAAATAAGATGGAACTGAAAAAACGTGAAGGTAAGCCCGGAGAGGAAGGAAGACCCAGTGGTAGTGTGGCTGTGGTGGAGTTGTAGTGAACCAAATGAACGATGGAAACGAAAGTGACGGGAATGGGGAACTAAATTGTCTTTGAAGAACACGGTGGTCTGGAGGATCACGCGCTGGACTTTACGATATAAGTAAAGGAAAGAGGAAAATAGGAATCAACCACTCTCTCTCTCTCTCTCTCTCTCTCTCTCTCTCTCTCTCTCTCTCTCTCTCTCTCTCTCTCTCTCTCTCTCTCTCTCTCTCTCTCTCTCTCTCTCTCTCTCTCTCTCTCTCTCTCTCTCTCTCTCTGTATTAATCATAATTCCTCAAAAAAAGAAGAAAAAAAAGGTTTATCCCACTACCCTTTCTTCCACCATCCCCTCCACAGCCCCTCCAACCCTCCCTCTTTCCCCCTTCCTCCTCCTCCTCCTCCTCCTCCTCCTCCTCTCTCTCCAACTGTCCTTCCTTCCTTCCTTCCTTCCTTTCACCCACCCATCCATCCATCTGCACATGCATTAAAAAAAATCTTTCCCTCCTCCTCCTTCTCCTCCTCCTCCTCCTCCTCCTCCTCCTCCTCCTCCTTCTCCTCTCTGTCCTCTTGTTCCTGATTTTACGGTGAAGATTATATTTATTTACTGCTGGGAAAGAAGGCGTTTCAATTATTTTATTACTATCCTTCTATACGCGAGGGGGGGCGAGGGGGGGGGCGAGGCGTCATAATGGGGAGGTTATGGCAGAGGAAGAGATAAAAATATGGACGGTAGGAGGGAGAGAAAGGGGTTATGGGCGGGGGGGGGGAAGAGAGGAATATGGGGCCAGGAGGAAAGAGAAGGAAAACGTTATTGAAAGGAAAGACGAGGGAAACACAGGAATGGAGAGAGAGAGAGAGAGAGAGAGAGAGAGAGAGAGAGAGAGAGAGAGAGAGAGAGAGAGAGAGAGAGAGAGAGAGAGAGAGAGATGCAAATAATACAAGTAAGCAAACCATTCACAACAGGAAGATGAGGAAAAAAAAAGGGAAAAAAAGAACGAGAAGTAGAAAAAGAAGAAAGTTAAGGTGATGATGAAAAGGATAAATAATGATAATAATGATAATAAAAATAATAGTAATAATAATAACAATATGAGCAAACTGAATAAAACAAAAAACAAACACAAGAGAGAAAATAAATATATATATAAAAGAAAAAGAGAATTCCAACGAACAACATCAAAAAAAAATAATGATAATAATAATAATGATAAATAAATATCAGGAAATACCGATTAGCTAACTTTTCTCCGTAATTCTTCACACACACGCACACACACACACACACACACACACACACACACACACACACACACACACACACACACACACACACACACACACACACACACACACACACACACATTGATCCATCCCTCAAATCTATCTTTTATATATGTATGCAAAACTTTCTCTTATTAATCTAGTCACACAGATCATGTTGCCCTTGGATGATGCAACGACGCACTGGGATTAAACCGGGAGGAAGGTAAGATGGAACGTTCGTGGAAACCATTAAATGAGAGAGAGAGAGAGATAGAGAGAGAGAGAGAGAGATAACATAAAACACACATAGAGACATAGAAATTCATAAGACCTTGAACAATAATAGGCAGAAGTACATTGACTAAGAAACGTATTGGCAGACAGACACACTATGATACACACATATAGATAGACAGACAAACATACACACACACACAGTTATCTTGCTTCGTAGTACAATCGTCAGCTGTAAATAAAATAAAGTTTCCTATGGTCATATTACTCTTAAATCGTCAACATAGGGATGCCTTGTTGACTCTTCTGTTTTCTTTCTACCATTCTGCAACATAAACAATCTTACATCACATTACCGACCTCCGAACCATCATTTCTCTCCCCCTACGGCTCATTCTTCCCTTCCCGATACTACCCTTCCCTTCCTGAAACTACTGACAGCTGATCGTACTCTGTTCCCACCTTATTTTCTTAACACCTGCGCTGGATATATATAATTTGTTCTCTTATTGGTGAAGTGCATCGACTATTTCGTTTCAGTTTATAAAGTGCAGCAAATTTTGACTCATCCTCTCCTAACATCAACATCCATTTTTGAAGATTTATATGTGGCTGTTCCCTTCCTTTACTTTACTGTTCAATGTAATAAACAAAATTTCGACTAATAACGATGCCCCGAGACCTTTAACGACTTTAATACAACACCTTAATTGTGCTCCACGCCGCCGCCTTAGAGAACCCAATGATATTCTAGATTATTCATTGTCTAATCCACTCAGCTTAGTCTGTTAAAATTTTCGCTCCACTGAACTCTTTTGATGCTTCTAGTGTTGTTTTGTTTTGTTCTCTCTGGAGTCACTTTTGTACCCAGCCACCCATGATGCTTCTACTCGTGATCCTGACGCATTGTTGTTCTGGTTTATCGTGGAGTAACAATAGCTTTCGAGTAAACAAAAGCATAAACAAAGGAGAAAAAAAAATATCCACGCCCAGCACATAGCCACAGCTAGCTTAACTATATGAAATAATATGTTTTAGACACGCAGCCCATATATTTCAAATTATGTAATTGTCTATTTCATAACACTGCTTTATTGTACTTGCTTTCGAATTATAAGATAACCTTCCTTTGTTTTCCATGTTCATACTACAACTTGGAACTTTTTTTTTTCAAGGACGGACGGAACACCAGGTCATCTCAGGACCTTAATAGCTATATAAAAAACGTATGTACTCTTCTTCCTCCTCTTGAGCTGTCTTTCGGGTGTTGAGCAATGAATGTTTGGTGGACTTTCGCCTCGCTGAAATGTGTGTCATTCATCTAGTCCTTCAAACCCCGAGCCAGACAAACAGATAGAAAGGGGAATTAAAAAAAAAATGTCAGACAAGCAGACACTTTTATCTTTTTTTGCTGTCCTTGATTCAGAGTGTGGTTGATTAAAGATAACACCGCGTGTGCGCGCACGCGTCCATACACACACACACACACACACACACACACACACACACACACACACACACACACACACACACACACACACACACGTAAAATTAACGATAAAAGACCTTGACAAATATTCATCAAAACAAGAAATAGGTCTGAGAGAGAGAGAGAGAGAGAGAGAGAGAGAGAGAGAGAGAGAGAGAGAGAGAGAGAGAGAGAGAGAGAGAGAGAGAGAGAGAGAGAGAGAGCGGGGGGGGGGACGGGATAAGGAGGACAGGGAGTTTGTGAGAGATAAGGTAAAGACGCCAGTAGGTCAGTATGAATGAAGAGAGAGAGAGAGAGAGAGAGAGAGAGAGAGAGAGAGAGAGAGAGAGAGAGAGAGAGAGAGAGAGAGAGAGAGAGAGAGAGAGAGAGAAAAAAACCAGTATCTCAATTTCTTTAGTTCTAAATCCACCTTTTCTAACCCATATTTACTCTAATCATTATTCTCATATTCCTCCTATTCTCCTGATTTTTATTGCTTCCTCTTTTCTTCATGTTTATTTTATTTCATCCCAGGATTCAGCTTTATGCATTGTCCCTTCTCTCTCTCTCTCTCTCTCTCTCTCTCTCTCTCTCTCTCTCTCTCTCTCTCTCTCTCTCTCTCTCTCTCTCTCTCTCTCTCTCTCTCTCGCTTCAGTGGTTCAGTTATTAACGTCTCCACCTTCCACCCGGTAAGATGTGGGTTGGAATCTTGCTCAGGTCGCTAAGAATTTTTCACTGGCCGGTCATGGGTACTGTCCCATTTGAGCAAAGGTAATGGCTGACGATCACGAGTCCAGCGCGTGATCCTTCCTTCAGACCATGGTGAATTAATTACACCACCCTCCCCCCCCCAACACACAAGCAAAGATCAACGGTGAAGTAGTGTTGATCAACGAGACTCAACCTAACTTGCTGTACACGTGTGGGCCGCCGCTTATTGGTGTGTATAGGTGCTAATTCTCATCCCTTGTTTGTGTACGCTCTCCCGCACCACCAGCTCACCCACGCAGCGTCTGTGCCTTACTTATTAAAGGTAGGTACGTTCACACTATAGCCATCGGTAACTGTGGATTTAGACCACTCACAAGCGTGGGTGCTCAGGAATGGCATTACAAGTGGTGGTCATACGAGACGGTTCATCCCGCCACACGCATCAAAATAACAACAACAACAATAGACCACGGATGTACGTATACAACTGACATTGACACTGGCACCTTGTTTACAACCTAACCAATCTAAAAGTACGAACAGAAAACGTAGAAGCGATTTTTGACATGAAAGTGAGACTGAACAAGGCATACAAAACTAACAGGAAAATGTCTTAAAATATACATACCCGGTACTTTCCCTCCCCAAGTTGATGCAGAAGGATGTAGGAATATTCCACAATGCCAAAAGGTAATGCTAAGGATACAGCAGCTTTCGGCGTTACAAAACAAGGGCGGTAATCTATAACGCACTATAAGTATTAAGGATTCCAGCAACGTCATGAGGTGTGCTTTCTTGATTAACAGACGAAAAATAATAGCACTTGGGACCAACTCAACTAACCTATCGTGTAGTATGTAAATTTTGAGTTATGTAGCATTGTACCTATCTACTAGTTTTCAAATCTCACTCACTTTCCAACACCGTCACTAATGAAGCAAGACTCTCTTTTAACCCTCCAGCACTGGCTATACAGGATCCAATCTAGGCAGGGGAAAAAAAATATGCACATGACAATATACCTCTCAAATGCACCGGAGATTAAGTGCTTCGAACACCTAAAGTGAAATTACAACGTTTGAAACACCCTCTCCACCACCCCCACTATCACCACCCTCCTCCTCCTCCTCCTCCTCCTCCTCCTCCTCCTACCGTGAGATGGGTGGGTGTAGACTTAACTAAAATATCTATATATATATGTGAGGGAACGGATTTTGCATGGTGTTGGGTTACTGCCTGTGACGGTGACGTGTGTGTGACAGGTCGAGTGGAGGCAACATGTTCGCGGGGAGTGACGGGAGATGTGGAGATTGCTTGCTGACGAGTGATTGCTGGCGATTAGCTTTGGACTTATTGATTTGCCTTCACTCCCTTCACCCGACGACCATGCATTCCCCGCTTTGGCAGTGCTGCGAGTGTCTGGTTTCCTCGAATGTCTGTCCACTAACCTGACAGTGCCGTGGGAGGAGGAGGAGGAGGAGGAGGAGGAGGAGGAGGAGGAGGAGGAGGAGGAGGAGGAGGAGGAGGAGGAGGAGCAAGAGGAGGAGGAGGAGAAGAGGATATCCAGGTAACGTTAGATGCGAAACTGCCCAGCAACAGCAAGTAAAAATTCGATAAATAAAAATTTCTCCAAAAAAAATATACGATCAACAAAATAATATAGTTCCATGAAAATTTTAATAAACACACACACACACACACACACACACACACACACACACACACACACACACACACACACACACACACACACACACACACACACACGGGAACATATCACACCACAACCACCACCACGACTCCAGCTCATCTTCCTATCCTAAACACACTCCCGTTAACACTCCCAGCCTCCTCTTACTCACTCTAGACTCAACATACTTTACCCTTTACCTACCCCTTTACCCCTTTACACCCCAAGACTCCCGCTTCATCTTCCCGCGACAGTCCCCTTCAACCCTTTCTTGGTCTCGTCCCCGGCAAGGAATGACTCAATATTCTGCTGCTTCTCCCTTGCAACGCTTAGGTCTCTTCCCTCTGTCAGTGTGTTTGTCTCAGCGTACGAGTGGTCCCTATAAGCATGATGAGTGTGGAAGGTATTAAAGTTATATATGTAAACCGTTTTAATTTCTCTGTCTCTCTCTCTCTCTCTCTCTCTCTCTCTCTCTCTCTCTCTCTCTCTCTCTCTCTCTCTCTCTCTCTCTCTCTCTCTCTCACATGTCAGTATTATGGTTCCCTGGGTTCTAGTGCATGCAAGAAACACATGTGGTCTCTTGTTATCGAGGCGGGCGTGGCTCAAACAGTGTTGAAAAGTGCATCACGCTGTCGAGTCTTGCAGACACGCACCCACAATATTAATGATCAGGCGCGGCACAGATTAGGTTTCCTCCAGTCATCAGGTGAAGGATGACACACTCCTGCTTGAGTTGTCCATCCACCCCACCCATCTAGTTTCTTTTCTTTTTTCTTTGTATTCAGATGGGTTCCTCTCTCTATAGTATTCATTTATCTTATATCTCCATTTTACTCTGTTTCATTTTCTTCCCTTGGTCAATGGATTTTTCGTTTTATTTATTTATTTATTTTTTTTTTTTTTTTTTTTTTTTTTTTTTGCGAATACTCAGTAGTGTTGTGAAATCTCCAGTAGCCATTATTTTTTTTGTCTTCAGATCCTTTGGGCCACATAGTGCATGTATAATTTGCACCATTACTTCGGCAATGTTAGAATTTACATATGTCTGTCTGTAAGGCGGTGGCGGTAGCGTCCCAGTCTGACTCGGTTCACGATGCAGCAAAGACGCAAAGACGGGAGTTAACACATGAAACATTAATAAATCTTTTTTTTTTAACTCATGTACAGCTATAGAATATCATGGGTTTCAGCTGGTCATTCTCCCCTTACGAGTGATACAAAAAAGTGTTAGGCGAGGGAACTTATATATACATGGTGATGCGCGAACAGACATCGGAAATCGTTGTTCCCGCCTCTTATAGCTGTGCGAGGGAACAGTTGCAGCTTCAGTCTCTTCAACGGTCTCTTGTTTTTGCTTCCCTCGCCCCGGGCTGGTGTACTGCATCATTCATACCTGATTCATTATGCCGCGACGCCCATTGTACAGCCGTGCCGCGCCCCACCGCTGCCACGACTGCCCGGCCGCATGCGACGGAATAATGATGAGTCCACAAACATTCACTCACTCACTCATTTACTCACTCACTCACTCACTCACTCTCTAAGTCAGTCAGTCAAGTCATGCAAGGGACTCATCACTCACAACGACAAGAATAATAACTCACAAACCCTCACCTACTAGTTTCACTCACTCCTTTACTCATAAATATAGTAGGTTAGTTAGCGCATGACTTAATTATTTTTCCAGGACTAGCTGCATGATAGGAAATTACGTCCTCACTCATTCACTCTCTCACTCACTCACTCACTCACTCACTCACTCTTGCCCAAGCAGCTGCCACCACTGTTGTAACCACATGTTGATGACACTCATTCCGACAGATGGCTGCGAAGGAGGGAAAGAGAGGAAAGAAAAAGTAAGCAAGAAAAAGGTAGGGAGGCAAAGGGAAAGGAAATAAATGAAGCAAATGAGCCAAAGGAAGTATAGTTAGGGAAAGGGGAAGAAAGGAAAGGAGTTAAAGGGAAAAAGGAAAATGTAAGAAAAGGTTTGGGAAAGGAAGGGAATAAGAAGGTTAGTGGAGGGCGTGGTGGAGGAGCTATACCTGAAGGGAAGGATCAACACCATCAACCACTTAGGACATACCGGTCGGGGGATAGAGGGAGGGAGGGAGGAAGGGAGGGAGAGGGGGAGGGGGAGAGGGAGAGGAAGAGGGAGAGGGAGGAAAAGAAAAGAGAAGGCTATTTTTTGACCATTTGAAGCTCGTCTGTGGGACAGATCTGTGTTATACTACCTTTTACCTCCCTCCTCCCTCCTCCCTCCTCCCTCCTCCCTCCTCCCTCCTCCCTCCTCCCTTCCCCATGACTCCCTCCCAATACCACCTCCCTCTTACCTCCCCCTCCCTACCCTCACTCTAACATGCCCTTCCATCCCCTCCCCTCCCCTCCCCTTTCTTGCCCTCCTTCCCTCCTACCACCCCTTCCCTCCTCCCTCCCGTTTACATCCCCTTCCCTCACCTCTCTCTCTCTCTCGAACCACCTTTCCCTCCCCTCCCTCCCTCTTACCTCCTCTTCCCTCCCCAAATTGCATTGCAATCCAACACTGAGAATGCGAGATGCTCTCAGGAAGAAGAGGAAGAAAAGGAAGTGTTTTCATGGAGGGAGATACAAAGAGAAGGAAATAAAGATGATGGCGGTAAAGAGGTAGGATAATGACGATGGTATAACGACGTGTGAAGATAGTAATTGGCTTCACACATACATGCACATAATCAGAGGTTTAATATTTCAAAATTTGCAAAATAAAAAAAGGAGAAAATTTGTATCAATGTTTTGCGACACTTTTTGTTTAGCCTTAATCAAACATGCTTAATGATAGTTAAGTTGAAATATATACAAAAAATGTTTTAGTTTATAAAATCTACAAAAAATACTTGGGATGATTGTTGAGTTGTCAAATATCATTATAATGTGATGAATGCTATTTTGTGATCACTCATCTTAAATATTTTATAATACACACTGTATATATTACATACAAACATTCATACAGCATAAATAAAAAAGTGAAGAAAAAAAACCATAAAACCCTTGAACACTAACGGTTTGTTTGGCCTTTAGCTGCCGTTGTTTTAGTACACATAAAGTAATTACATGATTCTTTTTAGCCTGGCCCCAGCAAGGAGGATAAACTAACCTCCTGTCCTCAGTGGCACCGGTCACAGGACACAGGATAGAGTGTCCAAAAGCTGAACTGTTCATCCTAAACCCGTACGTGTGTCCACCTTACATAAGTTTGATGGTCATGACGTCGCTGCTTCTCCTAGGTTCTCATGCATGACACCGACTGGAACGGGAGGGGAAACAGGAGAGAAGAGGGGAAGAGATGAGAGGAAATGAGAGAATAATTAATTTCTAAAAAGGGAAACAGAAAAGAAGAGGAAGAGAGAGAAAAAAAAAGAGAGAAGGGGAGAAAGAAGAGGAAGAAGAGAAGAGATAAGGGGGGGTAGAATAAAGAGGGAGAAGAGAGGGTCATTGATCAAGCGCATCTGACACTTCTTTTGTCTATGGAGGGGAATCAGGGGCGCGTCTAAGCTGCTACACTGGTGACATCTGACCCCCCGCCCTGATGACCAATAACCCTGCCCCCCCCCAGCCGAGTCGTCATTAATTGAGTGACCAGTCTGAGTGAGTGAGTGAGTGATTGAGTTCCCAGCCGCTACCTCGTTCCCCTCGTCAACTACCCTCACACCCCTCCCATCCCCTCCCATCATGCCCTCATCCTCCCCATCCTTCTCACCCCCCTTACCTTCGTGCCGCCCCCCCTCACCCTACCCTTCAACCCGTCCGTCCGTCTACTGATGCAACTGGCTTTTCTGATCCTCCATCACTCCCCTTCTTGGCTCCCCAGACACACCAATCACCTTCTCCCCCTCCCCCCCTCACACACACACACACACACACACACACACACACACACACACACACACACACACATGCACACACATCATCATCCCACCCCCTTTCTACCTCCACCCCACACGCATCACCCTTTGCCCCCCACCCGTCACCTCCCTCGCCCTCAAGCCATGCACGCTCCGCCGTCATGCATGACCTTGAAATGCGATGCCGCTCCCATTTTCCAGTTCCCGAGGGGAGTTAGCGCAGTGCCTCACCGCCCTGACCGCCTCCTGCCCGCTCGCATCCCGCACGTGCCTCCCTCCCGCCCTACCTTCCGGAGATGAGCTGGAGAAGAGCTATGCAAACTGTCATGCAAAGTCCCCTCCACTGCATGGCGGAAAATAGGAGGGAGAAAGGGTTTACAGAAGGGGCTGATTGCTTACTCAAAAGGGGTGTGTCAGGCGTTAAATAAAAATGGTGGGGGCATGGGGAAAGGGGAAAGGGAAGGGGGGAGGGGGAAGATAATGCATGACCAACTCTCAGTGGCCGTCATGCAACGTTGGTGCCCCCATGACTTTTACATCATCAGTGCATATGAATGAATGATTTGTATTTATGTGTCCGTCAGTCCGGTGAGATGTGCGGACACCCAGACAGCGAGGCCCTCTTAGCGGGACACAAGGGGCCGCCGGGAGGCCATTGTGCATTGCGCCTTGCATTAGTGGCTCTCACAGGGCTGCAAGGAGAGAGGGAGGGAGAGCATGTACAGAAGGAGGGTGAGAGGGAGGGCATGGAGCAAGGTAGGGAGGAATAGCATGGAGGGAAGAAGGGAGGGTGGTAGGGTTTGGGAAGGTGAGAGGGGTGGGAGGGGAGGGATGCGGGGTGAAGTGACCGCGTTGCTGCCAAGGATAAAATGCACAGCGGGACCACCTCCGGGCGAGCCGTGACCTGCCCCTGCCCGGGATGACAAAGGCCCCGCCCCCCATCGCCCCGCTAAAGCTGGGAGGAAGCCCTGGGGGTCTTCGCCGCAACTACCTCGCCAAGGGCAAGGCTACGGTGCCCTTGGAAGAAGAGGTGTTTGTACGTATGGGAAATTTGAGTCCGCATTAGTTGAATAACGGTTAGAAATCTCTCTCTCTCTCTCTCTCTCTCTCTCTCTCTCTCTCTCTCTCTCTCTCTCTCTCTCTCTCTCTCTCTCTCTCTCTCTCTCTCTCTCTCTCTCTCTCTCTCTTTTTCTTGGGTAGTCATCACGCCCCCCCTCATCCTCATCTTCGATACGCTTTCTCTCTCAGTTACCACCTGCCTACCGCATGTCCGTCCGTCCGTCCGTCCGTCTGTTTGTCTGTATGCCTGGTTGGCTTTATTAGTACTTGCTACCTTACCTCTTCATCCTGCTCCTTTAACGTCCATCTCCCCTTCCTTCCCTCCTTCCCACCCAACTTGCATATTTCCCTAAACCGTTATCCTACCTTTCCGCTGCCCTCCTTTCCTTGCCTTTCCTTGCCTTGCCTTGCCTTGCCTTGCCTTGCCTTGCCTTGCCTTGCCTTGCCTTGCCTTGCCTTGCCTTGCCTTGCCTTGCCTTGCCTTGCCTTCCCATATCCCTGATCCATTCCTTAAGCTTACCCAACACCCACTCCTGCAACCTCCACCACCAAAATCACCATCAATACCCCATTTTCCCCTTCTTCCTCCACCATAACTCCACCTTCTTCCACCAACCACGTGGCGCTACAACAGTATCAGACTTCACCTAATCATTGCTTATCTATAGACACCACTAACCACCACCACCACTAACAAAAACAACAACCACCGCAACCACACCAGTTATCTCCGCCTCTCCTATAACCCCCCTTTCCTGTCTCCACCATGAACCACACCCTCTCCACGCCACACCTTTCCAATTAAGGACTCCACACCCCTCCACCACACGCCTGGGCACCCACCTTTATAACCACGACATCCCAAACCTCACCCCATCCTATAGGACACCCCTTCCTTCCCTCCCATGGCCCTCCCTTCCCCCATTTACCAAGGCCCTCCCCTCTCCTGCTCTCTCGCTCTCTCGCTCTCTCTCTCTCTCTCTCTCTCTCTCTCTCTCTCTCTCTCTCTCTCTCTCTCTCTCTCTCTCAGTTTACCAAGCTGTCCCCTGCCCCCCCTAACCCTTCCTCCCCACTCTTCCCCAGACTCTCCCCTCCCCGTTTACCAAGTCCCCCCTACCCCTGATCCCCAGATAAGTGAACAATGGGTCGGGGCGCTCCCTGCCTGCCTGCCGCGCATTGAGGTGTATCGGAGTTTTTATGTATTACTCTTGTATGTGCTTTGATGCAGCTCGTCCCGAATGCATCTGTGACCGAGCCGTGGGAGTGTGTGTGTGTGTATCTGTGCACTGCCTGGCTAGAGGAAAGAAGGTGTGTGTGTGTGTGTGTGTGTGTGTGTATGTGTGTGTGTGTGTGTGTGTGTGTGTGTTGTGTGTGTGTGTGTGTGTGTGTGTGTGTGTGTGTGTGTCAGAAGGTAAGAAAGAAAGAAAAGGTGTCTGCTGGTAGTAGTGGAAAGGAGGAAGAGAGGGAGTGACGGTATGGTGATGGAAGTAGGAAGGGAAAGATGAAGGAGGGACTGAGGTGCAGGCAGGCAGGCAGGCAGGCAGGCAGGCTGACAAGCAGACAGGGAAGGAGGAAAGGAAGGAAGGAAGGAGGGAGAGGTGATGGAGGGACGTCATACGACCGGTAAATATGAAGAAGAGGTCACGTGCACTGTCCCTTCCCTCCTTCCTTTACGCCCTTCCCTTCTTCCCTCACCTCCCTTCATCCCTTCCGCGTCCATCCATCGATAGCTTCCTCCTGCCTCCCTATCCTGCACCCTATCTCATTTCCTTTCTCTTTCTCTCTCCTTATCTCTCCTTGCAGGCATTTCCCTTCCCTGCATGGTGTTGCCTTTCTTGCTTGCATCCCTTTCGCCATCAGTGTTGCAAAGAGAGAGAGAGAGAGAGAGAGAGAGAGAGAGAGAGAGAGAGAGAGAGAGAGAGAGAGAGAGAGAGAGAGAGAGAGAGAGAGAGAGAGAGAGAGAGAGAGTAAATATACAAATAAAGAAACTTAAACTATTTTTCCCATAAGGCAAAAATAGATTATATAAAAATGTCACCTGGTCCCCCAAAAAAATAATACTAATATGAGGTAACTACTGAATTT
>JAPQNM010000048.1:6428240-6433240 GCA_029783475.1 Metacarcinus magister
AGGGAAGGGGGGGGAGAAATTGCACCCCGAGCGACCCCTGGCAACCCGCCCAGCAACAACAACTTGGCGCCGCGCGGAACGTCCTCTTTCTATTTATTTTCGTCCGCCCCGACACTTTCCCTGGGCCGACCCTTCATCCCTATAGTCTTATCCACCATATTAATACGCCGCCGGTAACTTACGATGCGATTACGATTTCGACTTTATTTATGGCCACAAATTACAGAGCCGAAGAGGAAAGGGAACTGCATTAATACCTCAAATTCTTCATGGTGATTACGTGCGCCCGAGACCCGAGCCTGGAGTCCGGCCGGCCAACGATACTGAATTCTCTGAGGATAAATTTCGGCTGATTAAATCTTATCGGGAGAAAATAACATCATGCTTATCTTAGCCTTTTATTCACTCCTCACGCTGACATTTACTGTCCTACGGTGAGAGAAGAGAAGAGAGAGTTGGAGGAGAGATGGGTGGCAGTGGTGACGGTGTTGGCGAGTGAGCGACGAGAAGCAGTCGTTTCGCTCGCGGGCTCCGTCGCGGCCTTGCTCGCCATGCCATTCATTCATTCAAAACTCCCGCCGTCTCAAATACCCCCGCTCTCTGTTGCCTCCTGCACCGCCCACGCCCATTAAAATCCATCCAGAGAGTGAGGGGGACACCGAACAGCCAGCCACCTTGCACAGCAGAGGAGAAACACTTTTACAAGTGTTCCATCGCCGCCGAATGTTTACATACACAAGCGAGACGCACCTTATTGTGTTTATATCTTTGAACCTGATTTTAAATCCCCCGCCACCTCGGCCACAGTGCCCTGTTCTGACCTTGACCACTGCGCGGGGGCATGAAAGTGCTGAAGATCGGCCTCGGTGGTCAGGAAGACGTAATTGGGCGTCGCAGGGACCGATAATTATTAGTTTAACTGCGACCGGATGCCAGCAGTTTGGTATAACGCTCGCCCGGGCAACATCCTGAGAGAGATCGCCGTCACTACTTTGCTACTTTCCGCAGTCATCGACACCATTGCGGCGTGGCATCCATAAACTTTCTGCAAGCCTTCGTCTCCACTCTGAGGTCCCGGACCCTCTACGACTTAACCCTCCTCAGATATGTCCTAAGTCCCATCCCTCCCCGTCCCGCAGACCACAGCGCCCCACGACCACACACGCGCGCGGTGTTGCGTTTGCGGCAGGGGAAATTAGAAACCTACACAAGGACAGAGACGTCCTCCTTATCGGCAAATGGGCGTCCATGTCCGTGCTGGAGGCAGCTCGCAAAAAAATATATACACACATGCAATTAAAGTGAGCTAATACGTCTCCTCCTTCTCCCTTCATCCTGCTGCTCCAACGGCATTCCTTCTCGGATCGTGCAGGGAGGAGCTTGGGTACTTTGGCCACAGCTCGTCTCCGGTATGAGGATGGCAGGGTAGGAGGGAGGAGCGGTCCTCTGCTCCGACGGGCCCAAAACAGCGGTTCGCGGGGGAGGCGGACGATCGCCGCCGCCCAGATCCGACATAAAATCTAACGCGCAGGGGAGAAGCGTGTCAGGCTGTACTCCTTGCAGGGCGAGGCTAGTTGTGAGCGTGGGCGGCCAGACGGGCGGGGCTGCTACAGCAGTGGTTGGGCGACTGTGGTGGTGACCCGTGGCGGAGGTGCTGGGGAACGGGAAAGGGGAGGGTGGGGTGGTGACAGAGGAGGTGCCATCACGAGGGCCACCATTACTGGCACTTTTTTCCTCGCCGCCTCTGTTCTCCCCACATCACCGCCATCACTCCTTGATCCTCCTCCTTCTCTTCCTCCTCCTCCTCCTCCTTCTCCTCCTCCCTCACACTCCCTTTCATAACACTCATCCCACACATCCCATGCTCTCTGTCTCTCTCCTGACACTCAATCCCTCTTCCACCACACACACACACACACACACACACACACACACACACACACACACACACACACACACACGATGACAACAAGGAAAGTCACACCATGGGTCACTCGGGTTGCCCACTGTTGCCAACACACACCATCAGGATGACGGTGACGTAGGTATGTTGGTCACCTAAATAAGAGGAAGAAAGGAGACGGTATCGGTATTCTGTCCTTTCCTCCTCCTCCACCTCCTTTTTCTTCTCCTCCTCCACCTCCTTTTTCTTCTCCTCCTCCATCGCCTCCTCCTCCTCCTCCTCCTCCTCCTCCTCCTCCTCCTCCTCCTCCTCCTACAGTTCTTTTTTTACTTCCTCCCTTCCCACTGTCCCTCCCTCCATGTCTCCTACATCAGCTGTATCTCTATCTCTCTCACCTTTTTCACCCCCCTTCTCTTCGAGTTATCTCTCTTCCCACGCCCCTCGCCCTCCCACCCCTTCCCTTTCTCCTCCTCCACCCCTCCCTCGTGTCCTGAGCCACAAGTCCGAGTGACCCGAGGTGCCTCACGCCCAAGACCACAGGTGAGATAATCCCCGTTGTGCCTTGACTCTTTACGATAGCCAGTTGTGGTGAGCGAGCGAGGGGCGGCGCCACCCACCCACTGACACTACCCCTCCACCCTCCAGCCTAGGGGCGCCGCCTACAACAGCACGTCACCCTCATAACCCCTCCCCTCCCTGCCTTCCCATAGGTCATATTTGCCCTCGTCTGACCCGCCGCCCACACAACCCAGCATATATTATAGTGAGAGTTTTGGGATAGCTAGCTCGCCCCTCCCTGCCGGCGTGCAAGGGTACGGACTGATCGTACTTAAAGGGCGTTCAGGAGGGATGACACTGTCTTTCCCCAGCAGGTGACGGACAGGGTATATTGGCAGTGGATTCCATTGATGAGTGGCATGTGGGAAGTGCCGTAGCGAAGTGAACACGCACACGCCGTTCACCTGCATTGACCTCTGTAGGTGTAAGTGCCGTGTGCATGCAAGCGACAGGTGAAAGTCTTGAGTTAGTGAAGGTTTAAAGGCGGTGCCCCTTGACCAGGTTACGTCATTTTGAGTCTAATTTAATGGATAAGATGCAACTATGTAAAAAAGATAATGATATACCTTTCCTATCAAGCCTCTTCGTCACACTTGCAGGTAACCAACCCACGACACACAATAATACGTATGTTCACACAATACGTTTTAAGTTCCACCCATCTGTACGTGCGTCTATCAGAATTTAATACGTACGTACGTGCACTCCGCCAAGTAGTTTATTCCCCTTGCAGTGAATGTAATGGAACTTGTACTATATATACGTACAACAGTAACAACCTCCATGTGGGTGATGCGTTATACTTAAGCACTCGTCATGATGTCTTGTTTCCATAATTTGCCATAGCCAACGCACGGTAACATGGCAAAAATCCCATCCGTTTAGGAAGGAACTACTCTGAGCCTGTCAGTCGCTTGCAAAGAGTTCAGAGCAATTGTGGAGATATAGAACCACCTCCATAAACCTTTCCATAAATCTTTAAATCTTACCTATAATGTATTTTGAGTCATCTTGGATCACTGTGATGAAAAATATATCATATAAACTGAGAGCAAATAGTGAAATTTGGTGTATACATGGGATTTACAGGTTACTGATTTGCATCACAAAACTTGGGGTGGACAGTTAATGTTTTGGGGGTGGATGCTTGATGGGGGTAGTTGGCTTGGGGGGGGGGACGAGTCAGGCCCTGCAGGTGTCAGAAGACCCGATAAAAAATCCCTGTTGAGAGAGAGAGAGAGAGAGAGAGAGAGAGAGAGAGAGAGAGAGAGAGAGAGAGAGAGAGAGAGAGAGAGAGAGAGAGAGAGAGAGAGAGAGAGAGAGGAAAGGAGAAAGATAGATAGAGAGGAAAGAAAGGTAGAGACAGAGAGAGAGAGAGGAAAGGAGAAAGATAGAGAAAGAGGAAATGTATATAATGAGAGAAATAGTAAAGAAGAAAGATAGAGAGAGAGAAATGGAGAAAGATAGAGAGAGAGTACCTTACAGCACCGGAGGAGGGTCAGTGCTCTCACAGCGCTTCACAAGGCCCAGGTGCAGCACACCCCACACCTTGCCGCCCTTCGGGTCCCTTGGAGGAGGAGTGGGCGCACTACGAGAGCAATAGTGTCTGACCTCCTCCTCGAGGTCCCGAGGACCCGCACAGCAGGGTGTCAGAGGGCCTTCACGTGCGCCACAGGAACATTTTCATTGCCAACGTGGATGTAGAACATGTGTCTACGCACCAGGTGAAATTTGCCGCACACACCTGGCTTTAAACACCTGCACACCCTGACAGTGACAGTGACAGTGTAGTGGAGGTGAGAGTGATGCTTGACAGTGACAGTACCGTGCCTTTTCCCCACTCGAATTTCGGTGGTAGTGCCAGAACAGTGAAGTGCCTGATATAGTGACAGTGACAATGACAGTGCCATAGACACAGACGCATTAGCTGTAAATGCATTTAGGGTTTATTAGCTTTAAGATAGATGCCTCAGGACAGAGGTCAACTTTAGCTAAACTTATCTTAAAATAATTAACAGAATTTGAATCAATTAACAGAATTTATAATATGTAAAGATCATGTTTGAATTAAAAAAAAAAGAGAGAGAGAGAGAGGAAAGGAGAAAGATAGAGAGAGAGGAAAGCAGAAAGATAGATAGATAGATAGAGAGAGAGAGAGAGAGAGAGAGAGAGAGAGAGAGAGAGAGAGAGAGAGAGAGAGAGAGAGAGAGAGAGAGAGAGAGAGAGAGAGAGAGAGAGTGATAAAATTAAACAAACAAGATACGGGTAACACAACACCCGAGGGAATAAGGATTACCCTCCCAGTGACCAAAAGGACTCTGTACTTTTAAACTCCACTCTGAAGCCCACCACCCAACATTCAACCAATCCTGTGTATTATGGTGAGGGTGGGGGGGGGTGCGGAGAGCCCATTTTTACCTTCATACGCTACGTCAACTACAGTGTACAACAGATTCAGGAGATAGTACACTCGGTAACACTTTTCCCAGAGAGGTACTACGTGGTACATACAAAACACACATAAGGGTGGCCAGGCATT
>JAPQNM010000048.1:6438240-6440740 GCA_029783475.1 Metacarcinus magister
TCTGCCGCTATCTTCGCCAACATGATTTATAATTATTTACTGGTATATTTACTTATTTAAGTTCTTCTTTTTTTTCATCTCTCTCTCTCTCTCTCTCTCTCTCTCTCTCTCTCTCTCTCTCTCTCTCTCTCTCTCTCTCTCTCTCTCTCTCTCTCTCTCTCTCTCTCTCTCTCTCTCTTGTAACATCCAGTGTACTTGACGAACACCTGGGAAGATCCTGTTGCGACGCGCGGCTGTCGGTGTTGGGTTCTGGTTCTGGTTCTGGTGGTGATGGTGGTGGTGGTGGTGGTGGTGGTGGTGGTGGTGGTGGTGGTGGTGGTGGTGGTGGTGGTGGTGGCGAATATTTTTTTCTTACGACTGCTTCTGGTATGGTTGTTGTTACTGTTGTTATTGTTATCGTCGTTGTTGTTGTTGTTGATGTTGTTTAGAGGTGATGGTGCCGCTGCTGTCACCACCTCTCCCTCCATCACCGCCACCGCCGCTGTTTCATTCACTAAAACCTCATTCATGAATAGTGTTACACATCTGGCTTGGTGGTGGTGGTGGTGGTGGTGGTGGTGGTGGTGGTGGTGGTGGTAGTGGTGGTGGTAATGATCCCTTCAGCATGCTCACATTTTTACCTCCTCCTCCTCCTCTTCCTCCTCCCTTCGTCCTTCATCTCCACATCATCTTCCTCATCCTCGCCTCGTACTTCTCCTCCTTCTCCTGTGTTCCTCCTACAACTTCTTCTTCTTCTTCTTCTTCTTCTTCTTCTTCTTCTTCTTCTTCTCTTCCTCCTCCTCCTCCTCCTCCTCCTCCTTCTCTCCTCCTCGTACTTCAACACAGCATAAGAACAAAGATAGATGTTGAATATCTTCTAAAAATCAGTCCAGACTCAGCCGTGCCTCCCTGCATGTCCCCATCCCTGCTCGCCCCTCTCCCTCGTGCACTCCTCAACTCCCCCATCCCGAAGGATATTAGCCTCTGCTCGTGCGTTGCCCCTAACGTGTATTCATCAGGTGTTTGTCTTTTCTGACGTGGTGAGTCCCAACTATAACGTTATTTCGTTATGAGCACCGGTCACTGCTACCTTGCCTGTTTATCATTATTGTATTGTAGAGGAAGTGAGGTTTGTTGTGAGTATAACTTTTTAGATTTATAGGTAAACGTGCAGCTTCCACCTTATAGCTGTGATGTTTAAAGGGTGTGTGAGAACATAACCACCGTGGCCAACAATATAACATACACTTAAATAAACAGGCAGGCGTAGTGCCTGAGAATCTCCATTCGGAGGCAGCGAGTCGCCCCAACATTCCTCATCCCCCTCCGCCTCTGGCCATCAATCCTGCTTGCAGGAAGCGGAGGAGTAGCATATATAAAGCGGAAGCCGCCAGTTGCAGAGGACATCATAATAAGCATGTCGTAAATCCTTCTCATTGATTGTGGTGGCCAGGTATTCCTGTATGTACGGAAATTCACAGCATGACGTGCTGGCTAAGTCCGCTGCAGAGCCGAGGGAGCGTAGAACCTCCGTCGGAATCTGCAGTCATGTCTCAGCTACAATAGGATGTACGCACAATGTAGAAGATACGGGGTGATGCGGCAGCCTTGCCTGATGCTCTCTTAGAAGACAGCAGCCAATCAGGCCCCAGCTCTGCACAGTCCACCGTGTAGTGTACTTTCCTTTGCAGGACGCCATAGTCACTATAGTCACTCCCTGCAACAGTGACCCCTAATACCTTGAATTCCGAGAAGGATCACTAACTGTCAGGGCACTTGGCTATCCACCGTCCGTCACAGGTCGACGAGTTTACGAACAGCAGCCCCTAAGTTATATAAAAACAAACCCACAAGTTATTCTGAAACGAACAGTGCCAGCCAGGGATTAGATTCGAGGTCATTTGTTGCGAATGGTTCCAAAGTAGACACCAATGTTCTCAACGTAATTCTAAAGAAAACCGTCACGATTGTCGCCCACACTGCATAGAGTCAAATTGATCCAAACTTCAATAATTAATTCGTGGCTAACTGTATTATTTATTATCATATGTTTGTGAATGAGATCTTTTCCTCGCTGATAACATTTGGATTTTTTTTTCAGCTGTGCATGTGTGTGTGTGTGTGTGTGTGTGTGTGTGTGTGTGTGTGTGTGTGTGTGTGTGTGTGTGTGTGTTTTTTTCTCTCTCTCTCTCTCTCTCTCTCTCTCTCTCTCTCTCTCTCTCTCTCTCTCTCTCTCTCTCTCTCTCTCTCTCTCTCTCTCTCTCTCTCTCTCGGCAGCTTCCAGAACCAGCCTCACCCTGCACACGTCCGTTGGTGATCCCACAGACAGACAACATAATTAACACCAAAAGAACAAGGGGACCAGCAGCATCCTCGGGCGGGGAGAGAAAGCAGCAAATCCGACACTCAGCTGGGGGGAACAGGCTGGTGGTTGCTCCCTCCTTCCCTCCTTCCTCCCGTCTCTCACTCCCTCATCCTCTCCCTCTCTTTCTTTCTCCTTAGGCATTATCTCGCCCACATG
>JAPQNM010000048.1:6443240-6458240 GCA_029783475.1 Metacarcinus magister
AGAGAGAGAGAGAGAGAGAGAGAGAGAGAGAGAGAGGCATACCCATACAGATAATGGTGATGAACATAATCATCTTATCCTTCTTTTGTTGGCAGTGTAAGGGTAGCGTGCTGTACATGACCACTTCTTCAGGGGCACCACGACTTCAACACACGTGGGTAGCCACAAACACACCCACGGTACAGTTACACGACACACGCACACACACGTTGACAGCACATGGCATCACGCAGAAGCACTGATTTACAAGACTTAAATTTTTCCTTCTTACATTACTGGTTAAAATTAAAATATGATAATAGTTTGTCTTCCTTAAATCCACAATCCAGGCCCTTCACCCCCAACCCATCCCATCCCTCCTACCTAACCTCGCCAGCAACTAGTGGGTGTGCCTACGACTCCCCGTCTCCCGACAACAATCTTATCACGCCGAACAATCCCTGTCCGTTGCAATTTCTGACATCGAAAACACCCACGACCAAGAATTAAATTTCGCCCTTGGTCATAGCGCGAGGTGGCAACTCTAATGTGAAGCGAAGCACACCACACCAGAACCACTCGCGAGAGACGACAACTTTCTCGATTTGAGCCCGAGCGAGTAAGGCTGCTAAGGCAGTGGGACCTAGGATCTGAGCCGGGCCAGACGCGCACCGTTTTGGCCTCCCCGGCCTTGTCCTCTTTAAATCCCGAGTGCAGTGTGAAGGCGAAAACTAAAAAAAAAAAGTATGTGAATAATAGTCGCTGATGCCACTCCATTTCATCCTACCTCATTACATCAAAGCAACGACGTGTGCTCCTTGTATTACGAGTGATTAAGGTACTTATGAACACTTAGAACTGGAAAGAAAAATTAAGGGGAAAGCAATTAAAATTATTTTTACTGTAGTAAATAATAATACAAAACACAAGTAATAAAATTGAAGGGTGGTGCTTCCGTGGCGTTACATAATCTGGGCCACTTAGTTCGACTAGTCAAATATATATTGTACCAACGCGTCGCGGAGAGGAAAGGAGCCTCATCAGGTGACTGCAGGTCCTCCGGCGCCACAATGGTCCACGCTGCGCCCTCGTGTGCTGACTGAGTGTTGGTTGAACACACCACCACCCTCTGCACACACTCACTTCGTCAAGTCGGCACATCAGCGCCGTCCAGGGACACAAGATGGATGATCTACTGTGTTGCGAGAATGCATCGGTGGACCTCGACATGAAGTGCAAATCCTACTTAGACCCAGTGTTACTGCTTGACGACCGAGTGCTCTGTAACCTCTTGAACTTGGAAGAAAAATACATGCCCAATTCAAGATATTTCTCGTGTGTGCAGACAGACGTGGAGCCTCGCATGCGGGACTCCGTGGCCCAGTGGATGCTGGAAGTGAGTACAAACTTCACAACCAACCCACCTAACATCACCTACTACTACTACTACTATAACTACTACTACTACTACTTCTACTACCATCATCATCTATTATTACAATCTATTACTACTGTCACCACCATCACCCCCGTTGCCATCACCACCACCACCACCACCACTACTTTTACTATCACTCCTCCGTTTCCTCATCATTCAGTCACAGTTAAGAGTCACGTAACACAGCGACTTAGAAACACGAGACACAATGATGGGAGGCCAAGGCACACCGGGGCACGCCCATGACCTCCTCCCACACTATTTTGATTTGTCGACTTGCAAGGACGGACTTTTTTTCCTCGCGTTTTTTTACCTCCTGTCGTGGGTGAGAGTGAGACTCGGTATACTCGCCTCGGGGAGACTCTGTGCATGTCGCGTCATGGAACTGATTGACACTTAACGGATTAGGTGTTTTGAGGCGCGGATATATTGTTCTTCCCCGCCCATGGTTACAGAAGGAAGGATAAAGTGCCAGATCACAATGGTAGCTTATAATATGTGTTGTAGTAATAGTTGTTGTTGTAATTGTTGGTGCGTGTGTGTGTGTGTGTGTGTGTGTGTGTGTGTGTGTGTTAATGAGTTGAATCATATATTCTAACCACTAACCGCGGCCTCTCCTCACCAGCATCTTGGCCTTCGTTTCCACAACAACAAATCGTTACATAACCCGAGGAAAGACATGGACAAAACCAGCAGCTAGGAAGGGGGCGAAAGGCTGTATGTAAATCAAGCGTGTGTATGGTGCACGAAAGGCTTATACTCGTCTGTGTTAGGCGAGCACTAGTACACATGGCACTGGGTTACCAATCCTACTCTACTAAGACAACGCGCTCCTAGCCTAGTAACCTGCTAGTCTCTCTCTCTCTCTCTCTCTCTCTCTCTCTCTCTCTCTCTCTCTCTCTCTCTCTCTCTCTCTCTCTCTCTCTCTCACACACACACACATACACAAGAGCCTCGTCAGCGTACCCTCCCTTCCAATGGCCTCTGTGTCTGTAGCACGGCGAAGAGGAAGAGACTGCAAGAAATGTTTGTGTATGAAACCTAAACTCCCATCTGAGATATTCGTGACCGTGAAAGTACTGTGTGTGTGTATCTGTGTGTGTGTGTGTGTGTGTGTGTGTGTGTGTGTGTGTGTGTGTGTGTGTGTGTGTGTGTGTGGTGTGTCATTGAGGTTTAGATGTCTGGGTCACGGCGGGGTGGAAGGTGGTGGGGGGGGTGGGTGGTTAGGTCAATGGGGAAGAAGGTCACGAGTCACTTAGTATCCTTCACACTATTCCGCTCCTGCATATAGGAGTTGTGATACACACACACACACACACACACACACACACACACACACACACACACACACACACACACACACACACACACACACACGTAACCTTTGACACATTCCCACACTCACTAAATGTAAAGACTCAACTTCTTTGTTTCATTGCTAAAAAAAATTACACCATACAATTTTACGAGACAACAATACAAATCCTTCTAAGTAATACCCAGTGCGCCAAGACTCCTTGTTTCCATGTCAAAATGTGTCTCGCCTTGTCTGTAAACGTGGAATCGAATCCTCTCCACAGACCGTGACAGAACCCCATAAAACGCTGCCGCTGACTTGAAGGCTGATGATAATGATGATGACGCTGATGGCAAGGGGGAAGGGAGTGGTTAAGGGTGGTGGAGATGGTAGGGGAAGGAGGGAGGGAGGGAGGAGGGTATCTCTTGGGGGTGTCTGAACCAATATTTCTGTCGACGAGTCTTGACGAGGCGAAAACAGTGGAGAGCGAGTCGTAAATGTTAGCGTCTAAGGCTGTCACAGAGTTCTGGGAAAAGGAAGATCGGTAAAGGTTTAGCTCTAGTCTCCTCCATCGCCCTCACCGTTGCCACTGAGCAGGGCTGCAGCTCCCACGCTACTCCTCCCACCCACACATCTTCCTTCCTGCCCGCCCGTACGGCCCTTCCTCTATCCTGCCGCAGGTTCATTGGCTTTCATCCTGCTGCAGCCCCCACCCTCCCTCCCTTCTCCTGCACCCCTCCCTGGCACTCACTACCCTTCCCTCCTCCAACCCTCCCTCCCTCCCCTTCACTCATGAGTTACCTCATGTTCTCTCACAGGCGTTACTTGTTTGTGTTCTGCACTTTGGTGTGTGTGTGTGTGTGTGTGTGTGTGTGTGTGTGTGTGTGTGTGTGTGTGTGTGTGTGTGTGTACACTTGTTTGTTGAATAAAGACGTGGGAAAATATCTGCGAGGGATAACTTTCTTGAATTGACAAACAGTATTTATCTATGTAATTAACTGTCTTTATTTATATATTCAAGTTGTAACAATATTCTTTTTTAAGGTGTGTGTGTGTGTGTGTGTGTGTGTGTGTGTGTGTGTGTGTGTGTGTGTGTGTGTGTGCATGTGTGTGTGTGTGTGCATGACCGCCCGTCCGCTCAACACGGCTAAGAGAGTATCTGATTAAATACGTATATATAGTGCCTCTCTTTCACGACACGCCTGGCAGCGTCTCCTGGTAACTAGTAGTAGGCGGGAGGAGGTGGAGGAGGAGGTGGTGGTGGTGGTGGTGGTGTCACTCTCCCCAGGTGATGGTAATGTCGTAGGGTTATGTAACACCTGCCTTCCTGCTCTGTTACGTTACCCTTTCCCTGTCACCACTGCCACTGCCGCCACCACCTTCTGACGTCACCTGTCTGACCCTAACTTAGACGTCCAGCCTTCCTCTCCCCTCCATGTTACCCTGCCCTCCCTTCCCCCCTCTCTCTCTCTCTCTCTCTCTCTCTCTCTCTCTCTCTCTCTCTCTCTCTCTCTCTCTCTCTCTCTCTCTCTCTCTCTCTTTCTCTCTCTTCCACATACTATTCCCCCTTCCCTTGGTGTCCCTTCGCTGATCAGGTCCTAGCCTTTGTCTGTCCACCGAGAGGGTATCTGAGGCAATCGGGAGAAAGAAGGAGGAGGGGAAGGGAGAGGAGAAGGAGGAGAGGCTGTGTATAGAGAAGAAGAAACCCCTCCCTCACCCACTCCGCTCTCACTCACTCTCCCTTCTCTCCTTGTGGTCTTATATCAGAGGAATTTGTAGTGTGGTTAGCAATTGGGTTGAGTCAGGTTGGCTGAAGGGGAGGCTAGGGAGGGAGAAAAGGAGAGAGAGAGAGAGAGAGAGAGAGAGAGAGAGAGAGAGAGAGAGAGAGAGAGAGAGAGAGAGAGAGAGAGAGTTAGTAAGCCTTGGGTGGTGTTAGTGTTGTTAGTAGCAATGATAGTAGTGGTGGGAGGTGGCGCCCTTCGGATTTACCCAAGGGCGGCTGAAACAGGGGTAGCGACAAGGAGCTGCATGGGATAGGTGGGGGGAGTGAGTCACCCTTCAGCGGCCCCTTACAGAGCCTGTCGCAGTTCCGGCTATCTGGCCTCTCCTCCCAAGGGTCCCAAGGGCATCTCCTCCCTCCCATCCCTCGTGCCCTCCCTCGGGACCCCTAAATTCTACCTGCGCCACCACCTCCTCGGGCCGCGTGTTCCTACGAGCTCGTCCGGTGTGAAGTCTGTGGGAATCTATACGTATTTCAGCGGTTGGAGGTGGTGCTGGAAAGGGAGGAATTGTGGTGCTGGAAAGGGAGGGATTGTGGTGCTGGAAAGGGAGGGATTGTGGTGCTGGAAAGGGAGGGATTGTGGTGCTGGAAAGGGAGGGATTGTGGTGCTGGAAAGGGAGGGATTGTAGTGCTGGAAAGGGAGGGATTGTGGTGCTGGAAAGGGAGGGATTGTGGTGCTGGAAAGGGAGGGATTGTGGTGCTGGAAAGGGAGGGATTGTGGTGCTGGAAAGGGAGGGACCGTGGTGCTAGAAAGGGGATTGGTGCTGCTGTTTAGGGCGTTACTGGAAGGTGTAGGAAGTGAATTGCTGGAATGAAGCCATCGATATCTATCCATTTATCTATTTACTTATGTATTTATGTATTCATTATTACATTAATTTATTGAGTGGGCTGCGGAAGGATCGCGGTGGAGGTGGAATAGTTAAGTTATTTGATTATGTGTGTGTGTGTGTGTGTGTGTGTGTGTGTGTGTGTGTGTGTGTGTGTGTGTGTGTGTGTGTGTGTATCTATCTATTTATCAATCTATCTATCTATCTATCTATCTATCTATCTCTCTCTCTCTCCAAGTTAACAGTAATAACAGTATGTAAGTTCTTGTTTATCTGTAGCTCATTACACGTGTAGGGGAAAGAGGAGCAGGGTTTATAGAATATGACGTATTCCTTCCTCGCCCTTACCGCAAACACTTGTAAATTGGGAGGAGTCGAATAAATAACGTAGTAGTAGTAATAGTAATAGATGCAGTAATAATAAAAATAATAATAATAATGATAATAATAATAATAATAATAATAATAATAATGATAATAATAATAATAATAATAATAATAATAATAATGATAATAATAATAATAATAATAATAATAATGATAATAATAATAATAATAATAATAATAATGATAATAATGCATTAACAAACGCGGCTGCATCACGGAAAACTTTGCACATAATGTTTATACACCAATTACTGTAAGCAAGCTGTTCATGCACCACACAGCCGAGGCAGGGAGGGCAGGGAGGGGGGACAGGGAATGAGTGAAAATAAGAGCCTCCGACCCCTCTCATCGCCTTTCTTACAGCGTCCTTCCCTCCCACTCCTATGATATACTTGAAGATGGCTTAGGCCTCTGGTAAATACTTGTCGTAGGCTTAATGTGTTAATGAAGAAGGGTGATAAGTGCGAGGGGAGGTGTGGTGGAGGTGTGGCGGACAGCAGTAGTAGTTAGGGTGGTGTGGGGGGGGGGTACAGGGTGAGAGGGGATGGGAGGAGAGAAGGAAAGGAGGAGATGGAGGGAGTGGAAGATGTTCCACCACCGAGGATTGGCTGACAAAAGTGGCTAAAGAGAGAACGGTGTTATGTCCACCCGTTGGGCCCCTGACGGCTGCCCGCTGCTGCTGCTGTTGCCTCTCCTCCTCCTCCTCCTCCTCCTTCTCCTCCTCCTCCTCCCCTTTACTCAAACACAAACATACACAAACACACTGACTGACTGACTAACTGACTGACTGTTTCTTGGAGGGCATGGTAAAGTAAGTTAAGGCAGGTTAGTTAGTGGTGGTGGTAGGAGTGGTGGAGGAATGGGCGGGGGCGTGTTTGTCTGTCCGTCTGTCTGTCTGTGTGTCTGCCAGTTCACGCAGGCTTCCACTTGTTGGTGCCCCGTTCCACCCTCCCGTCCTCCCTTCCTCCCCTCCGTCCCTCTCTCTCCATCCCAGCCTCCCTCCCCTCCCTCCCTCTCTCCATCCTACAACCCTCCTCCCTCCCTCCCGCGGGCTGGTGGGCCTGACCGACTAACCGAGTGACTGACTGACTGACTGACTGTAGCAGTAATAGTAGTTCATGCTTTCTGAAGGCTGGGAAGGAGAGAGAGAGAGAGAGAGAGAGAGAGAGAGAGAGAGAGAGAGAGAGAGAGAGAGAGAGAGAGAGAGAGAGAGAGAGAGAGAGGCTCCATGACGTATACAAGGCTGCCAAGAATTGTGTTTACTTAATTAAAAAGACGATGCAATAAACAAACAAATAGATATATATACACAATCTAAAAAACATATATTTCTCCACACTTAAATGAATCCACTCAAACGAATAATACAGCCACTCATCCACCAGGAACGAAAAAATAAATAAATTTAAAGAGCTTTCTAGAAAACGCGGGTGATTTAAGTTGGCATTTGACGGGATAAACAATTTGTTCCCTTTTTCCTCATCATTAAAGTGAAAATATGAGTTCCAGTACCTTGGTAGGCGTGTTGGTAGTACCTGAAGGACACTCAAGGAAGGGCACTGGGCAGGGTGACTTGTTTAATGTATGAGGTGAAAGATAGACGCACGTACTATCACTTGCCACTGTCAGAGGGTAACTGAACTCTCAACAGATGTCTCCCCTTATTTCCATGACGTCATAGTTGTCCCTTTAACCTATCAAGTGGTTTATTATCATTGTTGTTGTTATTATTGTTTGTAGTAGTATTAGTGGTATTATTATCAAAGTTGTAGTAGTAGTCACAATGGTCAACTTTTACATCTTCACCATAATGGAGTTTGCTTACGTCTACGTCTTGGCGCTGCACCTCGGCCAACTCCCTACTTCTGGTCATAGAGAACATAACATTTGATAGCTTGTTGTTGTTGTTGTTGTTGTTGTTGTAATTGTTATACATGATATACAAAGCATTTTCATAGACTTGTACACCGCTTGTGTGTGTGTGTGTGTGTGTGTGTGTGTGTGTTGTGTGTGTGTGTGTGTGTGTTGCTACGTCACGTAACCCGGTAAGTACAGACAAACACTCTCTCTCTCTCTCTCCTCTCTCTCTCCTCTCTCTCCTCTCTCTCTCTCTCTCTCTCTCTCTCTCTCTCTCTCTCTCTCTCTCTCTCTCTCTCTCTCTACTTTACCGTTGACCATATATTTAATCACCACCACACAATCACTTCCACCACCACCACCACCACCACCACCACCACAACAACAACAACAACAACAACAACAACAACAACAACACATCTATACCACCACCACCACCACAACAACAACAACAACAACAACACACAACACCAACAACAACACCACCACCACCACCACCACCACCACCACCACCACCACCATGACTTAGGCGTGTTGTTATTTTTAGTGATGCCTCACAGTCGGAGCCTCCGCCTACACAACACCGCTGAGTGTGTGCGTGTGTATGAATGTATTGTATATGTGCATGCATGTATGTATGTATGTATGTATGTATATGTATGTATGTATGAACTGCATTTACTTTTAATCATTACATTTCTATACAAAAAAACTGCATCACTCACTCACTCACTCACTCACTCACTCACTCACTCACTCACTCACTCACTCACTCACTCACCTATATACTCACTCCAACTCACCCCCTCACTCACTCCCTCACTCACCCATTTACTCACTCTAACTTACTCACTCACTCCCTCACTCACTGTCCCTCTCGTTTCCCTGCCGCCCAATAGGTGTGTCGGGAGGAGCGGCAAGAGGAGGAGGTCTTCACGCTGGCAACAAACATGATGGACCGTTTTCTTTCGCAAGTTGACGTGAAGAGAAACCAACTCCAGCTCCTCGGCACAGTCTGTCTCTTTCTCTCCTCCAAAATCAAGGAGTCTCCCCCCTTGGACCCCAACCGCCTCGTCTACTACACCGCTTGCTCCATCACCCTCGAGGAAATCAGGGTGAGTGCCACAAAGGAGGAGGAGGAGAGGAGAAGGAGGAGGAGGATGAGGTTAGGTTGTAAATCAGAGTGAATAAGGAAGATGTTATAGATGCGTGGGAAATAATGATTGGAAGAAGAGGGAAGTGATAGATTATAGAGTTAAAGGATATATTGCAATCAGGGAAGATGGAGGAAGGGAGGATTAGGGTGAGTTAGGAAGAGGAGGAGGAGGGAGATAAGGAGACTAAGGCAGTGTTTGTGTTTGTGCGGAGGAGGATTACCGTGAGAGAGAGAGAGAGAGAGAGAGAGAGAGAGAGAGAGAGAGAGAGAGAGAGAGAGAGAGTAAATGGTGTGAGGAGATAAAGAGAGGACAGGTGAGGTGAGGGGAGAAGGGCAGTAGGGGGAGAGGTGTAGAAACCAGATACCCGTGAGGTGACCACCCACACCTACCCACTGATACCTCCTGTCCCCCTCCCCCCCCATCCTCCTTTCCCCTCTTTATATCCCTCCTACCTTCCTTCCCTCACTCCCTTTCTAATGTAAAGAGGAAAAAAACATAAATATACAACCAGAAGCCTTCCTTGTCTTTATTTTTCTTTCCCTAGAAAAAAAAATTCTCTCTCCTCTCTCTCTCTCTCTCTCTCTCTCTCTCTCTCTCTCGCTCTCTCTCTCTCTCTCTCTCTCTCTCTCTCTCTCTCTCTCTCTCTCTCTCTCTCTCTCTCTCTCTCTCTCTCTCTCTCTCTCTCTCTCTCAAGGTTCCCACGTCTATGTCTTTCTTCTGTAATCATTCCTTTCATTCCTTCGTGGATGCGATAACCACAACAAGACATTCCAGTCGTGACGTCACTCATTCCAGGCGTGACATTCCAGCAGAGAGAGAGAGAGAGAGAGAGAGAGAGAGAGAGAGAGAGAGAGAGAGAGAGAGAGAGAGAGAGAGAGAGAGAGAGATGGATGGAGAACGAGGAGTACGGGGATAAGACAAGGTATGAAGAGGGGAAGAAAGAAGGAAGGGGAGGATAAGGAAGAGGTTATCTCCTTCCTGATAACCCCGCCCCTGCAAGGCTCCTCCCCTGTTTACATACGCCCCCTTAACCCCTCTTCACCCCACCCCCCTTAGGCACCCCCCCCCCAGCCCATCCATTTAAAAGGGGTGCCAAGTCTTGAGCGAGTTACGATTTATAACTTTTAGCTTCCATCCACATCACTCTTCTAGCTCTTACCTCCTCCTCCCTCCTCCTCCTCCTCCTCCTCTTCCTCTCCTTTCAACTCTATCTCTCTCTCTCTCTCTCTCTCTCTCTCTCTCTCTCTCTCTCTCTCTCTCTCTCTCTCTCTCTCTCTCTCTCTCTCTCTCTCTCTCTCTCTCTCTTCTTTATTCCCTTTAATTTCTGTTTTTCCCTTTTTTTTATATTTAACGTACTCCTTCTCTATTTCAATACCTCCTCTTTCTCCTACTTTCCTCCACCTCCTCCTTGTCCTCCTCCTCCTCCTCCTCTTCTTGTTGCGTGACTGTCTCTCACGTAATTCCTCCTCCTCCTCCTCCTCCTCCTCCTCCTCCTCCTCTCCGTGAAATGAATGGGCTTATCCTACATAGGATTGGCGTCTCACCTGACTCTGTGAAGGCAGGAGGTTCTGATGGGGTCTGTGTCCTTCCTTGTCCTTGTCCTTGTCTAATCCTCCTCCTCTTCCTTTTCCTCTTCCTCTTCCTTCTCCTCCTCTTTCTCTTTCGTTTTCTTTCTTCTAATATAATCCTAATCCTCTTTTGCCTCCTCCTCTTTCTTCTACTTTTCTCGTCATCCTTCGTTTGATTTTCCTTTTCTTCCTTCTCCTCCTCCTCCTCCTCCTCCTCCTCCTCCTCCTCCTCCTCCTTCTCTCGTCCTTCTCTCACCCCTTTCAACTTTTTATGCGATCATTCTCTCTCTCTCTCTCTCTCTCTCTCTCTCTCTCTCTCTCTCTCTCTCTCTCTCTCTCTCTCTCTCTCTCTCTCTCTCTCTCTCTCATTCCCGTAGCACAAATGTAGCAACTTTATAGCTTTCTTTCATCTATTGTGACCGTATCTTTAGTTAGCCTTGTCCCACCCCCACCCCCACTTTCTCTCTCTCTCTCTCTCTCTCTCTCTCTCTCTCTCTCTCTCTCTCTCTCTCTCTCTCTCTCTCTCTCTCTCTCTCTCTCTCTCTCTCTCTCTCTCTCTCTCTCATTCCTCATTTGCTACATCACGTCTTCCTCTTTCACACCCTCATGTCCACCTCCCTCCCTCCTTCCCTCCTTCCCTCCCTCCCTCCCTCCCTCCCTCCCTCCCTCCCTCCCTCCCTCCCTCCGTGGCACTCCCAGACGCCTGAATGCCTATTGCACTTCCTCCTGTTGCTGGGGAGACTGCGCGGCACTTACGAAGGAAGGAAGGAAGGAGGAAGGAGTGAAAGAGGAAAGAAAGTGAGAAGGAAGGAAGGAAGGAGAATGATACATACTATAATTTAAAATGAAAGGAGTGTAATAGCTAATACTGAATACTACTTCAATTGCTATTACTGCACAAGAAATAGGAAACATTTTTAAAAGTGCAAAAGAAAAAAAGATAATTTGCTCGAACCTGCTACATCCGCGTTATGGCCCCGGCACTCTAACCAACTGAGCTAACATACCGAACACTTAAAGGGTTGCACCGAGTATATATGAATACAAACGTGTATTTATTTAAGACAAGGCAGTAGTTATATATAGACATTACATCATTCATAACAACAACCATATCTACTACAACCACTGCTAATACTGTCACTGTTATTATTACCAAAATATTGATGGTAATAATAATAATAATAATAATAGTAATAAATAATGTTCACAAGAAAACCGGTTATGTGGGAGAAGAAAAAAAAACTTTCAATAGAAGCCTAACCCACAACAGAGAGAGAGAGAGAGAGAGAGAGAGAGAGAGAGAGAGAGAGAGAGAGAGAGAGAGAGAGAGAGAGAGAGAGAGAGAGAGGGAGAGGGTAAATACAACAGGTTATAACAGGTACTCAAGAGGGTGTGTGTGTGCGGGGGGAGGGAGTGGGGCGAGGGGCAAGAAAGGTGCGCACGTTATGACAGGTAAAGGGGCGGCAGGTAACAGTGACAGGTACTAACAGGTCACCCTCCCGCTAGGTAACTTACGAACAGTCGTTTTGTGTGGTGACCAAGTTTAGAGTTTTGTATTGTGAATCCCTGGCTCCTTTATCCTCCCTCTTCCTTCCCTCCTCCTCCTCCTCCTCCTCCTCCTCCTCCTCCTCCTCCTCCTCCTCCTCCTCCTTCTTTTTCCATCCCATCACCGTCTCCTTTCCTTCTTATATCTTCTCCCTCCTTCCCTCCTTACCCTTCCTTCTTCTCTTTCCGTGGTCCTCCTCCTCCTCCTCCTCCTCCTCCTCCTCCATCCCTTCGTCCCTTCATCTTCCTTACTTCTCTTTGTGTCCTTAGGTTATTCTGTTTTCTATTTCTCTCTTTATTATTAATCTCATCTTTATCTCATTCTACGTTAGATAGAGAGAGAGAGGGAAAAAAAGGGGGAAAAAAAGAGAGGAAGGGAAGGAGAGAAAACATCCTATGTGTTTAGAGTGAAGGAAACTCATTGAGGAGGAAAAAAAGAAATCATATTTTTAGAGAGAGAGAGAGAGAGAGATAAAGAGAGATAAATAGAGATAAATAGAGATAAAGACAGAAAAAAGCATAAGAGTGTTTCGACCTCAAAAGTAATATCACCATCACCACGACCATCACCATCACCACCACCACCACCACCACCACCACCACCACCACCACCACCACCACCACCACCCTCGTAGTTTACCCTCACTTCCCTCCCACACATACCAGTGGAGGACAAACAGGCCAACAAACAGACAGACCAACTCGCAACATATAAATACCGCGCTCTCCCTCAGGTGTCATCTTGAACCAAAAATTCCTTGGGTCTCGTGGGAACTTAGGAGGCTTGTGGTTGCCTCCTGGGATCAGATTCCGTCGTGGCCTCTGTGTGTGTGTGTGTGTGTGTGTGTGTGTGTGTGTGTGTGTGTGTGTGTGTGTGTGTGTGTGAGGAGGGTTTACTGGAATGACAGGTAAAGAGAAAGAGTACTCTGGGGTCATGGAGTAACACACACACACACACACACACACACACACACACACACACACACACACACACACACACACACACACACAATACAGGTGCTATTTAGGCTGAAATACAACAGGTGAGAATGACAGGTGCAGATTACATTATTATTGGCCTGTTTTGAGAGAGAGAGAGAGAGAGAGAGAGAGAGAGAGAGAGAGAGAGAGAGAGAGAGAGAGAGAGATAGAGTAAAAACAACAAAGGAGTAAAGAAATTTAATACAGTGATATGTTGAAATATGATCCCTGCTTTGGGAGGAGGAAAGACGAGAAGAAACAGAAGAAATAGAGAGAAGAATTTGTGCTAGTTCCTGCAGAGAGAGAGAGAGAGAGAGAGAGAGAGAGAGAGAGAGAGAGAGAGAGAGAGAGAGAGAGAGAGAGAGAGAGAGAAAAAAAAAAAAATTCATAGGCTCTTATGAAAGCAATCTGACTCATGTCCCATCTCTCTCTCTCTCTCTCTCTCTCTCTCTCTCTCTCTCTCTCTCTCTCTCTCTCCTCTCTCTCTCTCTCTCTCTCTCTCATACCCTACATCTGTTCACTATACACAAGGAATGCATTTGATTGAAGAAACACTCCTTAATTTCCTTCAAACATTCATCCTCCTTCCCCCATTTTCTTTGCCGCCTGATTTTCTCCTTCTCATCCTTGTCTGAGTCATTCGTTTTGTGTGCACAGCCTGCTCCTAGCTTCACCCCCCCATCCTATTGCCCCCCTTTATCTCTCTCTCTCTCTCTCTCTCTCTCTCTCTCTCTCTCTCTCTCTCTCTCTCTCTCTCTCTCTCTCTCTCTCGCCACGCCCCGCCCCATTCACTCACGTACACCTAGATGTTATTAGCGATTTCACGGCCACGATGAGTTCTCTAAGGTCAAAGGTCAAGCCATTAAAGGTCAGCGTTCCATCCCCTACGCCGGTGGAGGGAGGGAGGGAAGGAGGGAGGGAGGGAAGGAGGGAGGGAGAGGGATGGTGAGGATGAGATCAGTGGATGCTGGAATTATGCAAAGGTTGGATGATTTGGCTAGATTAGAGAGAGAGAGAGAGAGAGAGAGAGAGAGAGAGAGAGAGAGAGAGAGAGAGAGAGAGAGAGAGAGAGAGAGAGAGAGAGAGAGAGAGAGTCCCATATATTTACCTTTTTATTCTGCGTGAAGATAGAGGGTGAGAGGCATGGGTGATAGTAGGAGGGGGGGCGGGGGGGGGAGATGGAGGGGCGACAGCAGACCTAAAGAAGTGTGTAGTGAAGTGTTTGTTTACTTTCCCTCCTTCCCTCCCTCTCTCCACCCTCCTTCCCTCCCTCCCTCCCTCCCTCCCTCCCTCCCTCCCTCCCTTTCTATAAACCTAAGTCCTACCCCTCCCTTCCCTCTCACCCCTTTACCCTTTCTCTACTCTTGCCTTCGTTATCTCTCCCTCTCTCTCTCTCCCTCCCTTCATCCTTTTCCTCCTCCTCCTCCTCCTCCTCCTCCTCCTCTTCCATCTTCTTCTCGTATAGTCTCAACCTGTTTGATTGTTTTCACAGCGTCATGCTTTTGTTTTCTTTCCATCTGTAAAGAAAACGGAATAATGAACCACCGCTGCTCCACTGTAAAGTATTCGTGTTCATCCATAAGAGTCTATATGTAATTAGACCCAACTTGAAACACTTGATGCGAGGTTTTTTTTTTCTATTTTCTTTTTTTTCTTGACAATTTGACGCCTTTCAATTTTCTTTTTTTTTTTTTTTTTTATCACAATTTGGTCTTGATGTTGTTTTATAGCCCTACCCTTTTGTTATGTACTACTACCTCCAGTCAGCAGTCTCGATGATATATTTGAAAATCACACGAAGGGAAACATTTGGCGGCTACCTAACGCAAGATGAAAAAAAATGTATAAATATCTTCGTGTGCTGTTTCGTATCACACACACACACACACACACACACACACACACCACACACACACACACACACACATACATACATAAAGTCGAAAATCGCTTGGTTGACGTTCTTAAAAAAAAAAATTAATTAAACGATATCTGTTATTCACGTTGTATATTCTCGCATCCAAAATGTTCATTCCATACATACATAGTACATACATACATACATACATACATACCACTACATCCTGTTACTCAACGCCGCAGGACAATCATGAGTCTTGGGACTGCGCTGCTTTTTTTTCCAACTGTTTCAAGGCAAAAGAATGACATCGTAGTAAA
>JAPQNM010000048.1:6460740-6465054 GCA_029783475.1 Metacarcinus magister
ATGTTGAGGGCAAGAAGGACAAGGGCGGGAGGTGTGCAGACGGGCAGCGGATGACCTTCTTGCCTGGGTGCAGGAAGCTCTCACAGGCTGTGTCCAGCCGCCGCCGCCGCCGCCGCCGCCGCTCTCGACACCCACCTGTGCCGACACTGCCTGCACAGGGAAGGTGTAGGCGGCGGCGACGCATTCTAGGAACCGTGGGACACTGCCGATCAGAGGACAGGTTGTTCCTGGATGGACCTCGGAACCCGCACCCCACAGCACGGCGCGGCGCTGACTCCTCGGACCTTACGGCACTCAGGACGCTCCTCTTTTTGGAGTGTGGCAGCAGCGGCGGGACAGTGTATGGTATGCCGAGTCGCGTCCCGCCGCCCAACATGGCATGCTTCCCATATTTGGTCGACTCCTCCGTGCGGGGCGGCGAGTGGTTGCAAAAAGGAGAAAAAACTCACATGTCGTTAACACGGACTTGTCTGCCGTACAGCGGAACGCAATGGGTGTAGCCGACGATGATGACGTGGCCCAAGGAACGGACAACCAACAAAGGGGAGACGTTTTTGGGAAGGGAAGGAGCGTCGCACATGCAAATATGGGCTTGCTAACACGGACGAAAGGGACAGCTGGACGCAGCTTATATCTCCTCCAGAAGGCGAAGTAGATGTCCAAAAAGCAGGTGTTGGGGACGGCACCTTGGAGGGTGGGGAAGGGCGAGGACGAGAACCTCCGGCTACCTCCGACCTCAGGAATCTGCAAGGAACCTGGGAATTTGCCTGTTGCCTAGGAGGAGGAGGAGGAGGAGGAGGAGGAGTGCGGGGATTTAAATATGTGGCGGACCCTGGACAAGGTCGGCACGGGTCATTATAAGTGGGTGGAGGCTGCCTCGTAAAGTGCTCCCACGTGCTGCCCGCTGATTGGCCGGCACCTTTGCAATGCCAGTCATTCGCAAGCCTGTGGTTGGCTCGTAAAGAAGAGCCCTGATTGCATTGGTCGACGGAGGTTTACGCTTCATCCCCATTGGTTGTCTAAGGGAGAGGGAGGCGTGGCTGCAGTGCTGACCTATCCTGTCGCTCCTCCTCCTCCTCCTCCTCCTCTAGTTCTGCTCCTTCTTATAGATTGCATTATCACACAAACACCTATGAATTACCTTAACTACTATCACAGCATCCATCATGACATTAAAAAGTCCTTCAAGAGGGAACCTTTGGAATTCCTCCAGCTTGTCTTTTTTCTCCTCGTCCTCCTGTTACTCCTATGCGCTACTTCTACTTCTTCTTCTTCTTCTTCTTCTTCTTCTTCTTCTTCTTCTTCTTCTTTTTCTTGTTCTTCTTGTTCTTGTTCTTGTTCTTGTTCTTCTTTTCCTCCATCTCCTCCTCCTCCCATGAGTGTCAGAATACCTTTGATAAATATACAAGGTGTTCCCAGTTCGTGAGTGCTATCTCATTCGAGTGATGGTAGTTGGTGCAGGTGTCTGTGTGTGTGTGTGTGTGTGTGTGTGTGTGTGTGTGTGTGTGTGTGTGTGTGTGTGTGTGTGTAAGGTCACGGGAAGGCAGCAGTGGTGAGGGTTCAAGGCAAGGGAAGGAGCCTGCTGTACTTGATGTATGGCTCGTTGTTGCTTTATAATTGAGGCTCAAGTCTCATAATGGCGGGAAGAGGGAGGGAGTGAAGGGGATTTATGGCCATTGATTCCTTATTGTGTTATGGCGCCTCTACCTTCACCCTCAACCTCCCCCCCCTCCTTCCTATGTCTTCATCTCCGGAAACTACCACCATCATCACCACTACTACTACTACTACTACTACTACTACTACTACTACTACTACTACTACTACTGCTGCTGCTGCTGCTGCTACTACTACTATTACTGGTGCTGCTACAAACAAGTACAAGAACAAAAAGTAGAACAATGATAATGATAATACTTTCATTAGGAACAACATCTTAAGACCAGATGAGCAAAAAAAATCTTCAGTCGTATCACGTGTGCCTTGTGTGTGTGTGTGTGTGTGTGTGTGTGTGTGTGTGTGTGTGGGTGTGTGGTGTGTGGGTGGGTGGAATGGGGAGTATCGGCCGTGAGTACACACACACACACACACACACACACACCACACACACACACACAACAACAACCTCGCTGCTGCCACCTTTTCCGCGTTGAACAGACTTCCGTAATTAAAGCCAACACTCCCCCAGACGTGAAGGCCGAGCAGAGGGGGCACCAACCTCCTAACAGAGAGAGAGAGAGAGAGAGGAGAGAGAGAGAGAGAGAGAGAGAGAGAGAGAGAGAGAGAGAGAGAGAGGGAGAGACTTATAACTTCGCCGCGTCCTGTCCTGCCGCTGTCGGTGCTCTCGGAGTCTTGGAGAATCTGTGTTACGTTGAATATAATCTGTTCGTACTCATACACGACGGACCCACGGGTGATTATCCTGCTTGTTTTTGTTCTTCCTCCTCCTCCTCCTCCTCCTCCTCCTCCTCCTTCTCCTCCTCCTCCATACATTTTTTCCCTTTCCGTCATACCTCCGTTTCGTGTTCATGTTAACTTGTTATTGTTATTGTTGGTTTTTAGTGAGGTTATTTGACGCCGCGGGGTCGGTGGGGTTAGAGGGAGGGCGAGGCGAGGTGTGTAGGAGAGGCGGCCACTTAGGGGAATAGGGTGTGTGTTGGGTGGGTGAGGGGAAGGTGAGTGTCCGTTGTAATCAGGTGGTCGCTTGCCTCAACACACTGAGCTCTTGGGTCATCTGTTTGTGTCCCTTTGCCGCCACCCTCGCCTCAGCCTCCGCCTCCGTCGCCGCCGTCTGTTGTACCGACACTCCCCTCTCCTCCCTCCCCTCGGCGGTATTCCTCATCCCAACATTATAACGTGGTTTACTCCCCTCCCCTCCCCTCCCCTCCCTTCCTCTCCCCTTGGTTACCATGCTCAAGAACGCCCATTCACGCCTCATTACCATTATCACCGTTTGGTCCTGTTAAACTTTTTTCTATAATAAAAAAATTAAAAAAAAGTCCGAACAGATAGTAAGAAAATAAAATAAAAAAAAAGTGAGTGGCAGGATACATGTGCGGAATACATTATAGTTTTCCTCAAGCGAAGCGAAAATGAAAAAAAAAGTAAAAAAAAAGGGAAGAAGAAACAAGGAAAGTGAAAACTACTTAGCCTTTTCATGAAATAATAGTAGTAGTAATAGTAGTAGTAATATGGCACTGTGGTCCTGATGATGATGATGATGATGATGATGGTTATGGGTGTGAGTGCGGGTGTGAGGCAAGGCAAGTAGGAGTGTGGCAGCGGTCATGAGGATGGTGGAGTGTGGCACTGTGGCACTGTGGCACTATGGTCGTGAGGTCCACATTAGCAGCGGCGGCGGTAATATTAACATGTGGGCACCAGAAAGTATCATGGCGCCTATAGGACGGAGGAGAGGGAGGGAGGGGAGTGACGTAGGGCGTGAGAGAATGAATGAGCATATGCCTTAAGGGAGAAACAGGAGACTGGATGACTGGTGCAGGCTGGGAGGATGACTGACACACACCAACCTCTTTATGACTTGTGCTGGTGACCATTCAAGCGGCGCGTGGATTGTTACACTGTCTTTATATCTGCTGTCTGTCTGTCTGTCTGTGTGTGTGTGTGTGTGTGTGTCTGTCTGTCTGTGTCTGTGTGTGTCTGTTTGTTTTTATTCAGGCTGAAGGACTGACTGACTGGCTGTTTGACTGATGGATTATAAGTTTGTTTTGTGTTTAGATTTTTAGTATTATGATTAATCTGTGTGTGTGTGTCTGTGTGTGTGTGTGTGTGTGTGTGTGTGTGTGTGTGTGTGTGTGTGTGTGTGTGTGTGTGTGTGTGTGTGTGAGGCTGGTTGGGAGCGGAAGTGAGTAGATGAGTCATACCATCAGCCTCACTCACAAACCCTACCCCCCCTTAACGCCGGGCAGACACACCCCTCCTTCCCTTCCCTCCTTCCCTCCCTCTCTCTAACTCTCTATGATATACTCTTTTGTCCTCTCTCCCTCCCTCTCTCCCTCCCTCTCTCTCTCTCTCTCCCTCTCTCTCCCTTACAGATCTCTTTCTTTTGCCTCTCTCGCATGTCTGTAGGGAGAGGAAGAGGCGTCACGTGACCTTGCACATCCCTTTGCCATGAGAGAGAGAGAGAGAGAGAGAGAGAGAGAGAGAGAGAGAGAGAGAGAGAGAGAGAGAGTGCTTTGCAAGACCGATCATATGAGTGTTAGAACTTCCAGTCTTGTCTGTTGCTGAGTGCTAATGCTGATGATTTTTTGTTTGCAGAGTAGTTTGACTCTCTTTAAAAAGGCATGACGCAAA
>JAPQNM010000048.1:6465154-6472654 GCA_029783475.1 Metacarcinus magister
GTCATTAAACTATCAGACCCCTCATGCACGATATTTTTATTTAGTTACATAACACAGGAGTCATCTATTATGGGAAGAGGAATTTTTTTTTTTTTTTATTAAATATCACCAACTTATTGGCGCTTCCCCAAAAGTGGATATGCACTTAGGTCCTACACTATTACTTTTATAGGAATAATGCGTGTCGGTGACCTCGCAAATATGTTTTAACATTAATAGTCTGTATGTTGTTTTTGGACTGCGTTAACGCTCAAGTGTCACACATCTGGGTTGTCCGTTTTAATTTGCATATGTGGTCTGTGTTTACTGATGTTTGGTGTTGTGTCCTTCTAATTACTTGGCCTATTGTATATAGTGGTAGCGTTTATGGGCGTGCCTCCATCCACTCGTTTTTTTTTCTGTTCTCTCTTCACTTTTCATATTTCTTATTTCTTCTTCATTCCTTCTTCCTTCTTTTTTTTTGCCGTAACTGAGTGCTACGACTGTTCAGTATTACATTACGGCAATATTCGTTTTGTTAAATTATTTCAGAGGTCATGTCAGCATAGGCAAGCTTGCGACCGTTATGCATATGGTAAAGATTATAATTGTTCCGTACATTCCACTGGATATTTCTGTAAGATCCCAGTAATCGAAAACTATTCATTGTGGTGATCGGGTTTCTATAAAACTTTCTTAATGCTTTAATGATGTGAATTGAAGATAAACATTCGTGCCGGTAGTTCCAACACTTTTTCCCTTGCCTGTTGTAAAGAAATCAAAGTCGTAAGCTGATCACGCAGCATTAGTACTAAGCTGTGCAGTTCACAAGTTGAATTTTTTGACGACCCTACCACTAGCCGTAGCAGCCCCGACTATTTGTCCTGTTAGCACTATTGCTTAACTTATCTTTTTAGATTCCACACGGTCATTAACTGGAGTAATCAATTCACCGACATGAACATCGGTTGTTGATGGTCCTGATTTTCGAGGGGTAGATGAGAGGAGCAAGGATATGGATTCGTATCTTCCCCCATGGGTTTGGTCCGCATCCTGCCTGAAAGGTTGGCTGTATCCCCACCCGCTCTACCCCCTTCCTCGACAAAATACAAACCATGAAGGTACTCGTGCATTATTAATCCTGTATATGGCTTGCCCCTCTAGGCACTTTCACCCATGCTTACGGTTGCTTCTCCCCAAGTTTAGAGACTACGACGTGCTGGTGTGACCTTCCCAAGTGCGGCACCACATGGATGCAGGAGATCTTATGGACGTGTTGCACAACCCCAACCTGATAACCCCGCGGCGAACGAAGTACTGTGGTTGCGTTCCGTGGAATTAGGTTTTGTTGTTATTTTGTTTTCTGTAGATGAAATTTTGACGTAATGAAAAAAGAAAAACGATACAAATGATAAATTGTTCTGATACTTACAAGACATGTCATCGTGTGCGGCTTCAGTGAAATTATACTCTTATGTTTAAATAACTTACAGCCCATGATATGATGTTTTGATGCGAAAAAATGAATGGTGCCTCCAGAAATCTTCCTAAGTTTACGGAAGTGTCCCGCAAAGCAGGAGGACGGCGTGGTTGCTCTCTCAATTAGAAGTAGCGCCCGTCCTCGAATCCTGGAGTGTCTTACCCCGCTCTCTCATGCCCCAGGACATCCTTGATAAAACTAAGGTCAATTACCAGACACCATGTGTCACCACGTAGCCTTCTGGATATTCATTATGCTTTATTCAATTATTAATGTTTAGAATAAATTTTTTTTGTCGGCTGATGGAGTTTTTTTTATTTTTATAAATAGTAAGCCTCCGCTTGTTAGTAGCGCAAGTGTTAGATTTTTACGTGGCGCTTCGCTTCTTGGTGGAGGCTCATACTGCTCGCGGAAGCTCCTGTTGCATTTCACATTGCATCTTCGTCGAGGATAGTGTTGATGGCACCATGTTGGGTGTTCTTTGGTCTTCGGGGCGGTTTATCAAAGAAAGTGGCAGCCCGTGTCGCTCGAGACTCTGAGCAAGTCTGCCCGCACGCTAGCCACTAGGCCACGCCTCCCCACTATCCTTAGATTACTGGGTTGCCACTTCCGTGGTCGCGATCTATGAGCTTCCACCACTCTATGTTTGATACGGTTACTCATAGTTCACAATGGCGCTCATTATTCAGGCCACCTCACAAGAAAACGACCAGTAGTGTGATGTTAATTATCTAGCTCGTAGAGGTTTTCAAACATTTTTGGATGCACAAATTTATCTGATAGGCCTTTAGATGTTTTTCAATTAATCTGATATACCTTTTTATCGGATAGTGCTTTTTTAAGTAGATGTGTCCGATACTATTTCATGCAACGATAGATTTTTAATAATGATGTATTAATATATTCAACTTCCCTATTTCCCTTGTTTTTCTGTAAAAAGTGCTGAATCATGAATGATTAATTAAGTGATTACTATGATAATTAATGAAATTTTCAATTATTAAACTAATTATCGATTTACTCTAACACTATTTTCTTCCTCCCCTCTCCTCCCTTGCCATTGTCCTCCCCACTATGAGGCCATGGCAGCTGGCAAAACCAGTGCAATTCTCGTCCCGAGGGACATGGGCTACCATCGTCAGTTGAAAACTCTAAATCCAGCTTATGTTGCTACCCCTACCCAGTTGCTTCCACCTTAACAATGTATACAGTTTCTCCACACAAAAGTTATAAATGGGATGAGCAAAGGTCCACCTATAGAAGGGCTATCTTAGTTCTAGGCATTTTTTCCATCCTTTGTGGATCTATGCCTATTGGCAATCTCGCAACCTCCGAGCCATAGCCGTTAAAACTCTTGGGTATATGCTGCCACTGCGTCAAATCATATAACCTCTTATCCCATGTTTCGACGGGCTTATTTTCCATGTGGTGTACGGGACAGAAACCCCAAGACATGGCTGTCTCCTTTTCATTTTTATAAAATGTTGAAGTCCTTCCATATATGTCGCATGAAGATTCAGTCAAGTCACTGATGGTTGATAAAGGTAAGTAGGCATCTCAAATTTTTTAACTCACACTGACATTTAAATAAACTTCCATGTAGCATTAAGCTGGTATTTCCTAACTATATAACTGATTTTGCGTATAAATTCTTCATCGAACATTTTAGCATTGTACGCCCCTACTGCCACACGGGAGGAGTAGTGGCAGAAGAGGCACCATTTCAACCTGCCTTTCGTCTTCTACGAGGACATGAAGGAACGACATCATGCGGGGCTAATGAAGCTTAACGCGTTCTTTAGGAACAAGCTTAGCCAGGAGAACACTTGAGGGCGTGAGTGTTTGGCGAGCTGTAGACTCAGGATGTTCGCAGTGTTAAATCTCTGGTGGGCATGTCCTGCTTTTGAGCCATTTGTTGTATCCTGTGCTACTGTTCGTGCTTTCATCGAATTTTTTTTTCCATCAGGTGGCCCAACACACCTCCTTCTCGTCATGAAGTCTCGTGATGGAGAAGCCTATAGAGACGATATTTTTGAGAAAGATAACGAAAGTGAGGTTAAGTCTTCCGTAACAGGTGAGTAGCGTATGTCAGAGGCCTACAAGCATCACTGTGGTCTCGTGTTAACTTACATATTGCTATTTCTTCCCCATCCTATTATGGTCGTGAAGATCAATTCCTTGTGTTGCAGGCCAGACGGTGACTGTAAGAACCACTTCTTCGTCGAACTGCCGATGGAGATGGCCGATGGACCAAGGAGAACCTGGCGTGCACTGACCTTAGTCTGAGTTGGCCTTGGCACGTGAATGGACGTACTCGAGGACTTCATTTTTCTAGTACCATTCATGGGAAAAACTAACTAATTTCCTTGAATGTACACGAATATCAGTATCTTATTAAAACTGAAAAATAACAGCAGTTGGAAGGTTTTGTTGATTTGTAAATTTGTTTTGTCAAGCAAAATCTCTCAAGTTGTGTCCTTACAGATAATTCATTTTTTACCTGAAGCTTTTGCGTATATTGGATGCTGTCCTCTCCTTGTTTGCGTTATTTAACTGATCATTTTTCATATAGTTATTTACTGCTTTATTTCTTGTTTTCTTCAGATTCTTATATTTCTTTTTTTACGTGTAATAGAGGACTTGCTAAGGGATTACATATTATTGTATCATTAGTATGATATATGTTTGTTTTAATGATTTGTAATATTTTATTTCTGGTGCGCTCGTCTGTACCTCTTTTGTTTGTACCCCTTTTTGTATCATTAGTATGATATATGTATTGTTTGATCTGATTTGTAATAATTTTATTTCTTATGCGCTCGTCGTGCCTCTTTTGTTCAAACGCTGACGTGACCGGTCAGGACTCATATGCAGTCACGGGCTAGTTCGTTCAGCAGTCCTGTTGCGCTCTCACTTAGTGGGGTGGACCACTTACTCAGTGTGTATGTTGCTGATCCATGGTTGTGGAGTGTGGAACAGGCGGCCGGATTGTAGCTTGAGCGGCAAGTGGTATTGTGGTGAGCTGGGAGCGGTGAAACCTTCCGATCCCTGTCCGTATTTTGTGGACGCAGATGTGGGTTGTGCAGCGGACTATGGAACCCAGAGACAAGAGGGATGGAGAAGGCATGAATAGTATCACCATTATGTCGGTATCGCTGTCCATGTATATCTGTTAGCTTTGTGTGTGTGGTGCGAGTGATTATGATAAGTGGTGCGTTGAGGTATGTTGGGTGATGACTATCTGTTTATTATGTCGGCTGTGGATTATAGTTTTAGGTTAAGGTGATATTTGCTTTGTGTGTGTGGTGCGAGTGATGGATCGTTTTTAATGTGATGTTGAGTGATGGGCTAGTGTTAATTAATGTGCGTAATATTTATCGGTTTAAGGTGTCTAGTTTTGGTTGCGTTAAATGGTGTTAGGGTTGTTTTGTCGTCAGTGTAAGCTAAATCTACTGTATACCAACAGGTGAAATTAAATTCAGACAACGCATAGTCCTGCCACTCGTCTACATTAAAAATCGCTTTCACAATGTGCGCCCAAAACATACTGCTAAGAGATTGTATTTTAGTTCCGGAGGGTTTTCTGAGATTCCCTCCTCCTAAACACACTTAACGTGATAGGAGTGAGAATACAAATAAAGTCAAGCATACGTTAGCGTTGAAAAGATCTATTAAAATGTAAATTAGAAGTAAGAGAAGTACTTTGCAGTGTAGCTATGATAGTGGTGTAATCATGTAGAAGTTAGCGAAATTCACCAAGACTAAACCATGGAATACATAACACTTGTACTCTCTACAGACGATTCAGAACAACACACTAAGTACTGATGCTGTACTATATTCAACTCATGTATCTTTAGACAGACGACCCAGCACTACACATTTCAGTATCTGACACTGAATGATTTTTATATTGACGTAACGTGCTCACTCTACACGATTGTCTCTACTACACCGTACGGACTGAACCTTTTACTAAATACTAAACACTAAATACAGATACGTCACTCTCAGTAGAACCTCTCGTTCAAACCCAAAAATGACTCTCTCTACTGTTGCCACTGTCCAGTAAAGAAATACACATTCTCTACATCTTCACACGAGTACTTGTTGACCAAAAGTACTGTCAAACTATACTCGTTACGTTATTAGATCTCGTCTCTCCTACACAGAAATGTTGCCTTACTTGCAGTCTAGTACTACATATCAATTCCTGGGTGCAGAAGAACACTGATGCCATTACACTACTACTCAAGCTCTGTCGTCAAACTGTACAGTTAGTACACGCCTCCTGTCAATTTATTTGTACAATGACTCATTGCAACATTCGAGATTACCAGTCTGATGCTTCCATTACTATTGTCACTACACCAATCCTCTGCACCTGACTTTCTCTCATCATTACAACCAACACTGATAGCCGGATTCCGAAATAGGAACTCTGTTGAGGGTATAGGTAGAATCGCTTCAGTAGCGTGTCAGATAATGACGAATCATTCGGGGCTTTGCGTCGGCTTATGATGGAAACAAATCGTTTCTTTTCTTTTCTTATCTTTTCTTTTCCTCTTATCTTTCTTTACTTTACTTTATCTTTATCTTTTCTCTTATCTTTAGCTCTTATCGTTATCTTTTAACCCATGGCGCCGGTAGGCTTCAGGGAGACCTAGATGGTTGGCCTCCGCCTGTTAGTAGCGCGGGTTAGATTTTTTAAGTGACGTCTTGTTCCTTCTTATTGATAGGCTCATGCTGCCAGCTGAAGCTCCTCGCGCATATAACGTTGCAGTCCGGCGAGGATGGTGTTATGTTGCAGCATGTGGGTGATTGATCTTAGCCCCTCGGCGCGTAGTTGGTAGGAACGTAGAGTAGCCAGCACGTGGCCGAGGCTCGAAGCGAAACGACGGGGACCCTGAGCTGGTATATGCCCGACCGCTAGCACTAGACCACCGCTGGATAGAGGAGGACAATATGTAAGGTATGACCTCCCCCTGATATTGATATATGCCCGACTGAACGCGGCAGGTCAAGCCAGGCGGCGCGCCGGTTATTATCTTTAGTTCACGTCGCGGATTGCCTTCATGCTCCCATACTACACAGATGCTAGGAGGCGCTACAATATAATAGCGACCACACCCTGGTTCTTATACACTAGTATGAATACATGGTATAATATATGTATTGCTCCTCAGGCCTCCCTACATAGCTGAAAGACATACATCAAATTGGTGGCACTATAGAAAAAGCTATATATACAAAAAATATAAGTACCAAACACAAGAATCTAAAATGAAGATGGCATATGCACTCTCTTAAATACTTACAATAGACACATATATACATGAGACATGCAGCTGGTGCATATAGATTAAAATACATGTGGAGGCATTCTGGAGCGGAGAAATAAGGGTGCTGGGAGAGTAGAATTTTGCAGTGTCGGAGGTGGGTGTCATGTGTGACGTGAGATAGAGATAGAATCTCAGCAGGAGTCACCCTTAGGAACTTTCTTTAGGGGTCTAATGTGCAACTGACTCCTCGAGCGACTGAAGGTGCACACATGTTTTAACTTTCGTCCCGTACGTTTAGCATTACTCTGATGGAAGGAGGCGATTATTTTAAATTTAGATTGCAGCTTTGATGACATTCATCATTTTGAAGTGAAAATCACATGTCGCGCCAACATCAAGGTGGAAAGATGACGCATTTCTTGTTGTGGGCAGAGCAATCATGTCCTCTTGTAGAGTGAAAGTTGTTGTAGTGTTTTCTATTGTCCTTCATAGGAGGGACCCGGGCTAGCTAGAGCCGTCAGCTGATCGTGTAGGTCATGGAGAGGGCAGCTGCTACATGTTTGACAGTGGAGCAGCGTCCTCATCGATGTCGAGGACTTGTAATGACTGTCTGTATTGCTGGCTGGAGATGGCAGAGAGACTGAGACAAGAGACTGGGATGCAAGAGCACCGGCGAGTGTCAAGGATTGAGACCGTTGCCAACTCTTTTCCATGCTTGGAAGGACTCTGCTGACAGCTGGCAGTAGCGTGTCTCTTTAC
>JAPQNM010000048.1:6477654-6488925 GCA_029783475.1 Metacarcinus magister
CCCAAAAGGAAGCACAAATAAGGCTGCAACAGTCATATGGAGCACATGACACCACCTTGCTCTTTTTACGGAAAGCATACCATATATATTCTGGTATGCAATGAACATCTAATTTCATAACAACCACTATATGTTTTGATTCACAATGACAGTACTCCCAGGGACTGTCACTCTGGGTCCAATAACAAACATGTATTGTAACTGCATAACTGTATCCTCTGCAAAACAACGGCCAATACCCAAATAAACATAATTCCTGACAACCTTTGTGAGCTAACTATCGCATCTTCTCACCGTCATCCCTGCATAGGTCTGGTACACTGGCCATGAGCAGGAGTACACCATGGAACGCAGCGTCTGGTTGAGGTAATAACCAAATAAGGAGTAGCCTGAGAGAGAAGTAAAAAAACAAAGACACGAGCGTTATTGCTACAAGAGCACACACAACTCAGCCATCAACACACACAAAACAGCTGACAGAACAAATCACAAGTTTTAAGCTTTGCTCTGGTCAGACCAGAGCTGAAAAAAACTAGACAGATTTTGAAGGTCAATGTGAAAACATTCTAAGCAAAGGCTTAGCAATACTTATGCAGATAAACAAGAAAATTAATACAGCTGAGAGAAAATAGACAAGAAAAATTATAAAAAGAATGACAGACGAAACATGCCATAGAAGGAAATAGTTAGAGCATTTCAGAAGCAAAAATTCAAAAATCATGCAAGAATGGCACTGTGACAACATATAAATCAATGCACGTCTTGCGTCATGCAATCCTCACCCTTTCCTTTGAAGAGAAAGAAAGAATGCACACTTGTGCAAGGAGCCTAAGTAATTAAACCAAGTATTTGACACCATTTACATCAACACAGATCACCTTATCACCACCATTCACACTTCAACTTTCATGACAAAAATCACTAAACCTGTAACATTTCAATCTTCATAGGTACTGTATGTACCGCATGTACTACAACTCCTGTATTTCTACTTGAAGTAAAGCTTTATGATGTTTAGGTAATCTTGCCTTGATTCTGGTGTCATACATGCAGTAACTTAACAATGGCTTTGCCAAATGTGTTGAATACAATTCATGAGAACCAAACAGAGTAAAGTTGATAGAAGGTCGATTTTATTGTATTGTTTATTTCTTTAAATTTTTCTTATGATGACTTTTTAAAATCATTATTATGTGCTCTGAAAGGCACAAAGTATAATTTTCTCCATCATTAAATATAACCACATGCCAACACATGCTTAGCAAAGCAAAGCACAGACATCATATATAACAAAAAAATGACGTATAAGGTTAGTGTGTGACACAGACTCTACAAGCAGTGGACAACGGGACAAAGCTAGATGTGAACCCAGAGACCACCTCTACATCCTACACAGAATGAACAGTTACCTATGTCATCAAGATGTTTGTCATGATAAGTGAAGAACAGACTCCTGAAACCAGAGTCAACGTTCTCAGAAGTGAGGGAAACCTGTTGCATTGTCTTTGGATGTGTGAGTGATGGCAGAGGTTGAAAGCAGTATAAAAAATGTAAAAATTAAACACAAGAAGAGAAAGAAAATCAAGGAATGCTCGAGTCTGTACATTATAAAGAAGGAAAATTACAAGTTTGTAAATTATTCAAAGAAGGACCATAATCTAAGCCCCATGCTGAATGTTAATAAACTGGTGTGTGTTTAGGCAAAATATTTGTGACGATATGAATTTTCAAATATTACTATGACTTACAAAATTACTCTGACACAAAAATATTTTAAAATATATCAGTACAAAACTTGCACTGTTTGTTTCAGAAGCACTGCTCCTTTAAGCTGTACATTAATATATTCTGTAAGTAAATTCTATTGCTTGGATTAGTTACTATATCATATTTCTAGTTTCATTATTGAGTAATACATCGATCACAAAGTACTATATTCAAATATAATGCACAAATCATATACATCACACCTTTGAGGCACAGTTCCATGGCACTGTTGAAGGAGCCTTTATACTTATAGTCTGTCTGAGCACTATACAAACCCTAGTCTGCCTCATGGAAATCATCAACAGTACAACACACACAAGGCAAAGGGTCTCACCTCTGTCCATGTCCGAGGGGTGAGAGTAGCAGCCATCCAGCTTCACATAGTCCACACCCCAATCAGAAAAGGTCAAAGCATCTGTCTGCAGGTGCCCGAGGATGCCCGGATACCCGGCACAAGTGTAGTTGCCATAGTCTTCATAAATTCCAAACTTCATACCTCGCTTGTGAACCTGGAAAATATAACTGAACTTAATCTTTGAAGAACAAATTCAGTGTAACTAGAGAGCCATTCATGATATTGAAATGAGACACAAGGTGGCCCATCCTCAACCACCCGTCATGAATAGAGATGAATAAAATGAATAAATAAATAAAATATAATAAGTATATTGGCCAGGATAGTATGAGTTACTGTTGTGATGACATGTTTATCATTTAATGTTACTTTTATGGGATCTACGATGGGTAGTGTGATAAACTTCCTTTGCAGCAACACGGGATGGTACGTACACGGAAATTAACATGTTCCTTCAATACACTCATGAATAATACAATTTGATGGGAAAAAAAACAAATGCTTACTATGCTTAATGACAAATATATAACCATGAGTCAAGATTTGAAAGTTTATATGCACCTAAGTTATGAACAGCAATACTATCAGGCAACATGAAAGGTTGGTCTCCAGCCATATAAAAAAAGTTTAAATAAAAGACTATATGTATACAGTATTAGCAGCACCAGCAGTCCAACACAGTGACCATTATACAGTATTAATGGAGTTCATGCAACACTTTGGGTAAGAAACTGACATAGTCCCCGAGTGCCTTGATGCCAGAAGGGAAGGGGTATGGATCATGCTGGAGGCGGCCTTGGGCGTCCCTGGTCCGTGCCATCCAAGTCATCCAGAGAGATTAAATTGTAACCCAAGTCTCTGTAGCCTTCATGTACCAGCAGGTCAGTCATCTGCATGAACAGCGACTCACTGGTAGGAAGCAGAACGAGATAACATGAGTACAAATGATGATGATGATGATGATGATGATACATCACATCAAAGTTACATACGTAGTTGTTTGTTTATTATACTCATGCTCATCTTTATACCAAATATTATCACACCTGCAACACAATCCAGCCCTGAAATATGAGGAACACACCTGATGCAGTTGTGTGGGTCATTGACACAGTCTGTGTTGCACCTGAACCTCTGCCAGGCGAGCCAACCCATGGGCGGGGTGCGGGCCAGCCCATTCTCCAGGCCCTCCACACCTAACACTGATAACACCACCCCCAACACCCACAGCAAGCTTCCTCGCATCCTGTAAAATAAGAAAAAATAATAATAATAGTACTAACACACACACACACACACACACACACACAGGAGGGCATGATTACTAGCCTTCCGTTCCTCCCATGTAACAAGGTCATAACACTTCAGCTTACGTTCCGCACCTATTTGCCGTTGGGTGAACAGGGACTACAGCGTGAAAGGAGAAAAGCACAAATTATCTCCACCCGACTGGGGATTCGAAATTGGTTAAGTCGAGGCTGCAAACCATTACACCTAAACAACAAGAACTACTATTACTACTACTACTACCAAAAACACATCCTCGCTCCCTGTAAACAGCCTTTCTTTTTCTTTTTCATGTACTGATTCACCTCTTGGATCTATAAACAATATCTCTGCCATGCACTGATACATTCTCGCTCCTTACAAACAACTTCCCGCAGCCATACACTTACTTTACACCTTGTTCCCTACTTACACCATCCTCCTGTAAGCTTTGTTCCTAACCAATGGTTCCACTACCTCCACTGATACGATAACAGCCACACAGCATCACCATGTCTCATAGAATGACTGATATGATAGGGGAGATAAGGCGCCAATATTTCTTTTCTGAATTTCAAAACCACACACTGTATAACCGAGATTAAATGTATAGTTTTGTTATTATGTTAACTTGCTTATTAGATCAAGTGAAGTCTTTAAAAGTGTACCCGTCATGCAGCTGAAGAGTCATAAAGAGCTAGTTTGAGAAAAAACGAAGTGGGAGATGACCTCAAAAACAATATAGTGCATCTTAATATAGACTGATACTGGTTTGTACAAAGACAATATTTATCTCTCTCTCTCTCTCTCTCTCTCTCTCTCTCTCTCTCTCTCTCTCTCTCTCTCTCTCTCTCTCTCTCTCTCTCTCTCTCTCTCTCTCTCTCTCTCTCAGAAACGCCAATAACAAGGTATTTTCAGTAAGTTTTCTTGAATGTTAAATGATCTGAGTATGAAATGACATGTAACCGTATGTAATATGTGTATGTATTTATGTATATGTATCTTTTTTTTATACACAATTAAATCCTCATCTTATTTTTTTCTTCCATTTGATTATTTTTCCGTTTCCAACACAACATACAACGTAGCATAAACCATCACTACAGAATCAGTTACTCCACGCAGCTCACAATTTCTCATGCCCGTCCTTCACCCTTTATTTTCTTAACCACAAGGAGCTCACCCATCGCTTTGTATCCTCCTCCCCTTAAGTTTTCTCCCTTCTCTACCTACGAGTGGAAATATCTTATTACACAATGCTACTGTTCCCTCCTCATCTACTCTACCCAAACACACCTATGCTCCTCCCTTCTCCTTTGTTCTCTCTTACAGCCTTCACTCACCCCAACTCATCTATCTAGTACACAAGACACCAGTTGTGTTCGTTATCTTTAAAAAAAACAAAAAGCTGGCTCAATTCCAGATTAAGATGTAGTTTTCTCTCTCTCTCTCTCTCTCTCTCTCTCTCTCTCTCTCTCTCTCTCTCTCTCTCTCTCTCTCTCTCTCTCTCTCTCTCTCTCTCTCTCTCTCTCTCTCTCTTTGCGATGTATAAAAATTGCGAATGGATAAAATTGTGTATGCAGTGAGAAAATAAACGCTTGATATGTTATTGAGTATTTTTTTCCTGGTTATTACATAAGGTTAGTCGTCGTCTGGAAGGCTAAGCAGTTAAGTAGTTTCAGGTTCAAAGCGATTATCTAATTATTTAGTTATTTCACTTGACTTTACACACTCCTAAGAGACGATTATCGCAACTCATTACTACTCACAGTTGAAAATGTTTAAACTAATTTGTGTATGATGAGCACACCTTTTTTTTTTACTGAAAATAATAATAATAATAATACGAACAGACCGATGATTAGAATAAGAATATGAACCTCAAACAATATTTATCAGGTATGTCCACACACACACACACACACTCACCTGCGTTTCCCCATCCACTCATGTGCCTTCCCTTGAAATCAAACACTTTACTTTTCTTACTGAAAATATCACTCTGAATAAGAATTCCCTAAACTCTCGTCTCTGCCACCACTAAAAAAAAGAAAAAAAAAAAACAAACAAACATACACTGCCCACTATTTACATTCTCACCTATCATGTTTCCTACGGTGTCACTCTAAACAAAAATACGTAAATAGATCAATAAAACTGATACGTTTGATTTTATTTTTCTAACATGTACAATCGCGATGGCATTCAATAAGTATTCTTTGCTGGTTACCCAAAAACTCAAGCTGCCTTACATCACACACTTAATAAGGAAACCAAACTCACTGCCGCTTCCCTTTCTCTTGCCTCCCTGCAGCGTTCCCTCATTCCGTTTTTTGTTCAACCTTCACAAACCAGTTTATTCGGAGTGAGTTCCACAAAATATTAACATTAGCTTAAAATATATCAGGGAAGGAGGAGTCACCATACCATTCTCTTTGAACTAGTGGTACAGGAACGAATTTTCATGTTTCTTCTTCATCATCATTATTATGTTAGCTTAAGTACCGGTGAATTTTGTTTGCTCAAAGTAAACAAATTTTTCTTACCACCCATGCCCCAATTTATTCCAAACACACGCTTCTTACGACTGAAAGACATACATACTAATATAAAAAAATTAAAAAAAGGTAAATATATGAACAAGTATAAAAAAAAAATTAATAAATAAATAAAAAATAGGGATACAACCACAGAACCAAACAACGGGCAAGAAACTATCAAAACTAATCACTCAAATCCCTATAACTATTAATAATTTAATGACCGCATCATTAGTTTGTCTCGTAACCTAACACAAGCAGCCCAGCCAGACCCAAATAAAGGTCAGTAGTGCTGTGGAAATAAGAGAAAGGGGATGGCACGACACTGCCCAGCGTGGCTTGGTTTAAATAGCATAGTGGTTGCCTGGTTGCCGCCCTGCCACAAGAAACAGGAACATCCTTGTCTTCAGCGACTATAACCACGTAAAGGTGTCTGCTGGCGTGCTGCTCTGTGATCTTAACGTCCAGCACGAGTCATCTCCCGCCTAATACTAACACTTCCTACTTCACGAGCATCATGACTCTACAACATGCGCCAGGAACACAATAAATATGTTCTAGGTTAAACTAATGCATAGCCGGTGTAGTGGTAGCATGAACGTGAATCAGCATCTTATTAGTTCTTAACCAGACCATTGTAACTATTTATTTATTTACACGATCTTCATCCGTGTGAACCCAAAGAGCCAAGAAGTGAATGGCAGAGAATATGTCTGTACCTTTCCCGATTCACTTTCCCATACTTTCAGCCCCCACACCAGCTCCTCAGTGCATGGCTTTAGGCATACTCAAGGGTCATGTTCATTGATACGTGGCCTTCCTAATATTATTGTTATGGAATAGCTTGACGCACCCTTCAAAAAGTACCTCTCAGGCCTCACTACATGACATCCATCTAAATTATATATTTAAAGTCACCATTGGGTAAAGAAACAAGCAACCATGTCTTGATCCATTCAAAATAATAATGAAATAAAATTATGAAGAAATTGAATCCATTAATTCAAAACATCATTACAGCCGTGAGTAGAATTCAGTCTCAACGGCTGCATACTACATACAGTCTTCATCTTACAAACTCTTATATTCATTGACATTTATCTGTATATAACACAGGTAAACCACCGATTTACTGGTAACTGATGGACCAGCACTATAGTCCAAACAAAATTATGCAGTAGCACTTGAAATTAATACAATGCCAGATAATTCCCGACCAACTATTTTTCAATTTCACGATGTTGCATAAAAGCGATACACATTCAGTAGAACAACAGAAATCACGGTTTGTAGCTTTATTATATCCCTGTGGTGGAGGCTGCAAGAATACTACCACCATAATCTTTGTGGGTCATAAAACACAACCAAAAGGGACAGAGCGAGAGGACTGAGAAGCTCATCATATGTATACTCTCTAATGAAAAGACACACCACACAGGGGGAAGGAGAACTATGTCTCCCTGAACCCTAAATGTCTCACCTTGGCTACTAACCTTACGGGAGATAACAGCTTGGCATATATACAGATAGAATTTCATCAAGCATGCGGATTGCGGATTAACGTATCATACATTTAATACAACACTCGTTAATTCAAAACTCCCATAACAAATACCACCAGTCATCAAAAATTAAGGTATTTGCAACTCAAACCTGCCTCACATATATTGTTATCTCACTACCAGATAATTATTTACCAGTTACAAGGTATTTCAATACCATAACACATTTAATATAACTATGACTGTCAGTATAGCGTGAATTTTTTTTGCATATCAATGTATTTAATAGGGCAATAAATAAAGTCGACATGTGTTTACAACTACATACACTGGTTCAGATGGCGGTGTATTACCTGATCAGCGGCAAACAACACAATTTCAGATGTATTATCCGTTATGCTTGAAGAGCGGACTTTACAAAGGAGCCTAATGTCTCCCCGAACCCTAAATCGCCTTGTCTTGGCTACTCCCCTTTAATGAAGTTATATAGATAGATAGAAATAAATAACTGGAATTCTATACATGACAAACGTATGTATTCAACTAAGATATGTTTTTGCTACATACAAGTTAGTAGCTTGGGTAACAAACCACCATCCGTTGAAACAAAGTAGTTTTATCTCATAGGCCATCATATACAGCTTGTTAATGCATTCTTTAAAGAATTTTCAGCATGCAAAGGATTTATTAGAATGTAACCCTATTATAAGTCAGCATAGTTTACTTGACAGCCACCAATGGTGTTGTATGCAGCATGCATTCGCTTGAATTGTTTAACACCACAAGTTGACAGTGATCCTTCAATTTTTGTGAGATCCTTAGCTTGTTTCCCACATTTAACCCTAACTTAAGTTTCCAAAAAAGATGCAGGTGTCAGTGGTGGCTTCAAACGTAAACACCATTCCATATCAATCCAAGAAAAACTTGTTAGTTGTCATGAGTCAGAGGTATGTACGGCTGGTCTGGCAAAATGGTTAATTCATTGAGCTGGTAAATCGGTGGTGTATCTGTAATTATGAGAAGCAACATTTTATATTCAACATTCTGTATGCCTCTCTAACAATCCTTTTGATATACATTTTTTTCTGGTCACTCTTCGGTCCTCCTCATTACTTTGCTACACATTTTGTATTCCCAGATGGGTCTCGTATAATTTGCTCCATTTTTAGGATATGAAATTAAACGCTCTGCAAAGCTCTAGATCCATAAAAGAAGAAAATACTGATGTAAAACAACAAACAAAAATTCATACAAATCATATTCACCCATGAAGTAAAGATTGGGTGAGTAGACAATGATGACTGTAACAACATACCCAAGTTGACAACCTAAGTATGGCAAGTTGAGGATTGTGCAGTTCAACTCACCTGAACCTGTGAAAAGAATTAGAATATCAATATCTGCATTAACTATACATACAAGTGGTTACAATACCATAGTCATTACCTACTATAAGTATTGGGATAATGCAAAAAAGTGGCATTTCTGTAATGCTAAATATTAACTCCTGCAATAACCTACACACATACTTACTTACATACATACATAAGTTACAGACCTCTAAACAACACCAAGTAAACCAAGCAAGTACAGTCATAAAGCCGAGACCGTATAGAGTATAAAGTCAAGAAGTATTGGTGTCAAAATTCAGAAAATCAGAAGAAAACATGAAACATAAAATCAACTGCAAGCTTAACCCAAAGTTTCAAAATATTGTTCTCGGGAAGGCGACCAGGGTGGGACCACGCGATGGACTGTTGCTGAAAAGTCAACGTAAGATATAATTAACATTCCAGAGTGACACCTCCTGTAACTAGAATCACAAATTTAATAATAAACCCTCATAAATAGCTTACCGTCTCCTAGTTGGCTTTGATTTACCCTTAGAAACTTCCTGAATTTCACCAACTGACACCTGCCACCTGCCACGCCACACCACACCGGTTGTTTACCTTTTGTTTACCGAGATTCCACTCGATGGTTTCGGCTCCGAGTTTGGAAATATTGACGATTATACTAAGCAATTTTAATGTTGACAGTTGGATCTAAATGTAGTGAATTGTATTGAATTGTACTAAATCAAGCTTGATTAGATTAAGCTTTCATAATTAAGTGAAAGAAAGTGAGCCGAATAAATAATAATGGAGAGGCTGATAATGATAATAATGGTTTAATTTATCCTGAGGGTGAAGCGTTTTATCAGTGATATTACGCAGTGTTATATTTGAAATGTCCTAACGATCTGTTGGAAAAGCGTTTGTATAATGGAGGGCAATGACCTTCTGTAGTCACATACGTAAACACGCAAGTTGATTCTACTTTAGTCACTCATTTGTTCTCATTTCCACACATTCTCTTTGGAAGGAGAATACGAGGGTGATAAACTATAGTATATGATGTTAAAAGTGTGTGTGTGTGTGTGTGTGTGTGTGTGTGTGTGTGTGTGTGTGTGTGTGTGTGTGTGTGTGTGTGTGTGTGGTGTGTGTGTGTGTGTGTGTGTGTGTGTGTGTGTGTTGTTTCAATTATTCCATGTAACTTTTCTGGTGTCCTTTTCCCTTCTCATGAAAGTCTTTGTTGTTGTTTGAGTATTCCGTGTTGTGGTTTACCTTTTTCATTTACCAATCTGTATGTAATAGGATAACAGAAAGAAGAGTCAAGTCATATCTTCATTAACATACAACACACTTAAAAAACATCTAAATTACACATTGATATTTGCATAACAACTAATATGACACAATTATGAATAAAATACAGTCATGATCTACAATGGAGTTTTTGTTCACACTATTAGAATATTATAATATGTTTCAATGTTTTTATTATCATGGTGAGTAGGGTTATAATCACAATTACAATTAAAAACTCATTCAGTCTTTTGCATAAACACTGAAATGGAAGCTATTACGACTTCCCAGAAAACATTGGAATGAAAAAGAACAGGTGATTCACAGGAGTCAAACAAAGGAGGGACGCGAATTACATTATCACAGGACTGGATCACTGGCTTTATTCCGTTCAGATTAACTTGGCCGATAAGCCACGCCCCCTTCCACCCTACGACCAAGTACAATCACTAATCACACATCAGAAAGGAGAATTAAAGAGGTGGTCCATTAAAGTAATCAATGATATACTACACGGGAAGATGGGAAAGGGAAGGAAGGGCTCACTTGTCAAATTAATCTAAAGCGATACAAGCCTTGCATTGTTTTGGAAGACATATTAACGTTATACTGGAGATAATTGCTATTTAAAGACTATGGGTAAGATGTGATGAGTGTCACATTCATACATTTAAAAGGCTTTAGAAACCTGTCTAATTATATGACGTTATACATTAATTACATACATTTTTCGATCCCTCAACGCGTGCAATTCAACAAACAATAACAAGTTCTAAAAATAACAGACTGTACACACAACAACTATTCTAAACACATTATTTTCTACAACATCCTGAATGATAATGGTTTTACTTTACCTGATTTGCAACTTGAACATCCTAAAGGGTAGTGTAAGAAGACAAGATTTGATATTATTTACTCGTACTTTGAAGAGCCACAAGTCCTCAGTCTTCTCAATTATTATTTTAATCTTTATCTTACAATTAATATATATTTCATCTAATCTTTTTTTTTATATATACATATACATTTATACACTTAACTGTAACTTGAGTCGGTGCGATTGGTATGTACTACAGTAATAAATTAGAGTATATATAACATAAATAAATCAGTACCTAGGATGTAGGCACTTATCAAAAAAAAAGAATGAAGGTATTAACAAATAATTGAGTCACTTATCAAAGAAAAGTGTCTAGACATTGACTAAAGGA
>JAPQNM010000048.1:6489025-6519521 GCA_029783475.1 Metacarcinus magister
CCCCCTCCTCTCTCCGTATTGAAAAGTTTCCAATATGTTGGTATACAAAATTCCAAACTGCTTCGTTATCCGCCCCCCAAAAAAAATCCCAGCTCCCCCCCCCCAAGATGGCAACCCTTGCAGTATATAGACAGAGGGAAATGACACTTTTGAAAATATTATTAGGAAACACTCAACCTATGGTGTGCGTGTGCGTGCGTGTGTGTGTGTGTGTGTGTGTGTGTGTGTGTGTGTGTGTGTGTGTGTGTGTGTGTGTGTGTGTGTGTGTGTGTGTGTGTGTGTGTGTGTGTGTGTGTGTGTGTGTGTGTGTGTGTGTGTGTGTGTGTGTGTGTGTGTGTGTGTGTGTGTGTGTCAGACCTTGCATGCTGACGCCCTGCCTTTAGTCAATGTCTAGACACTTTTCTTTGATAAGTGACTCAATTATTTGTTAATACCTTCATTCTTTTTTTTTGATAAGTGCCTACATCCTAGGTACTGATTTATTTATGTTATATATACTCTAATTTATTACTGTAGTACATACCAATCGCACCGACTCAAGTTACAGTTAAGTGTATAAATGTATATGTATATATAAAAAAAAAGATTAGATGAAATATATATTAATTGTAAGATAAAGATTAAAATAATAATTGAGAAGACTGAGGACTTGTGGCTCTTCAAAGTACGAGTAAATAATATCAAATCTTGTCTTCTTACACTACCCTTTAGGATGTTCAAGTTGCAAATCAGGTAAAGTAAAACCATTATCATTCAGGATGTTGTAGAAAATAATGTGTTTAGAATAGTTGTTGTGTGTACAGTCTGTTATTTTTAGAACTTGTTATTGTTTGTTGAATTGCACGCGTTGAGGGATCGAAAAATGTATGTAATTAATGTATAACGTCATATAATTAGACAGGTTTCTAAAGCCTTTTAAATGTATGAATGTGACACTCATCACATCTTACCCATAGTCTTTAAATAGCAATTATCTCCAGTATAACGTTAATATGTCTTCCAAAACAATGCAAGGCTTGTATCGCTTTAGATTAATTTGACAAGTGAGCCCTTCCTTCCCTTTCCCATCTTCCCGTGTAGTATATCATTGATTACTTTAATGGACCACCTCTTTAATTCTCCTTTCTGATGTGTGATTAGTGATTGTACTTGGTCGTAGGGTGGAAGGGGGCGTGGCTTATCGGCCAAGTTAATCTGAACGGAATAAAGCCAGTGATCCAGTCCTGTGATAATGTAATTCGCGTCCCTCCTTTGTTTGACTCCTGTGAATCACCTGTTCTTTTTCATTCCAATGTTTTCTGGGAAGTCGTAATAGCTTCCATTTCAGTGTTTATGCAAAAGACTGAATGAGTTTTTAATTGTAATTGTGATTATAACCCTACTCACCATGATAATAAAAACATTGAAACATATTATAATATTCTAATAGTGTGAACAAAAACTCCATTGTAGATCATGACTGTATTTTATTCATAATTGTGTCATATTAGTTGTTATGCAAATATCAATGTGTAATTTAGATGTTTTTTAAGTGTGTTGTATGTTAATGAAGATATGACTTGACTCTTCTTTCTGTTATCCTATTACATACAGATTGGTAAATGAAAAAGGTAAACCACAACACGGAATACTCAAACAACAACAAAGACTTTCATGAGAAGGGAAAAGGACACCAGAAAAGTTACATGGAATAATTGAAACAACACACACACACACACACACACACACACACACACACACACACACACACACACACACACACACACACACACACACACACACACACACACACACACACACACACACACACTTTTAACATCATATACTATAGTTTATCACCCTCGTATTCTCCTTCCAAAGAGAATGTGTGGAAATGAGAACAAATGAGTGACTAAAGTAGAATCAACTTGCGTGTTTACGTATGTGACTACAGAAGGTCATTGCCCTCCATTATACAAACGCTTTTCCAACAGATCGTTAGGACATTTCAAATATAACACTGCGTAATATCACTGATAAAACGCTTCACCCTCAGGATAAATTAAACCATTATTATCATTATCAGCCTCTCCATTATTATTTATTCGGCTCACTTTCTTTCACTTAATTATGAAAGCTTAATCTAATCAAGCTTGATTTAGTACAATTCAATACAATTCACTACATTTAGATCCAACTGTCAACATTAAAATTGCTTAGTATAATCGTCAATATTTCCAAACTCGGAGCCGAAACCATCGAGTGGAATCTCGGTAAACAAAAGGTAAACAACCGGTGTGGTGTGGCGTGGCAGGTGGCAGGTGTCAGTTGGTGAAATTCAGGAAGTTTCTAAGGGTAAATCAAAGCCAACTAGGAGACGGTAAGCTATTTATGAGGGTTTATTATTAAATTTGTGATTCTAGTTACAGGAGGTGTCACTCTGGAATGTTAATTATATCTTACGTTGACTTTTCAGCAACAGTCCATCGCGTGGTCCCACCCTGGTCGCCTTCCCGAGAACAATATTTTGAAACTTTGGGTTAAGCTTGCAGTTGATTTTATGTTTCATGTTTTCTTCTGATTTTCTGAATTTTGACACCAATACTTCTTGACTTTATACTCTATACGGTCTCGGCTTTATGACTGTACTTGCTTGGTTTACTTGGTGTTGTTTAGAGGTCTGTAACTTATGTATGTATGTAAGTAAGTATGTGTGTAGGTTATTGCAGGAGTTAATATTTAGCATTACAGAAATGCCACTTTTTTGCATTATCCCAATACTTATAGTAGGTAATGACTATGGTATTGTAACCACTTGTATGTATAGTTAATGCAGATATTGATATTCTAATTCTTTTCACAGGTTCAGGTGAGTTGAACTGCACAATCCTCAACTTGCCATACTTAGGTTGTCAACTTGGGTATGTTGTTACAGTCATCATTGTCTACTCACCCAATCTTTACTTCATGGGTGAATATGATTTGTATGAATTTTTGTTTGTTGTTTTACATCAGTATTTTCTTCTTTTATGGATCTAGAGCTTTGCAGAGCGTTTAATTTCATATCCTAAAAATGGAGCAAATTATACGAGACCCATCTGGGAATACAAAATGTGTAGCAAAGTAATGAGGAGGACCGAAGAGTGACCAGAAAAAAATGTATATCAAAAGGATTGTTAGAGAGGCATACAGAATGTTGAATATAAAATGTTGCTTCTCATAATTACAGATACACCACCGATTTACCAGCTCAATGAATTAACCATTTTGCCAGACCAGCCGTACATACCTCTGACTCCTGACAACTAACAAGTTTTTCTTGGATTGATATGGAATGGTGTTTACGTTTGAAGCCACCACTGACACCTGCATCTTTTTTGGAAACTTAAGTTAGGGTTAAATGTGGGAAACAAGCTAAGGATCTCACAAAAATTGAAGGATCACTGTCAACTTGTGGTGTTAAACAATTCAAGCGAATGCATGCTGCATACAACACCATTGGTGGCTGTCAAGTAAACTATGCTGACTTATAATAGGGTTACATTCTAATAAATCCTTTGCATGCTGAAAATTCTTTAAAGAATGCATTAACAAGCTGTATATGATGGCCTATGAGATAAAACTACTTTGTTTCAACGGATGGTGGTTTGTTACCCAAGCTACTAACTTGTATGTAGCAAAAACATATCTTAGTTGAATACATACGTTTGTCATGTATAGAATTCCAGTTATTTATTTCTATCTATCTATATAACTTCATTAAAGGGGAGTAGCCAAGACAAGGCGATTTAGGGTTCGGGGAGACATTAGGCTCCTTTGTAAAGTCCGCTCTTCAAGCATAACGGATAATACATCTGAAATTGTGTTGTTTGCCGCTGATCAGGTAATACACCGCCATCTGAACCAGTGTATGTAGTTGTAAACACATGTCGACTTTATTTATTGCCCTATTAAATACATTGATATGCAAAAAAAATTCACGCTATACTGACAGTCATAGTTATATTAAATGTGTTATGGTATTGAAATACCTTGTAACTGGTAAATAATTATCTGGTAGTGAGATAACAATATATGTGAGGCAGGTTTGAGTTGCAAATACCTTAATTTTTGATGACTGGTGGTATTTGTTATGGGAGTTTTGAATTAACGAGTGTTGTATTAAATGTATGATACGTTAATCCGCAATCCGCATGCTTGATGAAATTCTATCTGTATATATGCCAAGCTGTTATCTCCCGTAAGGTTAGTAGCCAAGGTGAGACATTTAGGGTTCAGGGAGACATAGTTCTCCTTCCCCCTGTGTGGTGTGTCTTTTCATTAGAGAGTATACATATGATGAGCTTCTCAGTCCTCTCGCTCTGTCCCTTTTGGTTGTGTTTTATGACCCACAAAGATTATGGTGGTAGTATTCTTGCAGCCTCCACCACAGGGATATAATAAAGCTACAAACCGTGATTTCTGTTGTTCTACTGAATGTGTATCGCTTTTATGCAACATCGTGAAATTGAAAAATAGTTGGTCGGGAATTATCTGGCATTGTATTAATTTCAAGTGCTACTGCATAATTTTGTTTGGACTATAGTGCTGGTCCATCAGTTACCAGTAAATCGGTGGTTTACCTGTGTTATATACAGATAAATGTCAATGAATATAAGAGTTTGTAAGATGAAGACTGTATGTAGTATGCAGCCGTTGAGACTGAATTCTACTCACGGCTGTAATGATGTTTTGAATTAATGGATTCAATTTCTTCATAATTTTATTTCATTATTATTTTGAATGGATCAAGACATGGTTGCTTGTTTCTTTACCCAATGGTGACTTTAAATATATAATTTAGATGGATGTCATGTAGTGAGGCCTGAGAGGTACTTTTTGAAGGGTGCGTCAAGCTATTCCATAACAATAATATTAGGAAGGCCACGTATCAATGAACATGACCCTTGAGTATGCCTAAAGCCATGCACTGAGGAGCTGGTGTGGGGGCTGAAAGTATGGGAAAGTGAATCGGGAAAGGTACAGACATATTCTCTGCCATTCACTTCTTGGCTCTTTGGGTTCACACGGATGAAGATCGTGTAAATAAATAAATAGTTACAATGGTCTGGTTAAGAACTAATAAGATGCTGATTCACGTTCATGCTACCACTACACCGGCTATGCATTAGTTTAACCTAGAACATATTTATTGTGTTCCTGGCGCATGTTGTAGAGTCATGATGCTCGTGAAGTAGGAAGTGTTAGTATTAGGCGGGAGATGACTCGTGCTGGACGTTAAGATCACAGAGCAGCACGCCAGCAGACACCTTTACGTGGTTATAGTCGCTGAAGACAAGGATGTTCCTGTTTCTTGTGGCAGGGCGGCAACCAGGCAACCACTATGCTATTTAAACCAAGCCACGCTGGGCAGTGTCGTGCCATCCCCTTTCTCTTATTTCCACAGCACTACTGACCTTTATTTGGGTCTGGCTGGGCTGCTTGTGTTAGGTTACGAGACAAACTAATGATGCGGTCATTAAATTATTAATAGTTATAGGGATTTGAGTGATTAGTTTTGATAGTTTCTTGCCCGTTGTTTGGTTCTGTGGTTGTATCCCTATTTTTTATTTATTTATTAATTTTTTTTTTATACTTGTTCATATATTTACCTTTTTTTAATTTTTTTATATTAGTATGTATGTCTTTCAGTCGTAAGAAGCGTGTGTTTGGAATAAATTGGGGCATGGGTGGTAAGAAAAATTTGTTTACTTTGAGCAAACAAAATTCACCGGTACTTAAGCTAACATAATAATGATGATGAAGAAGAAACATGAAAATTCGTTCCTGTACCACTAGTTCAAAGAGAATGGTATGGTGACTCCTCCTTCCCTGATATATTTTAAGCTAATGTTAATATTTTGTGGAACTCACTCCGAATAAACTGGTTTGTGAAGGTTGAACAAAAAACGGAATGAGGGAACGCTGCAGGGAGGCAAGAGAAAGGGAAGCGGCAGTGAGTTTGGTTTCCTTATTAAGTGTGTGATGTAAGGCAGCTTGAGTTTTTGGGTAACCAGCAAAGAATACTTATTGAATGCCATCGCGATTGTACATGTTAGAAAAATAAAATCAAACGTATCAGTTTTATTGATCTATTTACGTATTTTTGTTTAGAGTGACACCGTAGGAAACATGATAGGTGAGAATGTAAATAGTGGGCAGTGTATGTTTGTTTGTTTTGCTTTTTTCTTTTTTTTAGTGGTGGCAGAGACGAGAGTTTAGGGAATTCTTATTCAGAGTGATATTTTCAGTAAGAAAAGTAAAGTGTTTGATTTCAAGGGAAGGCACATGAGTGGATGGGGAAACGCAGGTGAGTGTGTGTGTGTGTGTGTGTGGACATACCTGATAAATATTGTTTGAGGTTCATATTCTTATTCTAATCATCGGTCTGTTCGTATTATTATTATTATTATTTTCAGTAAAAAAAAAAGGTGTGCTCATCATACACAAATTAGTTTAAACATTTTCAACTGTGAGTAGTAATGAGTTGCGATAATCGTCTCTTAGGAGTGTGTAAAGTCAAGTGAAATAACTAAATAATTAGATAATCGCTTTGAACCTGAAACTACTTAACTGCTTAGCCTTCCAGACGACTAACCTTATGTAATAACCAGGAAAAAAATACTCAATAACATATCAAGCGTTTATTTTCTCACTGCATACACAATTTTATCCATTCGCAATTTTTATACATCGCAAAGAGAGAGAGAGAGAGAGGAGAGAGAGAGAGAGAGAGAGAGAGAGAGAGAGAGAGAGAGAGAGAGAGAGAGAGAGAAACTACATCTTAATCTGGAATTGAGCCAGCTTTTTGTTTTTTTTAAAGATAACGAACACAACTGGTGTCTTGTGTACTAGATAGATGAGTTGGGGTGAGTGAAGGCTGTAAGAGAGAACAAAGGAGAAGGGAGGAGCATAGGTGTGTTTGGGTAGAGTAGATGAGGAGGGAACAGTAGCATTGTGTAATAAGATATTTCCACTCGTAGGTAGAGAAGGGAGAAAACTTAAGGGGAGGAGGATACAAAGCGATGGGTGAGCTCCTTGTGGTTAAGAAAATAAAGGGTGAAGGACGGGCATGAGAAATTGTGAGCTGCGTGGAGTAACTGATTCTGTAGTGATGGTTTATGCTACGTTGTATGTTGTGTTGGAAACGGAAAAATAATCAAATGGAAGAAAAAAATAAGATGAGGATTTAATTGTGTATAAAAAAAAGATACATATACATAAATACATACACATATTACATACGGTTACATGTCATTTCATACTCAGATCATTTAACATTCAAGAAAACTTACTGAAAATACCTTGTTATTGGCGTTTCTGAGAGAGAGAGAGAGAGAGAGAGAGAGAGAGGAGAGAGAGAGAGAGAGAGAGAGAGAGAGAGAGAGAGAGAGAGAGAGAGAGAAAAATAAATATTGTCTTTGTACAAACCAGTATCAGTCTATATTAAGATGCACTATATTGTTTTTGAGGTCATCTCCCACTTCGTTTTTTCTCAAACTAGCTCTTTATGACTCTTCAGCTGCATGACGGGTACACTTTTAAAGACTTCACTTGATCTAATAAGCAAGTTAACATAATAACAAAACTATACATTTAATCTCGGTTATACAGTGTGTGGTTTTGAAATTCAGAAAAGAAATATTGGCGCCTTATCTCCCCTATCATATCAGTCATTCTATGAGACATGGTGATGCTGTGTGGCTGTTATCGTATCAGTGGAGGTAGTGGAACCATTGGTTAGGAACAAAGCTTACAGGAGGATGGTGTAAGTAGGGAACAAGGTGTAAAGTAAGTGTATGGCTGCGGGAAGTTGTTTGTAAGGAGCGAGAATGTATCAGTGCATGGCAGAGATATTGTTTATAGATCCAAGAGGTGAATCAGTACATGAAAAAGAAAAAGAAAGGCTGTTTACAGGGAGCGAGGATGTGTTTTTGGTAGTAGTAGTAGTAATAGTAGTTCTTGTTGTTTAGGTGTAATGGTTTGCAGCCTCGACTTAACCAATTTCGAATCCCCAGTCGGGTGGAGATAATTTGTGCTTTTCTCCTTTCACGCTGTAGTCCCTGTTCACCCAACGGCAAATAGGTGCGGAACGTAAGCTGAAGTGTTATGACCTTGTTACATGGGAGGAACGGAAGGCTAGTAATCATGCCCTCCTGTGTGTGTGTGTGTGTGTGTGTGTGTGTGTTAGTACTATTATTATTATTTTTTCTTATTTTACAGGATGCGAGGAAGCTTGCTGTGGGTGTTGGGGGTGGTGTTATCAGTGTTAGGTGTGGAGGGCCTGGAGAATGGGCTGGCCCGCACCCCGCCCATGGGTTGGCTCGCCTGGCAGAGGTTCAGGTGCAACACAGACTGTGTCAATGACCCACACAACTGCATCAGGTGTGTTCCTCATATTTCAGGGCTGGATTGTGTTGCAGGTGTGATAATATTTGGTATAAAGATGAGCATGAGTATAATAAACAAACAACTACGTATGTAACTTTGATGTGATGTATCATCATCATCATCATCATCATCATTTGTACTCATGTTATCTCGTTCTGCTTCCTACCAGTGAGTCGCTGTTCATGCAGATGACTGACCTGCTGGTACATGAAGGCTACAGAGACTTGGGTTACAATTTAATCTCTCTGGATGACTTGGATGGCACGGACCAGGGACGCCCAAGGCCGCCTCCAGCATGATCCATACCCCTTCCCTTCTGGCATCAAGGCACTCGGGGACTATGTCAGTTTCTTACCCAAAGTGTTGCATGAACTCCATTAATACTGTATAATGGTCACTGTGTTGGACTGCTGGTGCTGCTAATACTGTATACATATAGTCTTTTATTTAAACTTTTTTTATATGGCTGGAGACCAACCTTTCATGTTGCCTGATAGTATTGCTGTTCATAACTTAGGTGCATATAAACTTTCAAATCTTGACTCATGGTTATATATTTGTCATTAAGCATAGTAAGCATTTGTTTTTTTTTCCCATCAAATTGTATTATTCATGAGTGTATTGAAGGAACATGTTAATTTCCGTGTACGTACCATCCCGTGTTGCTGCAAAGGAAGTTTATCACACTACCCATCGTAGATCCCATAAAAGTAACATTAAATGATAAACATGTCATCACAACAGTAACTCATACTATCCTGGCCAATATACTTATTATATTTTATTTATTTATTCATTTTATTCATCTCTATTCATGACGGGTGGTTGAGGATGGGCCACCTTGTGTCTCATTTCAATATCATGAATGGCTCTCTAGTTACACTGAATTTGTTCTTCAAAGATTAAGTTCAGTTATATTTTCCAGGTTCACAAGCGAGGTATGAAGTTTGGAATTTATGAAGACTATGGCAACTACACTTGTGCCGGGTATCCGGGCATCCTCGGGCACCTGCAGACAGATGCTTTGACCTTTTCTGATTGGGGTGTGGACTATGTGAAGCTGGATGGCTGCTACTCTCACCCCTCGGACATGGACAGAGGTGAGACCCTTTGCCTTGTGTGTGTTGTACTGTTGATGATTTCCATGAGGCAGACTAGGGTTTGTATAGTGCTCAGACAGACTATAAGTATAAAGGCTCCTTCAACAGTGCCATGGAACTGTGCCTCAAAGGTGTGATGTATATGATTTGTGCATTATATTTGAATATAGTACTTTGTGATCGATGTATTACTCAATAATGAAACTAGAAATATGATATAGTAACTAATCCAAGCAATAGAATTTACTTACAGAATATATTAATGTACAGCTTAAAGGAGCAGTGCTTCTGAAACAAACAGTGCAAGTTTTGTACTGATATATTTTAAAATATTTTTGTGTCAGAGTAATTTTGTAAGTCATAGTAATATTTGAAAATTCATATCGTCACAAATATTTTGCCTAAACACACACCAGTTTATTAACATTCAGCATGGGGCTTAGATTATGGTCCTTCTTTGAATAATTTACAAACTTGTAATTTTCCTTCTTTATAATGTACAGACTCGAGCATTCCTTGATTTTCTTTCTCTTCTTGTGTTTAATTTTTACATTTTTTATACTGCTTTCAACCTCTGCCATCACTCACACATCCAAAGACAATGCAACAGGTTTCCCTCACTTCTGAGAACGTTGACTCTGGTTTCAGGAGTCTGTTCTTCACTTATCATGACAAACATCTTGATGACATAGGTAACTGTTCATTCTGTGTAGGATGTAGAGGTGGTCTCTGGGTTCACATCTAGCTTTGTCCCGTTGTCCACTGCTTGTAGAGTCTGTGTCACACACTAACCTTATACGTCATTTTTTTGTTATATATGATGTCTGTGCTTTGCTTTGCTAAGCATGTGTTGGCATGTGGTTATATTTAATGATGGAGAAAATTATACTTTGTGCCTTTCAGAGCACATAATAATGATTTTAAAAAGTCATCATAAGAAAAATTTAAAGAAATAAACAATACAATAAAATCGACCTTCTATCAACTTTACTCTGTTTGGTTCTCATGAATTGTATTCAACACATTTGGCAAAGCCATTGTTAAGTTACTGCATGTATGACACCAGAATCAAGGCAAGATTACCTAAACATCATAAAGCTTTACTTCAAGTAGAAATACAGGAGTTGTAGTACATGCGGTACATACAGTACCTATGAAGATTGAAATGTTACAGGTTTAGTGATTTTTGTCATGAAAGTTGAAGTGTGAATGGTGGTGATAAGGTGATCTGTGTTGATGTAAATGGTGTCAAATACTTGGTTTAATTACTTAGGCTCCTTGCACAAGTGTGCATTCTTTCTTTCTCTTCAAAGGAAAGGGTGAGGATTGCATGACGCAAGACGTGCATTGATTTATATGTTGTCACAGTGCCATTCTTGCATGATTTTTGAATTTTTGCTTCTGAAATGCTCTAACTATTTCCTTCTATGGCATGTTTCGTCTGTCATTCTTTTTATAATTTTTCTTGTCTATTTTCTCTCAGCTGTATTAATTTTCTTGTTTATCTGCATAAGTATTGCTAAGCCTTTGCTTAGAATGTTTTCACATTGACCTTCAAAATCTGTCTAGTTTTTTTCAGCTCTGGTCTGACCAGAGCAAAGCTTAAAACTTGTGATTTGTTCTGTCAGCTGTTTTGTGTGTGTTGATGGCTGAGTTGTGTGTGCTCTTGTAGCAATAACGCTCGTGTCTTTGTTTTTTTACTTCTCTCTCAGGCTACTCCTTATTTGGTTATTACCTCAACCAGACGCTGCGTTCCATGGTGTACTCCTGCTCATGGCCAGTGTACCAGACCTATGCAGGGATGACGGTGAGAAGATGCGATAGTTAGCTCACAAAGGTTGTCAGGAATTATGTTTATTTGGGTATTGGCCGTTGTTTTGCAGAGGATACAGTTATGCAGTTACAATACATGTTTGTTATTGGACCCAGAGTGACAGTCCCTGGGAGTACTGTCATTGTGAATCAAAACATATAGTGGTTGTTATGAAATTAGATGTTCATTGCATACCAGAATATATATGGTATGCTTTCCGTAAAAAGAGCAAGGTGGTGTCATGTGCTCCATATGACTGTTGCAGCCTTATTTGTGCTTCCTTTTGGGGAATGATGTTGATGTTGAGGCTTGGAATCTGTTCTTTTACCACCTTGGTGTCATGAAGATAGAAGCCATGAATGTATGGCTCGTTTGGTTTCTTGGAGTTACCAAGGACAGTTTAACAAGTGACTATTGGCTCCAAGCATGGTTTGTTATTGATACACTCTGTTTGCTATAAGGTCTCAAACTTCGCAGGAATGTGTGATTTTATTTGATTGATTGATTGATTTTATTATATCACACATTGGTCTTCCTTCCCCCTCTGCGTCTCAGACTCCTCGCTCCGTCCCTTTTCGTCACTTTTTTTTGTGGGGTGGTTTTGTATATTATATTTTGTTCTCTTTCGTAACATGTTGGAAAAATAGTATATATGATTTGAGTTCATCCAAAAATTTTAAGTCTCTATACAAGTTTGATGAAATGGAAAGAGAGAGAGAGAGAGAGAGAGAGAGAGAGAGAGAGAGAGAGAGAGAGAGAGAGAGAGAGAGAGAGAGAGAGAGAGAGAGAGAGAGAGAGAGAGAGAGAGAGAGAGAGAGAGAGAGATATCAGAATAATATAGTAATGCAAATGCTGTAGTAGAATCATTTTTGGGGTCGTTGGTAATAGTGATCAATGTGGTATATAAATAGAACTTTTGTATGTAAAGTACTGTGTGTGGGAAATGTAACGTTTGGGTGTATTGATTTCACATTATATCTCGCACTTGTATTTCCAACCCAACATAAACAGTACTCCTTGGTAGCCTTATACATAATTCTTCCACACTTCAGTCCTCATTCTCAAATTACATCTTTTTTTTCTTCTTTTCTCTCAAATACTCTCGGTCCTTCATTTTACTTGAGGTCTTCTTATCACACACCTCAGTGGTGCAGTGGTTAGCACGTCTGACTACGAATCCGCTGGCCCCAGTTTGATCCCGGACGAGGACAGTTGGCGCACAGCTCACCCAGCTGTTCATCCTCCTAAACGGGTTGGTCGATGAATGGGTACCTAGGGAAACCTGGGGAAGATAAACTGTGGAAACTCAGATGTCACAGTGGCCCTGTGTCCCAGGGTAACGGATTAACATCCACCACAGGCTCAAAGGCTGATGTAGCGGGAGATGAACACCCACAGCTACACGCAGCTACAGCGTGTGCCCCACTTGACCTTACCTTACCTTCCTATGACACGCACACATACACAGAGCTTGTACCTTACTCCTATATATCCATTTCATCATTTCATTCTCCACCATGTTCATTGTATATTGAGACCACCTCAGGATACTGCATTTGAAAACTTTCATCTCTCCACAATCCATTCCTGTTAATCCTATAACTTTCATTATTATATTTATCCTATCTATAGTCTCTGAGGCCTTGCTCCCTCCGGGAACGTCCTCAAGGGGGGAGCTACTGCAGATCCTCCATCTCTCCCTAATTAAATACTCCCTCCTCGCTTGTTCAAGTCCTTCCCACACTATTATTTTCACATGACAGGAACCTCTCAGATAACTCATCTTTACTCTCCAAATCAAAGTCCACACTTTCATTCTATGACTTGCATTGGTAATTTGGAAAAAACTACCCTCCAAAGCTAAAATTTAGTGTTAGCTGCCATAAATTTATTAAACAGGATACCCTGAATTTGGCTATTATCTGAACAAGACTGGCAGACCAATGGTGTACTCTTGTGAATGGCCTTGGTATCAACGGAAGGCATATATGAAGGTAAGAAATTCTGAATTTGAGAATTATATAAGATAGATATATGAAAAATACTCTGAAGGGAAGCAGAGTAAAAAAAATGAACAGGTATTAATCAGAACTAGTTTGGTGAGGACAATGCTGTTCTGATGACCTGTTGCAAGAATCTTGTTAGAATGGACCCAGTCCACTGAAGATGATAGCAACGTAGTTCCTTGTATAATGATGTCTGGTGGCGTAATGGTGTGGTGGTTAGCACTTTTTTGCTCATATGTGCAAGGACTGGAGTTCAAATCACCAACCAGGTGGATGCAGTTTGGTCTTGTCTTCTTACACAGTTTATTCCAAAGTCACATAACTGGGAAGCGTTAAAATCTAGTCAAGGAGTTGTGTCTTTCCTGTCTGTAAGAAGCAAAAGACAAGAAATCTTTCCCTTCTTCAGTGTGTGTATGTATTTTGTGTGAGACCACTAGACTAGTAAACAGAGTCTTTCAAAGGAAAAGAAAACTTCAAAACTTACTGTTGTTGTCTGATGTGTTTGAAAGAAATAGATTTTACACGCTCTACTGATTAGACAAACCTTATACATGACAGACGATTCTGACACCATGAAAAGCATTCTAATAAACTTGAATATGACAAAATTGGTTGAGACAAACTCACTAGTAGACACAAAACAAACTGTACAATAACTTACTTATGAATTCTTTCTTAAGTTTCTTACTTTACACACCATTTTCATTTTTACAATAACTTAACATTAAAGAAAATAATGTCGGACAATCAGAAGCACTGCTGACTTTCAAGTGTTGTAGAAGTGTAGCGATACATCACAACCTGAATTTGTTACACAGGTTACCCAGAATTTGGTTATTTTTTGAACAAGACGGGGCGACCAATGATGTTCTCATGTTCATGGCCCTTCTACCAGATCTACTCTCGGATGAAGGTAAGAAGGGCAGACTAAGAGACAGAACATTAGTATGAAAGATAGAAAATACTCACTTAGAAGGTCTCATGACAGGAAATGTGGGCAGTAATTTTATATGTCCCATTGCATGAAAGATGAATAATGTATTGTCAGGAAGGCCAGTCACTCTTACGTGTAAGATTACTTCTGAGGCAGCAAATATAGCCATGACGAACAAGGTTATTAGATAAGGTATTAGCAGGAAGATCATGTAATTAAGAATGTTGTGCTATTTTATGTTGTAATCATGTCATCATTACTACAGGTGTGAAGAGGAGGGTAAAGGATTTATGTGTCTTCTATGTTTAATGCAGAACATGTTAGGTTGTTGTTGGCTTCATAGTTTCACACATCTCAGCACTTTTTTTTATGTCCACTACCTCACGTGTCTCCATAGCCAGGCTTGAATGGGTGTTTCAGTGGTTTATCATAACCTTATTTGTATGTCAATGGTCCCAATTGCCAGTGGGACAGTTTTTTTTCAAGCTTGTACGTACATAATTAACAGTTCGTAATGTTTCATACACAGCATACTCAGGCTTTGTGAACCAATGCTCTTCATCTTTTTCTAGGTTTTCTCTTCACTCTTATACCTTGAAAGTTATCAGTTTTTTACTATTTTGCCCCACACATTTTCTCTTTTTTTGTGAAAAATTCAGATTCCTCTTGAAATGTACAGATGTAAAATTTTCTTGGAGAGGGATCCAACCCTGCACCCTTATTCCAATCAGTTATCTTTTACAGTTCATAGGAGTATAGAAAACATATACTTACGTGGCAGTCTCTGGGTTGGTTTTTTCATATGAATCCCTTATATATTTTGAATCACATTTATACCGATGTGTTCCATAATCTGTAATGCAAATTGTGAAAGGTAGGTAAGAGTGAAGTTCAGTAACATTGTTTTGTCTGAATTTAACGTGAAGTGTTCCATGTATTTTGCATCTGCACATTTTCCTTTTGTTTTTGATGCCATTCGTGTAGTCTGAAACTGCTCTGACTTGTTTTTATTTTATTATTTTATATATTAGCTTCATAGATATTAATCGTAGGAAAAATGTAGTCATTGACCAACACTGAATACATTCATGATACTGACCTCAGCTTACATGTTATCTAAGGACTGTCACAGAATTTTTTGTCAGGTTACTATATATCTTATACCAAATATGTAAAAGAAACTATTCATTCAATGTAACCTCTTGTATGTGAAGAAACTTTAGTTTAAAACCATATTACATGAATAAAAACAACTTTAGTTTAAAACGATATTATATATATTACAGCCAAACTACACTGCCATCATCAACACATGCAACTTGTGGAGAAACTTTGATGACATTCAGGATTCTTGGGAGTCTGTTCAGCGAATCATTAATTATTATGGAGACAATCAAGATGAAATAGTTGCAAACGCTGGACCGGGACACTGGAATGATCCTGACATGGTAAGGCTTAGTTAGCAGCTGACAGTATGTGAGGAACACTGTGATTACTGTGAAATATCTATTGTTATATTGTTGTTATGGGTAGAAAATTAGGATTCGGAATCTCAATTCATACAATCAGCAAGGACAACTTCAAGAAATGTTTTAGACCTGGTAGCACCAAACATTGGTTATCTTGGATTAATGTTGATATTCCTTCCATCTTATTCCAGCTGATCATCGGCAACTTTGGATTGAGTTATGAACAGTCCAAGTCCCAGATGGCGATGTGGGCAATATTTGCAGCACCACTACTGATGTCTGTGGATCTGAGAACCATCAGGCCAGAATATAAGGCAATCCTGCAAAATAAAGCTGTTATTGCTGTTGATCAGGATCCTCTTGGCCTACAGGGCAAGAGAATCTATAAAGTAAGTTAATGTTCTGCTTTATTTGGCCTTTCTGTCCATTTTTTCTGACATCTGTTCTTCATAACCTCTACAAAGGAGATGGTTAGGGATAGAATCTCCCTTTTATTCAATTAATTTGCTACTTCATCCTTACACATTCTAGTGTCTTCACTCTATCACTCTTCCTCTCCAAAATATTCTGTCATCCCTTTTTATAGATCATAATTTTACACTTATATCCTCCCCATCAACTCATTGTCACTTTTCTTAGCATATTAAATTTATCACTCCATTACTATACTAATAAAATGCCACTATTTTGACATTGATGCAGTACACCTAACTACTTTCTCTTATTGCAGGATAAAGGAATTGAGATTTGGGCTCGTCCCATCAGCCCAGTGTCTGGCATTCATTATTCCTATGCCATTGCCTTCCTCAACCGCCGGACTGATGGCACACCTTCAGAGGTAAGTCAGACTTTTTTGAAATTCACAGCGCATGGTTGGTAAATAAATCAGTCGGCAATGGGTTTCTGCAGTGTGCACTTGACATCTTCTTTCCCTGTATCATTTCTTTATATTTTTTTAGGCAAATATTTTTAGTGTTTAGTGTTTATTCGGAAATCTGGAAAAATCTGAGATCCGGAACATTTCCAGTCCTGAGCATTCCGAATAATGGATTATCAACCTGTTGTTATTGTGACGTAAGATTTTTTTTTCCCTTTACTAACTGTTTCCATTCATCTCTTTATGATGCCTTTATTTCCATAGTGATTTTGTAGCAGCTTGTCTTTATTAGAAAATTACTCACCAGTACTTTTCTATGCACTCAAACATTGCTTCCACCAGTCTTATCATTATTTTTTTTAAGTTTTTCTCTTACACATCCTGTGCTTTATATTTTTTCCATCTGACATGAGTTTCTGTCCTTGAAATTAACTAACTTGGTGTATCTTGAAACTATTATTAGGCAACTCATTCATGCCATTCCTTTCATGTTCACCTGCTTTGTATATATCCTTATCCCATCTTTTACCATATGCAAAATCACTAAAAATCGTTAATTGCAAGATATTTTCAAACTAAAAAGTGAAGCAAAGAAACAACTTGCATAGAGCTTCAACAAGTAAGGTGAATTTCTTTTGCTTTTGCAGATTTCTGTGACCTTGAGGGAGCTTGGTCTTGCCAACCCAGAGGGATATACAATGACAGACCTCTTTGATAGTGTCCAGTACGGCACTGTTCTCCCAGACAAGCGCTTTAAGGTGGACGTCAACCCATCAGGAGTGGTGCTGGTGAGGTGAGGTAGCCAAGCAGGGTGCTGGAGGGTTGAGGTCACAGTTCAGACCAGCAGAGCAAAGCTTCAGAAATCCCTTCCATAATAATAACTTATTCAATAATTTTGGTGGGTAAGGGTATAGATACTCTTAGGCTGTATGTTTTCATATTGTATTGTGTATAGATAGATGAAAAGTGACAGTGCTCCTTAGTGATTCACTTGTTTCTGTTTGTATTGCATCTCAGTAAGTTCCTCACTGACGTGTGTTTGTGCAGTATTCTTGATAACCTTAACATTTAGGTGCTTTTAAAACCACCAATCATCATTATCACTCATTCTAGAATGACATTATTACGGTAAACTTTGTAGGACGAGGAAGATATGCAGACATCACATTGTATATAATGTTATATCCAACAAAATTATTCCTCTATTTACAAAAAAAAGGCAAATATTTCTTGATGTAGCTTGGAAAGGGTATTTCATGATTCATGGTTATCAGGGACCAGTTCTGAGTTATTTGTATGCTGCGGATTCATATTTTTTAATTTTTTTTAAGAAATTATTATTATCAGGATTATCATGATGTTTGAATGTGGTACAGGAATGTAAATTTTCAGCAGCATCCAGCTCGTCACTGGCTCATTAGATTTTATTGAAGGCACTCCACACACAGACATATTGAAAAAATATCCTTAAAAGTTAATGCATTCATGAAGGAATTATGTATGTGTATAGAAGAATATTTGTTTTACATCATTTTGCCTTTAAGTAACAAGGGAAAAACTATACTCACGTGGTTCTGTTGAAGGTGTTCTGTTATATACTTGCAATATGTAATTAATACATTTTGTTCTCTTTTTGAAGTCTGATTTAGGTGTGCAAAACATGCAGTGTGGGTGTGGGCCAGTGGGCCAGTGATTGATCCAGGATGGAGCAATGTATTATTAAAAGTTATGTACAACTGGACAGTCGTATTCCATATTGAACTGGTGTTTGCACATGTATATAATGTACAGAGGGTGCTTGAGTTTCACGCTATCTGGGCTTCAGGATTATTGAGTTCTATGTGAATCCCTGTAATCTCCTCATTACAAAATTTACTTACCTTATGAGCTTCAAGCTCATCATATTAAAATAACAAACCGAGGGTCCAGGATTCAAATCCTTGGCCAAACAGACACACTTTGGGGTTGTTTCATTTCACGCTGCAGCCGCTGCTCACCTACGAGAAAATAACTACAGGCTGAAGTTACCTTTACTATAAGAAACCACAAATGCTCTAAACTACCACAAAAAATAGTAAAGAGGCAAGGCATTTAAAAAGAAGTTAGAAAGTTAAAACTTGCACATTTCGCATGATTAGAGTTTCATGTGAGTTCCCTTTAAGAAAACAAAAATCAAACTAGTACCACCTGTACACCTGATGCCTTTGGTGGTGGTGAACATCATGAAGGAATGATTTAAAATAAATGTATGTATCATCAGAACTATTGTAATGATCAAAGAAAAATGCACATTGGGTTAACAAGGTACTTGATGAAGATTATTAGTAGTAGTTGATGGTTTAACTCGCAGACATGATAAGTGATAATGGGTGAGGAGGTGGAAGAAAGACTTGTTTCTTGTTATTTTTACGAGGAAACTGTAAAGATTATTGCAGTGATTGGGCATGTAAATGGTGAAGCACTGAACTTATATTATTTTCATTGTATCTCTAGACTAGGAATGGAGAATGTATTTCATGGGACAACTTCGTACAAGGAATCCAAAGAACATTAATGAAGTTGTGGTATATCAAAGCTAGAAGAAATGCACAGTTGCTTATAATAGTTAAGTATACTCCATGCTGTTACAATCAAAAGTTGTGGGGAAATGCATGTAGAAAGGACTACTTGAGAAAAAATACTGAATTGGGAAATATTAATTGTATGTTGTAATGAGAATTAGCATTTAAGTACCGTGTCATAACTATTACTTACTGACGAAAGCTATGAATGTTGTATGGCTGATTACTTAAAGGGTCCCATAACTTATGTAGGCTTATACGAGATGTAGGGAACTTGCTTGGCTGTTGTGGAGTAATCAGCTTGAAGGAAGTGGATACCCTTAACGTATTTTTTTTCTTTAAATTCATTTATTGTTATTATTATATTGCAGTGTCAGTTGGTTACAAATGAACTATGATTAATATATGAAGTTTGTTTTTTCCCACAAGCAATATGACATTCAAGAAAATAAAGAAAAGGAAAAGAGAAAATAAAATGACAAAAAGGCTGTTTTTGTTTCTTTCTTGTTATATGACTGAAAGTTTCCACAGGAGAAAATCCACCAGGTTCCCAGCCGCTCCATGCTTTTGTCATTGTGATTTGTTAATGACATTCATGAAGTGTAAAGATAGGTATGTACTGTACCCCAAATTTCTATGCCTTACTGTGTGTTGGTTGTTTGGGAATTCCAAATGCCCAGATAACAGTAACAAGGGAGTTTAATGAACCTGAAAATGACGATATAAGTACCATTAGTAATAGTTCCCCTATCACACACTTATATTATCTTTCTCATTCTAATCTTCTATTCCTATTTGACTCAACAAAACAACAGTTATATCACAACTGCAAATATCAGTAGTAGTGATTGTAAAGATAATAGTAATAGGAATCAATGATAATAAAGGAGGAATGAAACCGTTGGCTCAAACGAATGAATCCGTTTCACTGCTTCGAAACAGGTCCAAGTGTTCAAGTAAAGCAGAACGACGGAGGCAGTGGATTAGCAGCCTTGGTGGAGAGTGGACGTGGGACCAGCGATGGAGGAGTCCCGAGGTGAGGTAAGTGACGGGGGAAATTATAGGGTCTGGTGGTGGTAGAGGGGATTTTGTGTGTGGAGGGCATTAAGGTGGAAATTAATTAAACGGTGAATAATGGAGGGCAGGAATGGAAAAGACCACACAGTTGAATGAAGGAGACAAGTGGATGATTGCTTGTTATGCCCTTAAGTAGTTAAAACAAACGAGCTAATGTATTATACTGGTGATTAGATAATTAGTGTTAGTAGAGAGGTAACAGCAGGTGGTAGGTGAGTGTGTGTTCATGCGTGCCTTGTCTTGGCTAACCACCTTTATGGGGATAACAGCCTGTTTTATAGATAGCTTATTACCTCCGCAAGCGACAATGAGCGAGAGGGTTTCACATTGTGTGTTCTCGGGTACAGCTGTTAAAAGTGGCCCAGACTAGACTTGTGCATGTTATTTCAAATATAAGAATTGCTTAGCAACTAGTATTCAGCTGACCCTATCCACACTGTCCATACCTTTCGGGACCTTTAACACTATACACTCACAGACTTGGCTTAACGTATCTGCATGCAGTCTAGATAGGCACTGATATTCTCTTTCAAACTGCTTTTGCTTTTTTTTTTTACGGTTTTCAACGGAATTGTAAAGAATGATTTAAAAATCAGGTACAATCAACTGGTTACAAGTTAGTTTTAATATCTTTGCAGGTTCTCATGCGAGTGTCAGCTCATATCACCTAGTACTCCTTCATATCCAGATGCCAATCAAGATTAGAACTGGGCAGCAAGCCACAAGGACTGGCCCAAGTATCTCGTAACTTCAGGTACGTTTTGTTTCATGACCTTGCAGAAGTAAGAAAAAAGACTGCTTCTTGCCAAGTCCTGGACTCATTGATGTGTTATCATATCCATCAAAAGTAGTTCTCACCAACTTACTTATCTTGTAATACTACGTGGACACTTTATTTCTGCATAGTATCTCATTTAGATGTGCAATGAAGAAAACTTTTGAGATTTTACTTTCTTCATACTATGCAGAAATAGTGTCCACGTAGCATTACAAGATTGGTGAGAACTACTTTTGATGGATATGATGAAAACGCATCAATAAGTCCAGGACTTGACAAGAAGCAGTTGCATTTCTTTGTAAACCCTCTACAGCTTTTGTATTTTCCAGACTGAAGGAGGCAGCCCAGACGGGTATGAACGGCACACCTTTCCTGATGAAGGAATCTGGCGTTGGATGTACCATCGATATCGTTCCATTGGTGGAATAGACCAGTTTCAACGTAGCTCATAGGAAAGAAAAAAAATTTATCCTAGAATTTAATAAGATTTTATTTTTAGTAATGGGAAATCGCGGCACTGGCATAAGGAGTCTGATGGTGACAGCATCGCACACCATGGCTGGACGACATTGGGAAGGAGAGCAGTCAGCACGGCTAGACTTTCCCTGTGAACAAGAAGGAAAGTGTCGTTAAATTTTTTTAACATGTTATTTTTGTATAATTATTCCTCTAGTCCATTATTATTATCGTAAATATATATTCACAAGATTTCTCGGTCAGATGTGTTACCAAAATAGTGGCGCTGGTAGTAGGCTTCAGATGGTTGGCCGTCCGTTAGTAGCGCCTTGTTGATGGGCTCATGCTGCCAGCGGAAGCTCCTCGCGCATATAACGTTGTGGCCAGCCTGTGCCCAACATCTGGAAGGAGAGCAGTCACCGGGGCCTCCAAGGATCCAACAAAGTTGCAGTACTTCCCTGTGAACAAGGACACTTTTTTAGTAAAATAATATAACATGCATAACTAATTTTGTATTTATTAATCAATTCCTCTAGTGACCTAGTCAATATGCATTACAATCTAGGAATGCAAAATTATATGTTCATATTTCTCAGTACGAGTAAGTAATGCATATTGATTCAATGGAAGTTTTTTTTTCTTTATAATAGTCTTCAGTGGCTACAAAAGAAAGAGGTAAGGGAAGAGGAACAGTTGGGGAGATGAAAGTTTTCAATATGGTAGAAAATACATTACCATACACATCTAATTCAGGGGAAGATCATGAGAACCAAATTTCCCATCTTTTCTTACACGAGAAGTGACGATACTGGATGAGGTGAGGGAAGTCAACAACAATCTGAAAATAAAACATTATATTAGTAAATAACAGAGGAGCAGTGACAGTATAAAAAAAAATGGGGGCTCGGACGTGGAAGGAAGAGGGCGGGAACCAACAAGTTTTCCTAAGTTGGGATGAGGGCATTACATTCCCTGCACCAGAAAAAAAATACAGGAAATATCAGTACTATAAATTAACTAATGTCTTGTGCAGTGAACACGTTAATATCCCAAATTGTAATACACGGCTGCTACATACGACACTATGAATATACTATACATCATAAAGGGAACAATTATTTGGGAGCGGGTGAAGACAGAGGAAAGAATGGTGGTTTAGGTAGAGGTGATTCAACGAACAGAAAAAAAAATAATTATGGTTGAGGTTTAATAATAATATTAACTGATGTGTGAAGGAGTGAACAACAAGGCGCATTGCAGGAGGACTAACACCTTGTCACCGTCTGCCAAAATCTGCAAACCCACATAACTAGCAAGGTGACCACCACGATAACGAAGATATGAAAATGAGCAGAATGGAAAACAGAACAGGAAGTGAGCGAACGAGGTGATGCCAACAAGGTAAAGTAGGGAGGGGGAGGGGTAGGAGTGTAATAACCATGGAGAACAATGCATAACCCGCTTGTTTTATACGAAAATATGAAATTAATAAACAATTTAATTGACAACAGGATGTAACTGCGAATGTCATAAATGGCGTTAAATAATTACCCAAAGGATTATAAACACAACCTAAAATTTCGGCCGCACGCACGCGCACGCACACACACACACACACACACTTCAAACTTACCGATGAAGTTAACAGCAGCAGGAATGACGACGTCAAGGTGTTTGCGTGTGTGTAGCGAGGACGAGGAGGACGAAGACAGCGAGGAAAAGGAATGAAGAAAAATGACTATTAGACAGAAGCAAATGGATGAAACACACACACACACACACGTCCGTACCTCGCCAGCGCCACGCACGCACTGAATCGCTTTTCTCTTCCATAATCTGACCCCTCGTGCCTCACTGCTTCGTTGCTTCGAAACAAATGAAAAAAACTAAAAATTCGTATTCTAAACGATAAATAACTCCCTTTCACAGCAACGCACAGTATTAATGCGGACAGCAAGCACGTAAATAATACTGATGCAATAAATGAATATTTACAAAATATGAAAATGCACACAAGGGACATCTGACAATCCTATCTGAAACACAACTGTTGATTGGCTGTTAATCTTTTACCTTTGCCCTAATAAGAACGTTCATTGGCTCACGATAATTATGGATAATTACCTATTCCACACGAATTTCGTAGTGACTAATTCAAACTTTGATCAAATATACGAATACTAATAAAAGATAAAAAAAAAATTAAAAAAAGAGAACAGATAATGATCATAATTATTGTTGAAGATAAAGGTTAGAATGTTCAACTGTTCAAAATTCAAACATACAGAATGCTTTTAAACACACATGAAATACATTTGTAGTTGACTGTCAGCAATAAGGGTTAATAGAATAAAACTATTCTTAGACGCCACAAAACAACATCAGAACAAAGACGAATATGAACCAATTAACTCGCTCGCTCACCCTGGGAATGAAACGACCTACAACGACCTACTAAACACTTCGCCTCATCAGAATTACTAAACTTAATTACCTCACGCCTCCTCCCCACACACCTCTAAACGAAAAAGAACGATCGAGAGAAATTGCATAAAGAAAAATATTTGTCATAATGTCAGAAAATAATGATTTCTCTAACACACACACACACACACACATACACACACACACACACACACACACACACACACACACACACATAACACTACTAACATTTTTCTCAATTATTATTTTCTGAGTCCTAATTGCCTTTCCCACACACTTCAAGATCCGTTTCTTCATCCAAAGGTGACGCTGCATCTTAAATCAAACCCACCAGTGTTGTGGTGTTTGTATAAAAATGAAATTCAGAAACAATAATCGTTCATTTCACCTACAAAGTTCAACTCGAGGAGGCCAACCAGACACCTTAATAAGAGGTAAGTACTGTATCAAGCATTCAACTTTCCAACGGTGCTTGTCTACTTAATATACGAGGACTGAGTAGCTAAATGGCCTAACATAAGTGATAACTACTACTACTACTACTAAACTCTATTCAAAAATCGAAGGCGGACGATGCCCTGCCTTTCCTGCCCCCCTCACCCTGAGAATGGCTGCTGAAATGATGGGTGGAACGTCATTAGTTTGGATTAATTTTGGTGATCTGTATAGGGAGGCTGGGGGGATGAGAGGGCAGACCCCTGTTAATCCTCTCAGGTCCCCTAGGGACCTGACACCACCCACATCCTTCCTCCTACTTCGCCATCTACCTTATATATATATATATATATATATATATATATATATATATATATATATATATATATATATATATATAAAGGTTTTCGGTCATACTGAACACGAATCTGGACTCAGTTTCATCATTACTATAATATCAAACCTTAAAAAAATATATATATAAAAAAATAAGATACAGGAAATACTTTCATTATTCCCGTTACCATCACCTCATATTCATTATTATTATTATTATTATTATAGTATTTATTCATCATTATGGTGATGGTGTTGGTGGTGAGGTAAATTCTTACAATTTAATATTAATTATTGCCTTCCAGATCGCATTATACTGATATTTTTTAGCACTTATTGCTAGCAAATTTATTCATGATGACATTTTAGTTTCCTTTTTGATGTATATGACTTCATACAAGGAAATATTAAGGAAACAATAAAGTGATATCAGGTGTCTAATTTTTCAAGACACTCAGCCTGTCACTGTCAACCAATCATCTAGCACGGTGTGGTGATGGCCAGCCTCTTACCCCAGTAGGAGGGGCATCCTCCGCCTTCAATTTTTGTATAGAGTATACTACTACTACTACTAATTTAGTCCTGTGGTAGAGGGTGCAAGGATGCTACCACCTTATTCCAAGTGAGTCGTAAAAGGCGCCCAATGGAGACGGAGCAAGGGGTCTGGGAAGCCCTCCCTCTTTTATCTTCTATGAAAGGACAATGCGCAGAAAGGGAGGGAAGAGTAATATCTCCCTGAACCCTAGTCAAATTATTTTGGTAATCCCCCTTTAAGGGTAATATAAGTCAGATACATAGATAAGTATACAACAAAAACTACACATCTATTACAACAACGATTATTCCAGAATCAAACATTACAAAATGAAGTCTTGGAATCACCACAAACCACCGTCATTCCGCCTGCTATCACTGCGCCTCCAACTAAACCTTATTATACTACTAATGCTGCTACTGCTACCACTTGGAGAGTCTGCATTAAGGGTGAGGCGGGGTTGGGAGGGCCAAGGGGATGTGCTCACAGAAAAGGGAGAGGAGCCCCCCAAAGGAGAGGCGGAGGGTATGATTGCCTCCACATTAATCCAACAATTACCTGGATGCCATAAGGTAAGTGGAAGAGTGACTCACATATCATAAAACAACTGGAAATACGAAAAAGTGAACACAAATTTGTATGCTTTTATAATTCCGTGTCTTTTATTTCGTCAATTTTGATAACGGTCTGTTTGACTATTTGTTTGTTTGCCTGTTTCTTAGGTGGTGGTTTCAGGAGGATACCCGTTGGGGAATGTGATGAAAGCATTGGGGGAGGAGGTGTTTGTCTGGGAATTAGAGTCCCTTCTCGCCTCCCTGCCTCCACCACAACCACTGCTGAGGACCACGCACGCTCAGGGCAACGCTGCTCCACACTGTGTCGTGTTCGTACTCCTCGCTCCGCTTCAGGTCAGTTAGTCATGCCAGGTGGAAAGGATGCAGTGTTGGTGAGGTAGTGGTGATGATGGTGATGTGATGGTGTTACATAGTAGTAGTAGTGGTGGTGGTGTGGTTGTAGTATTGTTCTTGAAGTGGTGTTATGGAGATATTGTAGTGGTGGTAATATAAATAGTGTCGATTTTCAGGAAACATGAACATTTAAAGTGAAAAAAAAGTAAATATGAATTAAACACATATCATTCAAAGCAAATATAGAAACTTATGTTAGACTGATTTTATTTTATTTGCGTGTATATGTGTGTGTGTGTGTGTGCGCGCGTGCAGGTGGTGGGGGAGGCTATCCAGTTCCTACAGAGAGGGGAATGGTTCCAAGGTTCCCGAAAGCTGATATTCGCCTACACTGGCTTTGCAAATACGTCTCTGGTGGCAGCAGTGGAGCACCATCCCATTCTTCGTAAGTCTCTCTCTCTCTCTCTCTCTGAAATAAGTCAGAATACAGTAAAGAAAATGAAGATTCCTGATTAAGTTAACCTATCATAATGATCTGAGAGGTACGCACCACTTCTAGGTTCCTCATACGATACTGTGCTGGCTGCCTGGACCCGCCCCTTGGAAAACACGACCAGCACCCCGCCTCGAGTGTACCATCTGGTCACCACCTGCCCTTACTGTAACGATGGAGGCCCCAATGTTGTCTTGCCAACCAGTGGCGACCAGGAACAAGTCAGGTCACGGAGAAGCCACTTTACCCAGACACTTTTAAGGTATTAAGCAATATTTTTTGTGTGTAAGGTTTTGTTCCTTTGAAATTAATAACTTGATTACTACGTGGATATTTTGCACGAGAACGAAATGGTAAAAAAGCAAATATAATATCAACTTATTCTCCTGCTTCACATTCCGTCTTTCATATGCTTCTGCAACTACACCTGAAAACTCAACTATAAATATAAATTGAGACATAATTTTCCCCTTCACACCAGAACTTCCACGGACACGAGTTCAAGATCGTTACCCTGGAATACGCACCTTTCAGCTGCTACGTGAAAGTAGAGACAGAAGAAAACGACGTTGATGATGCCAGTAACGTTTATGAAGAAGGAAGAAAACGAGGCCCGAGGTTGAAGCTTCGGGACTGCGTGGACACTCGAATGCTGAACGCGATGGCGACCTCACTGAATTTCACCTACGTAGTGCGAGAGCCTTTTGACGGACAATGGGGGTACCGTCTGCAGAATGACTCCTACACGGGGGGGGGGAGGGAGAGAGAGAGAGAGAGAGAGAGAGAGAGGAGAGAGAGAGAGAGAGAGAGAGAGAGAGAGAGAGAGAGAGAGAGAGAGAGAGAGAGAGAGAGAGAGAGAGAGAGAGGAGAGAGAGAGAGAGAGAGAGAGAGAGAGAGAGAGAGAGAGAGAGAGAGAGAGAGAGAGAGAGAGAGAGAGAGAGAGAGAGAGAGAGAGAGAGAGAGAGAGAGAGAGAGAGAGAGAGAGAGAGAGAGAGAGAGAGAGAGAGAGAGAGACAGAATCATATGATCTAACAATAAAATACTTCTTTCCAATGCTGTAATCACAACTAAATCTCTCTCTCTCTCTCTGGATAGGCGTGATTGGGTCCGTTCAAAGATTGGAGGCGGACTTTTCCCTGAACGTGGCCTTCACCGGCGACAGGGAGCGAGTGATTGACTACACGCTGGGTTACTACAATGATCCTCTCACCTTCTGCACCTCCCCGCCCCGCCCCCTGCCTCGCGTCCTGGCCTTCGTCCGTCCCTTCCAGCTAGAGGAAAGACACTAACACACACACATACACACACACACACATATTGACAGTCGTTCACTCCTTAATACAAAACGTAATAAATAATAATAATAATAATAAAAATGGCACTATTCTGTTACGATAGCGAGTATCTTTTTTTTTATCACTTCACGAATAATCTTTCATCTTTCTTTATCTGCATACCTGTTGATTCACATGGCAGGTGTGGGCTGGGTTCGTGGTCGCTCTGGTGTTGGTGGGGATGATCTACTTTGCCGCTAGGAAGCTTGAAAGTTCCTCCTCTTCCGTTCCTTCGTTTCTTCCCACCTTCCTAAAAATATACGGAGCCTGTCTCACGTAAGAGTAGCCACCGTGTTTGTGTAATGTATAGTAATGTAAAATAGCATGAATAGTAGATAATAACTCCACTTACTATTCCACTCATATCCACTTAATGCTAGTTTTCCTTCCTCGCTGATACACATTCGTAACTCGTCCCCATTCCCTTCTTCCTTTGCCAGCCAGAGTCAGAGATGGCCAGCGGGAGATGTAGGGCGGGCAGTGGTGGGAAGCTGGGTGCTCTTCTCCCTGGTGATGCTTCGTTCCTATGTGGCCATGCTTACAGCCTCCCTCGCCCTCCCGCCTCTTTCACCCACACTCAACACCCTGCTGGAGCTAGTGGACAGTGACCTCTCGTGGGGGATACAGGCTAGTAGTAGTTGTAGTAGTTTCAGTTTTATATAATTGGTAAGTAAGCTGGAAGTCTTTTTGGTTACAGGGACATAAAGACTAAGTACAAATTCTTGATCTTGGCCATTACTATTTTCCCCCTCCCAGGATCAAGGTGCTGCAGACTATCAGCTTCTCAAGACCTCAACTGTGCCACTGTATCGCCAGGTGTACAAAGGCCTCCAGGTGTGTCCCGACCTTGACACCTGCATTGCAAGGGCACGGGACACACCCTACGCCTTCATCACCTGGCGACTCTACATGCAGGACAGAATTGCAATTAGGTGTGTGAGGCAGTCAATTAAATTTTATGAGACAATACATAATGATGTTTGATGAGATGATTAACTAAAATTGTGAAATGTATACCTGTGAACATTTTACTCACACTCATACATACTGTCATGCTACAAATATTTGCAAAGGCAAGTTAAAGATAAAATAGCAAAGATTACTCATAAACGTCTTAATCCTTCTCAGGTTCACCTCAGCGACTGGAGAACCTCAGCTCCATGTGGCCACCAGTGACTTCTTCCCATCAGAGATTGGGTGGGCAATGACACCTGGTTGTCCCTTCAGGGATAAATTCAACCAACAGATTCGACGGCTGCTGGAGGCTGGACTTTTAACCCGGTGGCTGAATCAACTCATCCATGACCCAGGGCGACGTGAGGTCCAGGAGTCACAGGAACCCCAGCAGGCGGAGGGATCCCAACAACCCCTCACCCTGGACCATGTGCAGGGTGCCTACTATGTGCTTTTCATTGGCTGTGTTGTGTCCTGTCCGCTCTTCTTTGTCGAGGTCATCTGTTCCTCACGTTATCCTCCTCATCCCTCAATCCCTCTGTCATAAGTATGGCTAAGAATGCTTATGTGGCTTATGATTGTCCATGGAAACATTTTGATGTTGTAAGTGCAAATTATGTAATTTTACATCTACATTAAATACTATTAATATATGTACTACTACTACAACTACTGATAAATAATATGTACTCCAAATGTATCTTAAACATGCATATTTACATCATCAGTTAGTTTTCTTATCATCACTTCACAAAAACTATGAAAAATATTCAAACATCCAGATTCAGTAATTGTAAATTGTATATCTTATAAGATAAAAACTAAAAGCAATCTTAACTTGACTGTTTTCTGCCAATTGTTCCTTGAAGCTCCTTTAAGAGTCTGGCCATGGCAGAAAAGTTTTCATTTCAATTTGTAGTGTCTGGTGCCTTGGAAGAAACGGCCAATCCCCCCCCCCACACACACACACACACACACACATACATATAACGAGGGTGTTCCCAGGCTTCCGTTTCTGCTAGACTACAAGGTTACAATTCCTTAGTTTACGTCCCATACCTACTTTCTACAAGGTGAGCAAGGGCTACAGTGTGAAAGGAGAAAATACCAAATTGTCTACACCCAACCCAGGAAATTTCAGTTGTACTCTAAATGGCCTAACATAAGTGATAACTACTACTACTACTACTAAACTCTATTCAAAAATCGAAGGCGGACGATGCCCTGCCTTTCCTGCCCCCCTCACCCTGAGAATGGCTGCTGAAATGATGGGTGGAACGTCATTAGTTTGGATTAATTTTGGTGATCTGTATAGGGAGGCTGGGGGGATGAGAGGGCAGACCCCTGTTAATCCTCTCAGGTCCCCTAGGGACCTGACACCACCCACATCCTTCCTCCTACTTCGCCATCTACCTTATATATATATATATATATATATATATATATATATATATATATATATATATATATATATAAAGGTTTTCGGTCATACTGAACACGAATCTGGACTCAGTTTCATCATTACTATAATATCAAACCTTAAAAAAATATATATATAAAAAAATAAGATACAGGA
>JAPQNM010000048.1:6521132-6533273 GCA_029783475.1 Metacarcinus magister
AACAGGAATGGTAGGGTTAGCAGGCAGAGAATAATGAAAACGAAGTGTGACGTGATCCGAGAATAAAGCTGGCACAGAGGAGCAAAGCACCCGAGACGCCATCAAGCCAGATGTCAGGACGTGATCCAAAGTACCTCCACGGGAGTGAGTGGCGCCTCCAGTGTCCCAGCGCGTTAGACAATGCCTGTGGAGATAGGAAAGAAGACGAACACCATTACGATTATGAGAGCCAGAAAGATCACACAAATCAGGATGCCGAGCATTAAAGTCTCCCATATACACCATGCCACGCACTGTAGGAGGAGGGAGAGCCTCAGGATTGAGTTTAGCAGGAGCAGAATAAACATTGCATAGCTGAAGTACACCATCCACTAGTGAGATCTCAAAGAGCTGAAAGGTTGTGTCAGGATCAGAGGAGGTGCGGAGAAGGCGATGTGGCAATGAGCTATGTATATAAGTCAAAAGACCATTCCTTACCAGATGGACGTATGGAACATAACCTGCGAGGGAAGGAGCTTGCCCAGCGGGGAGTGGCCGGCCTGGAAATGCTTCCTGAAGAAAAATAACACTTGGGTGATGACAAAAAACATAAGCCTTGAGTTGAGCAAGCTTGGCGTGACTGGTGATACCACAGACGTTCCAGGAGATAACATCTAACTGGTGATTAAGAGTGAACCTTATGTTTTGAAGTAAGAGACCGGGAAGTGGAGGCAGACGAATGACCCGTAGAAGGAGACGGATCTGAAGAAGGCAATGACTGACAGAGTTTTTCAAGACTTGAAGCAATAGTATCCATCCTTTCGGTGAGGATGGTAACAGCAGAGACGACTGCCTTCTGAGCCTCAACCATGGTGGCGAGTTTGGTGTCAGAGGCGGCATGAGAAGCAACCAGCCCATCAATTCTGGCTTCAAGGTTGGTAAAGCGGTTCTCGAGAGCCTTACATCGTTCCATGAGGGAATCAACAGACTTACGGAGATCCATATCTGGAGGCGTGACAGGAGTGATGAGAGGAGCAGACTGGGTGGCGAGTGGTGGCGGCGGTGGAGGTGGCGCGGTAGCAGAGGCAGGAGTCGGGGACTGGCGTCGAGCGCAACCATGCCAAACGTTAACCCCCGACTGTAAACAGCGTGGACACTTCCATCGAGACGTGTCCCCAGGAGGTGGGGGCTCGGAGGTGGAAGAAGTGGCTGCTGGAGGCAGTAGCTCACTCTTGAAGGGGCACGTCCTGGAGTCATGGCCGGCCGCACACCAGGCACACTTCGGCGGGGCAGAACAGTACGTGGAGATGTGGCCAACGCCCCAGCACCTGTAGCACCAAGGCTGGTCATTGTGTAGCTTCCGTACTTCACATGGTGGAAGGCAGGGGAGGAAGTCAAAGGAAATAACAGATGGAGGTGGGTCGGGAAGACACCAGACAACAACAATGCGGTTAATGGGGGAACCATCCTGGATGAAACGACGGGCAGAGTACACACCAGAGTGTGTCTGAGCAAGACTGGGGTCAACATCAACAGGGAAAACGGGTGAGGATGTAGCTGGGGTACTTACGAGGCCTCTCGGGTGAATCTTGGAGAATGAGTGACAGAGACAGAAATTCACCAGACTTAACTCTGTCGATGATGTCCATACGTTGTCTGGATATATACACAAACCGAGAAGTGACAGAAGCCATCTTGACTTCGGCCAGGTCACGCTGCAGTTGGAAGGTCTTGGTAACTGCATGCAACCACCGCAGCTTCGTGTCCGTAGACGGGTTCCCACTGAAGGAGAGCTTGATGTAATCTTCTCTCGGAGCAAAGGCAGGGAGGTGGAACAAGGGCCGGGAGGGGGGCAGGGTTAGAAGCACTAGGGCGAAGCAGAGAAGGCTGAGCGACAACCACGTCGCATAGAGCCGAAGCACACTTGGCAGTTTTGGCAACTGGAGGCAAACAATCCACATAAAGGGACTCAGCAGAGTCCTCCACGGGCCGCTTGTTAGAAGTGGATGAGGTGGACGACCGTAACTCATACTGAGGAGAGGCGAACACTGACGGGGGTTGGAAACGGACAGATCAGGCCAGTGGTCTACCACAGGAGATCGGTCGTCGTCAGACAAGGCCAAATCGGCCTCCAAGCAAGAAGCAGTATCCAATCCTGAGCACTCCATCAAGCCAGGCAAGGCCTCGACGGGAAGGCAAACAAGTCCGTCAGAGCGCACTCACAGCAACCCGTGACCACCTTAACAACTGTTAGCCGGTGAGACAGTCCAAGACTGCCAACACAGGTAGAGCAGAGAGAAGACAGGAACGTCCTCACCCAACCAAGGTTGAAGCGGGACTGTCACTGGTAGGAAGCAGAACGAGATAACATGAGTACAAATGATGATGATGATGATGATGATACATCACATCAAAGTTACATACGTAGTTGTTTGTTTATTATACTCATGCTCATCTTTATACCAAATATTATCACACCTGCAACACAATCCAGCCCTGAAATATGAGGAACACACCTGATGCAGTTGTGTGGGTCATTGACACAGTCTGTGTTGCACCTGAACCTCTGCCAGGCGAGCCAACCCATGGGCGGGGTGCGGGCCAGCCCATTCTCCAGGCCCTCCACACCTAACACTGATAACACCACCCCCAACACCCACAGCAAGCTTCCTCGCATCCTGTAAAATAAGAAAAAATAATAATAATAGTACTAACACACACACACCACACACACACACACACAGGAGGGCATGATTACTAGCCTTCCGTTCCTCCCATGTAACAAGGTCATAACACTTCAGCTTACGTTCCGCACCTATTTGCCGTTGGGTGAACAGGGACTACAGCGTGAAAGGAGAAAAGCACAAATTATCTCCACCCGACTGGGGATTCGAAATTGGTTAAGTCGAGGCTGCAAACCATTACACCTAAACAACAAGAACTACTATTACTACTACTACTACCAAAAACACATCCTCGCTCCCTGTAAACAGCCTTTCTTTTTCTTTTTCATGTACTGATTCACCTCTTGGATCTATAAACAATATCTCTGCCATGCACTGATACATTCTCGCTCCTTACAAACAACTTCCCGCAGCCATACACTTACTTTACACCTTGTTCCCTACTTACACCATCCTCCTGTAAGCTTTGTTCCTAACCAATGGTTCCACTACCTCCACTGATACGATAACAGCCACACAGCATCACCATGTCTCATAGAATGACTGATAAGATCGGGGAGATAAGGCGCCAATATTTCTTTTCTGAATTTCAAAACCACACACTGTATAACCGAGATTAAATGTATAGTTTTGTTATTATGTTAACTTGCTTATTAGATCAAGTGAAGTCTTTAAAAGTGTACCCGTCATGCAGCTGAAGAGTAATAAAGAGCTAGTTTGAGAAAAAACGAAGTGGGAGATGACCTCAAAAACAATATAGTGCATCTTAATATAGACTGATACTGGTTTGTACAAAGACAATATTTATTTCTCTCTCTCTCTCTCTCTCTCTCTCTCTCTCTCTCTCTCTCTCTCTCTCTCTCTCTCTCTCTCTCTCAGAAACGCCAATAACAAGGTATTTTCAGTAAGTTTTCTTGAATGTTAAATGATCTGAGTATGAAATGACATGTAACCGTATGTAATATGTGTATGTATTTATGTATATGTATCTTTTTTTTATACACAATTAAATCCTCATCTTATTTTTTCTTCCATTTGATTATTTTTCCGTTTCCAACACAACATACAACGTAGCATAAACCATCACTACAGAATCAGTTACTCCACGCAGCTCACAATTTCTCATGCCCGTCCTTCACCCTTTATTTTCTTAACCACAAGGAGCTCACCCATCGCTTTGTATCCTCCTCCCCTTAAGTTTTCTCCCTTCTCTACCTACGAGTGGAAATATCTTATTACACAATGCTACTGTTCCCTCCTCATCTACTCTACCCAAACACACCTATGCTCCTCCCTTCTCCTTTGTTCTCTCTTACAGCCTTCACTCACCCCAACTCATCTATCTAGTACACAAGACACCAGTTGTGTTCGTTATCTTTAAAAAAAACAAAAAGCTGGCTCAATTCCAGATTAAGATGTAGTTTTCTCTCTCTCTCTCTCTCTCTCTCTCTCTCTCTCTCTCTCTCTCTCTCTCTCTCTCTCTCTCTCTCTCTCTCTCTCTCTCTCTCTCTCTCTCTCTTTGCGATGTATAAAAATTGCGAATGGATAAAATTGTGTATGCAGTGAGAAAATAAACGCTTGATATGTTATTGAGAGAGAGAGAGAGAGAGAGAGAGAGAGAGAGAGAGAGAGAGAGAGAGAGAGAGAGAGAGAGAGGAGAGAGAGAGAGAGAGAGAGAGAGAGAGAGAGAGAGAGAGAGAGATCAAAGTAAATGCATATAAAAATGATCAATTAGCTAAACTCGTATAAAGGATAGGTAACCCGCAGACCAAAAATCAACACTCAAATCAACACAGTACTTTGCAAAGGGACACGTAATAAAAAGAGCAAGAAAAACACACACACATACACACACACACGATACAAAACAAACATATACAAATAGTACCCCAATTAAAAGACACACACTGTAAATAAAACAAACTGCAAAAAAAACACGTAGAGATTTAAAACACAGACGAACACAGACCATTCCCTAACCAGCCAATGTCCATTCCTCAGTTTTAACGAGGCAAACACTAGTTCCTCTGCATTCTGGGCCGTGAGTTCGATTTGCTACAGCTCTTCTAAGCAAACGAGACCAATTGTCGACCGTCGGAGCTGAAACATCGCCAAACAATACCAGCTGCCGTGTACTGAATACCTGACAACCATCCCCACTGCCTCTCTCTTTCCCTTATTTCCCTCCCGTTCTCTTTCTCTTTCTCGTCCCATCCCTTACCTGCTATTTCTACCCTTCTCTCTTTCCTTTTCATTCCTTTCTCTCCCTTTCCTAGCCTCTCTTTCCTTCTCTTCCCATCCCTTACCTGTTATTTTCTTAATCTTTTTCCTTTTCTTATCTTTTTATCCCTTCCTATCCCTTTTTCCTTCCTCTTCCCCTTTCTTACCTTCCCCTCTACATTTTATTTCCGTTTCTTCCTCTCCCTTTCTTTTGTTTCACTTTTCTTTTTCTTTTCTTTTCTTTTCTTCCTCGCGCACATTTTGATACACACAAGACGACGGACCCTATGGTGATGGTGGTGGTAGTGATAGTGATGGTGATGGTGGTGGGGTGGTGGTGGTGGTGGTGGTGGTGGTGGTGGTGGTGGTGGTGGTGGTGGTGGTGTGGTGGTGGTGGTAGTGATGATGATGATAGAAATATATATATAAGTGAAAGAGGAATACGTCTTGTCAGCATATAATTGAATACTCAAAACCATTTACGTTAATCCTTGGCCATAACGCGACTTGCATTCTTTCGGTACAAATCATTGCTATGGATGAGGTATTTTGCCAACCCTTGATGAATATGCATATTTGATAGGAGGAGGAGGAGGAGGAGGAGGAGGAAAGGAGAAGGACGGAAGAGACGGAAGAAGGGTGGAAGAGAAGAGACTAAAAGATGAGAGGAGAATAAAAAGAAAATATTATAAGAGCTTAGGAGATAGGATGAAGAACAAAGCAGAACGGAAACAGGAGAGAGAATAGGAGAGGAGAGGATAGAAGAGAGAAGAGGGAGGAGGAGGAGGAGGAGGAGGAGGAAAAGGATATGGAAAATCAAAAGTAAGAAAGGAAGATATCAAGGAGGTAAAGAAATCGGCGATAGAGGCAGAAGAGAAGAAAGGGGAGGAAGGGTAGGGCAACGGAGAGACGAGAAAGTGGATGTCAGGCTGATGCTGCAGAATGAAAGAGGAAGAGGAGGAAGAGGAGGAGGACGAGGAAATGGACCAGGGTTGGGACAGCAGAATAAAGGAGATGGAGGTGAGGCAGGAGAGAGTAAAGGAGGAAGAGGTTTGAAGAAGAGAAAAGTAAATACATCTGTGAAATAGCATGTTTCCTTCCTTCCTTCCTTCCTTCCTTCCTTCCTTCCCTTTCTTCCCTCCTTCCTCCCCTCCTTCTTTCCCTTCTTCCCCCCCTGAGGAGCCGCGGCGGAGAGGTCCTGATGGATGAGAGGCGTGATATCCTTACCAGGTGCTACAAGGTGTGGATGTGCAGCCTAATGCCCCAGCGTGAGGCTCTCGACGGGGCAGAGAACGTGGCAAAGAGAGAACCCTTCAAGACCCAGCTTTATGGGGGGTTTCTCTCTCTCTCTCTCTCTCTCTTCTCTCTCTCTCTCTTCTCTCTCTCTCTCTCTCTCTCTCTCTCTCCTCTCTCTCTCTCTTTCCCTTTCTCCTAAATTATGTGTTTTTTATACGTAGAAGATGTGTTTTAAATGCAAGGTTTCCCGCGCCTTGTTTAATGGAGTTTATTGTAAGTTCTTGTGCAGAATTCCGGATCTTTTTTCCAATGTTTATTTTTCTTGTCGTCTTTCTTTCATTTTTTTTGTTTTTTTTTACCAAGTCGCTTTAAAAGTTACGAAATGCCTAACCTCGTCTTCACTTCGAGACAGCAAAACATGACAGCAACTTTGTAAAGAAAAATATTTGAGTGAGTAACTTTTTCTTTTTAAAGCGGCAATCTTAACCACTCTTGCTGCCTTTGAGGAGGAATTACCTCTATGAACACCTGGCTTGATAAATCTATAATCTAGGAGTTAAATATTAAACACACCGTGGAGCAAAGATAAATGTTTGGAAATGTTTTTTAACTCATAAAAAGCAAGTTCTTATATCTTTCCCTCAGGCCTGAAAGATAGCAAGAATGTCAATAAAACGTTGGACTGATAACCTTAAACACATTCAAATACTAAGCTGGAAGTAAAGAGTAAAAGAAAAGCTGCTGATAAATGTTTTCGAACGTGTCTATCGCACTCTTTCTCTCCACTTTTCTTCTCATTGATGGATTGAAAACCTAATCGGTTTAGCCAACAAAACTGTTTGACAAAAATATTGATCGACGGGTAAAATCTATCGAGGTGAGGCTTCCTGTACTTCAATGATTCTACAACGTTAGAGTCTCGGGGAAGGTGACAACCATCCCTTCTTTATTTCTGTAATGTACCAAAACGGTTTCAAAATATTTCGCTTCTCACTTAGATTCCCTCACACTGCTTCTTTCTCTTTCTGTTGTTGCTTACTACCTTTCCCTGTGCAGTGTTATTGAGTCAACTCCTTGTGTTTCCTGTGTGTTGGTGTCGTGGCCATCCGTTCCTAAGGGTCAGGAAGGAAGAGGGTGAGCAGCGGGCAGAGGAGAGAGATGCGATATCTGTGATAGGGTCGACTTGGCCCGTCAGGGAGGATATTGATAAGACTAGTAACGGTGCGACGACCTGCATGTGAAGGCGCACTGCGAGGGGTGTAGCGAGAGGGTGTGAAAGACTTCCTACTAACGTCGCATATTTTTTGACACCCTCTTCACCTTTACAAGTACACTGCTAACGCTTATCTACATCACAGTCTCATTCAACCTCTAAATTCTTATTCATTATACCGTCTTCAGGTAAACCTCCTAAACACCCTGAATATACACTATAATATCCACTATATACACAATACCTAACCTCACACACCTTCCTGGAGTTACACAACCCTTAATACAGACAGACACACCTTCAAAAACTATGATACACCTTAATCCTCACCTTTCCCGATACCCACAACCTAACAAAGCTTTCCCTACACATCAATACCCTCCCTACCCTTACAACACCAACTACACACACCCAACACTCTGGCTTCAATACTCTAGCTTCACACACGCTCTTTCTATGCGGCGCGCGCCCTCCATTCGATACATTAGTGGCCATTATATAACACAACACAGTCCTGCGCCTCCCTCCTCCTCCCCTTACTCGCACGATGACCCAGTTCAGTTTTGGAAGCTTACGTAACAACATGAAACGAAACGAAATGAAAGGGAGGGAAAGAGGACAAAAATAGGAATATGGCATTATGAAATATAGGAAAATAGGAAAGTTTGGTGAATACGTAAAATATAATTGTGATAAGATTATACGAAACTAAATGTAACACAAAATTATTCTTTGAAAAATTATTTCTTTTAGGACAAAACTGGAAAGACAAAAAAATCAATTATCACTGTCCAAAACTCATAATAATAATAGTAATAATAATAATAATAATAATAATAATAATAATAATAATAATAATACCAATAATTTTCAAGGCTAAATAAAATAAATTGAAAAGATATACATCAAAAGTAACCACAAGGAACAATTTAAAGTCATAATACAACATCCTTTACACACGGAAGATGCCAATTAAGATTAGTATTCCATTACCTGAGTCACGCAGTCCAGGTGGGGAAAATAATATCAAGCCTAAGGTGCATGCTACTCTTTAAACACCTAAAATGCTACTTATTCCGCGTAATATTAACGATGTCATGTTAACTACCTGAAAGTGCATCATTTTCTTCGTTTAACATATATTTTACTCCTGAGAAACTTAATTGAAACAGACAAACGAGCTCTGCGTCTCAATCGGAACAAGAAAACACTACGTAAAACTGAATTAATATATATAAAAAACAAACCATAACGAATACTTACAGACTCAAGGCCACAGCAGCAGCTAAACCCACACTGGACATAGAGAAGCATGACATTAATTTCTTTTCATATCCATTTTTTCCCCACTAACACCGTATGCTAGACTTAAAATAATACACGCTGGTGGAATCATGTCTAGACCCAATAATTCCGTAATATGCGAGTGTCCTTCTGCCAAGCCTGCACATGAAAGGACTTCCGCAACAGGATCAATGAGGGAGCGCTGTGAGGCTTCAATGTAAGTTAATCTTTGATGAGCTTGCATTGCATTAGAAAGAAAGAAAAAAAGATGAGGCACTTGATATCAGCGTTAGGAAATGAGTAATATTCAAGCAGGTGGGAAAAGTTATCTTCCTGTATATGATGTTCTGATAAGCACAGGTAAGATAAGAAAAAGTAATAATAATCATGAAGGGAATTTCATATTAATATCTAAGTTCACGTAAAATAAAAAACTAAATAAATCCTTAATCATACAAAACAAAGACTCCAGGGGAAGGAAGAACACGATTAAACACAACAAAATAAATTATAATTCCGTCAATAGCATCTCCCTTTAATTTCAACATTCAACTCATCCAACACAGACACACATTAACAAAGAGAAATTTAATACTTCACAGAATATGTATAACTTCAGGCACACGGTATACAGTTTCAGGGGTGACGCTTTCGTGGACATTCATACAAGGTGAGTGGACAGGAGTGAGATAGCATTTCAGCCACGGTCTCACAGCACCAAACAAGAACAGATCAAGTCCGCTATCTTCGCAGGACCGGCGTTGGGATTTTAATAGAAGTCAAGATAAGGGGGATTGCAGTGTGTGTGTGTGTGTGTGTGTGTGTGTGTGTGTGTGTGTGTGTGTGTGTGTGTGTGTGTGTGTGGTGTGTGTGTGTGTGTGTGTGTGTTGTGTGTGTGTGTGTGTGTGTGTGTTTCCATCCTGCTGTAGGGATTAAACGCTTTGATATGTCCCGACGACACACACACACACACACACACACACACACACACACACACACACACACACACTGTAACCCCCATTTATCTTGCCTTCTTTTAAAACCTCACCTACGCCATCACGCTACACTCACACGGGATAATGAACACGCCTTCACAATTAAATCAAAAGCACACCATACATAGTCGTCCCACTTTGTTTCCATCGTTAGACAACATTTTACAAAGTTAGCATAGTGTTTCGTGCATGAGTACATTCAAGAGTTGATCTACATGTTGGTGTATCTCTAGTTCATATTACAAAGCCATATATACATTGCCTATTTGTGTGTGTGTATATATATGTTCTGTATTGAGATAAAGATACAAAAAGGAAAGTTTAAAACAGCTTCCATAATAAGAGTTTCAAGAACGGCTCTGGATGGCCTATAACTGCCCTCCAGAGACCGCCGCGAGCCCGAGTGTTGCGACGGAACGACCCTCGGGAATCAATAAACTACGTTCCAAAGACGTGATCGTAACCTGCAGCGGCGACAACGACGACGAAGCAGACGACCCTGCTCAAGAACTGCCTACTGCAACCTAATATTACTAAGTAGGAAGATGAATAACTTTAATAAGACTGTTCTATAATAATCCTCCTCACAAATTATTCAAAGATATTCCGTTGAACTGCAGAGCTTCATCCCTTACTGCAACACGCCACCCAGAGACAGCAGCACGGAATTAGGGAGCCACACAAACACTTCACTGCAACGCCATTCTCGTTGCATTTTTGTGGTTAGTGAATATTTGCACCATGCTAATTGAAAGCACAAGGTTGCCATCTAAAAATGCTGTTGCTGCTTTCCAATTACTTCCCCGACGCCCACGCCCCTACGCTGCACTCCATTAAGGCTGAGAACAACGCACCAGAAGCTGAACGGACGCTACACAAATACAAGACCTTCCTCCTCCTTACCTCTAGGCCCGTATGTTGTCCGTATACTTTCTTTACTATCAAAAGTGCAATGAACTACACACTAAAATTTGGGAACACATAATTTGATATCAAGATGTACATTTTTTTACCAATTAAATACATCAAATCTCACTTTTTTGTAATTTCCCTGTCAAAAAAAAATAAATAAATAAAAAGGAACCATTAATCTTTCCCATTTTCTTATAACAACCTTAACAGAATGACGTCCTTTGAAATATCACCTGGACACATATTTTCACCCCGTCTGCGTGTTCCTAGCCGAGTAAGTAATAAATAAAGGCAAGGGTCTGAGCACCACATGACGTGTCCGAAGGTGGGGTGACCCGGAAGGTTTGGTAATGGATGGAATGCCGCCAACGAGGAACTTCTGACGGGGCGGGTGAAGCCGACAAGGGTGATGTAGCAGCCTCATTCCAAAGTGTCGCGGGGTGTCCTGACGCTGGCCACGGAAGGCTGACAGATTTACAACGCCCAGGGCCTCCTCTTGTGCCCCTAAGGTAAGGCCCCTGTGCCCCTGCTGCAGATGGCTACTGACGAGCTGGCCACATGTTACTTCGTCAGCTCGATAATGCTCCTGGTACGTGTCAGGCGTGAGACAATCAGTAAGGTTTTATTGGTATTACCGCCGCCTCAGACTTCTATTACGGGTATTACCACTCTATCTCTGGTGCGTGTTAGACCTAAGCTAATAACAAGCCCTTTTTTTATCATTACTATCACCTCAGCGTATATAATAGTTTTAAACAATCTCATCTGTGTGTGTTGCGTGTAAGGCTGTCTGTCCAAACACTGTGTAGTTTTTTGTAGCTGACTATAATGGCGTTACGTAAAGAATGCAAACGAGAGAATATGTCAAGCTTCTCTTTACAGTTGATGTTAAAGGTTATATGATGTAAGGTCTGCATATACTAATAGGACGCTTCTGTGCATTACTTGGTCTGTTTGAGTTGTTGAATTTCTTTTTATATATGTATGCATTGTGGAATAAATTTTGTGCTGCGAAGATTATTGAGTCAGCACTAATAATGGATATAATCTCACGGCAATTCACACAGCAGGATCGAGTATTCTAATAGCTTACAGTATAAAAATTTAAACATTATTACTATACAATGGTTAATAGTTTACACATACTCTCTCCATACTCTGCCCAAGGCGAGGAACACCCGTTACACATACGTTAATCCTTTATTAAAACTGATCGATAAATGAGAACCTGAAGAACCCCGCAGATCCCACAACCCCTAAGCACAGTATCTAGATTCAACCCAGATTCAAAGCCAGTGATGGGCAGAGCTGCAGCTACCAACGACACCTAAACACACCACCCTTTTCACTCTTAACTCTTTTTATGATAACACCACTAAGAAAACGTATAAGGAAAAACACTATAAGAAATTGCACCCATGGTATCGCACAGGTGGCAAGGTGACTGAGTATAGCCAGCGAGCCATGACGTCGGTTTAGTTACGGATCGATGAAGTCGCATTGATTACCAAGTGGTAATGACGGGTCTTACGAGGCCGAAGGGCGACCAAGCAGCACACACAATCCTCTTACAGCGGCAGACATGTGCTGGTTAAGAAAGGGGATAAATAGAGGGTGT
>JAPQNM010000048.1:6533373-6550612 GCA_029783475.1 Metacarcinus magister
TGTGAGGAACTGCACCTGCCTCGTCTTCCCCTAATTAGTGGTTGAACTACCACTCTCGTCTGCCGGCGCTTGTTCACCACTTTTCCCCGCCACTACCCCACCCCCTTGTCCAGGGGTATGGGGGTAGTCTAACCGAGCCAAGCTCCACGCCACCGGCTTGGAGAAGGACAGAACGCCTCAGCTCTCACACCTGACAACACCTCACCACCTGCTGCTGGTTCTCAACATTTCCGAAGGCATTTCTGGAGACTTGGGCTCCCTTCCAGTGTGCCCTTCAACTGTACCTACACCATTCGACCCTTCCTGCTGTTTGAGGAGCAATCTACGTTGCCGAGTTTTGCTGTCACGCATCTCACCCTCAAAACAGCTGTACAGGGAGTTATTTGGGTGTCATACCCCTGCTCTGGTAATTGTTTACGAGCAGTTCGTCGTTGGTGATTTATTTTGGCTTCTAGCCTATTGTTTGCTATTTGTGTGTGTGTAAATATATTCGGGGTATCATACTCCATGATTTTTCTTCCCCACAACTCTATAAAAAGATAATATTAATTGGTAGTCACCTCGGCCCTGACATATTGGCGACCTCGCCAGGATAAGAACTACCAATTATTTATTATAATTTTACAGATTGTGGGTTGTTATCTAAGTCGCTGCTGCGCGCCGTTGCTGCCTGAGGCCCGGGAGTAATGTTATGAGTGTTTTGATTGCCGTCAAACTCTTGCTTTTGCCAGATTTTTGCACGTGAGGTGTTGTCTAATTTTTTTTGTTTGTTTGTGTTGTGTTCTCTGTTCAGTCTTCTCCATGTCTTCCTTTCAAGAACTGAAGGAGCAGGGTGAAGCTCTCGGTCTGCATGGCAAGGAAATTGGCCAGTGGATCGTAGAACAACAGAAACACGAAAGGGAAGAAAGACAAGCTGAGAGAGAGAAGGAGAGAGAAGAAAAACAAGCTGAAAGAGAAGAAAGACAAGCTGAGAAGGAAAGAGAAGAAAGACAAGCTGAGAAGGAAAGAGAAGAAAGACAAGCTAAGAAGGAAAGAGAAGAAAGACAAGCTGAGAAGGAAAGAGAAGAAAGACAAGCACAAGCTGAGAGGGAGAAAGGGATCAACCTGGCTGCACCAAGACTGTCGAGCACGACATCACCCTCACTACAACGGAGAGAATACAAGCGAAGATCTACCCGGTGCCAATCCATCTCCAGCACTACTACCAGGAAGAGGTTGAGCAACTGTTGAGTCAAGGAATCATCCAACCTTCAACCTCTCCACACTGCTCTCCGGTTATCATGGTCAGGAAGTCCGACGGTACGTATCGGATGGCCATTGATTACAGGTTACTCAACTCAGTTACTATTTTCCATGCTGAACCATCCTGCAGTATTGAGACAGAGCTGCATAAGTTCGTTGGTGCCGAGTTCTTCTCAGAGCTAGATTTGAGTAAGGCATATTACCAGGTTCCACTTTCTGCCAAAGCTCGACGCTTCACTGCGTTTCCCACTCACAAGGGCCTGATGGAATTTACTCGGATGCCTTTTGGTCTTGTTACGGCCTGTGCCACTTATATTCGCTTAATGAGGATTGTGCTTGCTGGCTTGGCCAATGTTTCTTTTTATTTTGATAATATTTTTGTGTATTCATCTGATTGGCCCACTCACATCTCTGCCCTCAAGTCTGTTTTAGATAGACTACAACATAACGGTCTGACTGTCAAACTTAAAAAGTGCCGGTTTGGAGCAGAGTCCATCAACTATCTGGGATTTGTTTTGTCCCGCGACCATCTTCAACCACAAGTTGGCAAGTTGACTGCCATCACCTCCATGACTCCTCCTACCACCAAGAAGTTACTCCGGAGTTTCCTAGGTTTGATATCATTTTATAAAGCTTTCATTCCTCAGGCCTCTGAGCTTACCGGCCCCCTCTCTGACTTGTTGAAGAAGCCGGTACGGGATCCCCTCCAGTGGACTGAAGATCTGCTTGAACGGTTCAAGCTGCTGAAGCAAGCCTTGACTTCGGGACCTATTCTGCGTCTTCCGGACCCCAGCCAGACCTTCGTCCTACGTACCGATGCTTCAAACTATGGATTAGGTGCTGTACTCCTTCAGTACCATGATGATCGTCCACATCCCATCTCTTACGCCAGCCGGAAACTACTTGATCGGGAACGACGATACTCTACCATCGAGAGGGAATGCCTGGCCATCGTATTCGGCATTCATAGGTTTGACTTCTATCTTCGAGGTAAGGAATTTATCCTTGAAGTAGACCACAAGCCTCTAATATACCTTCAGAAATTCAAAGGTAAAAATGATAGAATACTACGATGGGCTTTAGGTCTTCAACCCTATAAATTTAGGGTTGTTCATGTTGCCGGGACGGACAACATTGGAGCCGACCTTCTCAGCCGGCAATAGCTTTTCTTTATTTTGTTTTCCTGCACTCCAGTCTTTTACAAGTTTTGTTTCCTGCACTCAAGTATTATAAGTTTGTTTATGTCTCCTGGTCAGCTGCAGTTCTTCGACATCAGCTGTGCAGCAGATGTTTTAGTGGGGGCATGTGTGAGGAACTGCACCTGCCTCGTCTTCCCCTAATTAGTGGTTGAACTACCACTCTCGTCTGCCGGCGCTTGTTCACCACTTTTCCCCGCCACTACCCCACCCCCTTGTCCAGGGGTATGGGGGTAGTCTAACCGAGCCAAGCTCCACGCCACCGGCTTGGAGAAGGACAGAACGCCTCAGCTCTCACACCTGACAACACCTCACCACCTGCTGCTGGTTCTCAACATTTCCGAAGGCATTTCTGGAGACTTGGGCTCCCTTCCAGTGTGCCCTTCAACTGTACCTACACCATTCGACCCTTCCTGCTGTTTGAGGAGCAATCTACGTTGCCGAGTTTTGCTGTCACGCATCTCACCCTCAAAACAGCTGTACAGGGAGTTATTTGGGTGTCATACCCCTGCTCTGGTAATTGTTTACGAGCAGTTCGTCGTTGGTGATTTATTTTGGCTTCTAGCCTATTGTTTGCTATTTGTGTGTGTGTAAATATATTCGGGGTATCATACTCCATGATTTTTCTTCCCCACAACTCTATAAAAAGATAATATTAATTGGTAGTCACCTCGGCCCTGACAATATTATATTTATTTTTATCATTAATATTAATTTTTATCATTAATATTTATTTTTATCATTAATATTTATTTTTATCATTAATATTTAATTATATCATTAATATTTATTTTTATCATTAATGTTTATTTTTATCATTAATATTTATTTTTATCATTATTATTTTTTTTATTATTATTTATTTTTATCATTTATATTTATTTTTATTATTAATATTTATTTTTATCATTAATATTTATTTTATCATTAATATTTATTTTTATCATTAATATTTATTTTTATCATTAATTTTTATTTTTATCATTAATACTTATTTTTATCATTAATATTTATTTATATCATTATTATTTATTTTTATCATTAATATTTATTTTTATCATTAATATTTATTTTTATCATTAATATTTATTTTTATCATCAATATTTATTTTTATTATCAATATTAATTTTTATCATCAATATTTATTTTTATCATCAATATTTATTTTTATCATTAACATTTATTTTTATTATTATTATTTATTTTTATCATTAATATTTATTTTTATCATTAATATTTATTTTTATCATTAATATTTAATTATATCATTAATATTTATATTTATCATTAATGTTTATTTTTATCATTAATATTTATTTTTATCATTATTATTTATTTTTATCATTATTATTTATTTTTATCATTAATATTTTGTTTTATTATTAATATTTATTTTTATCATTAATATTTATTTTTATCATTAATACTTATTTTTATCATTAATATTTATTTTTATCATTAATATTTAATTATATCATTAATATTTATTTTTATCATTAATGTTTATTTTTATCATTAATATTTATTTTTATCATTATTATTTTTTTTATTATTATTATTTTTATCATTTATATTTATTTTTATTATTAATATTTATTTTTATCATTAATATTTATTTTATCATTAATATTTATTTTTATCATTAATATTTATTTTTATCATTAATTTTTATTTTTATCATTAATATTTATTTTTATCATTAATATTTATTTATATCATTATTATTTATTTTTATCATTAATATTTATTTTTATCATCAATATTTATTTTTATCATCAATACTTATTTTTATCATCAATATTTATTTTTATCATCAATATTTATTTTTATCATCAATATTTATTTTTATCATCAATATTTATTTTTATCATCAATATTAATTTTTATCATCAATATTTATTTTTATCATCATTATTTATTTTTATCATAATTATTTATTTTTATCATTAATATTTATTTTTATCATTAATATTTATTTTATTCATTAATATTTATTTTTATCATTAATATTTATTTTAATCATTAATATTTATTTTCATCATTAATATTTATTTTTATCATCAATATTTATTTTTATCATCAATATTTATTTTTTATCATCATTATTTATCTTTGTCATCATTATTTATCTTTATCATCATTATTTATTTTTATCATTAATATTTATTTTTATCATTAATATTTATTTTTATCATTAATATTTATTTTCATCATTAATATTTATTTTTATCATCAATATTTATTTTTATCATCATTATTTATCTTTATCATCATTATTTATCTTTATCATCATTATTTATCTTTATCATTAATATTTATTTTTATCATTAATATTTATTTTTATCATTAATATTTATTTTCATCATTAATATTTATTTTTATCATCAATATTTATTTTTATTATCATTATTTATCTTTATCATCATTATTTATCTTTATCATCATTATTTATCTTTATCATCATTATTTATCTTTATCATCATTATTTATTTTTATCATTAATATTTATTTTTATCATTAATATTTATTTTTATCATTAATATTTATATAGGTAATGCAGCTTCTAGTTCACACCTCTACTCACCTACCAATACAGGTGACCCAACACATGACACTCCCTCCGCTTGGTAGTCATGGAAAATATCTCACAAGTTCACCAGAGCTTTGTGCGAGGCAGACGGGAAGCAAATGCAGCTTACATTGACACTTTCCTATATTTTGAAAGGACATGAATTTTCCTTTACTTGAATGAGCGGAACATGAATGACAACGTGTGTGTGTGTGTGTGTGTGTGTGTGTGTGTGTGTATTTATAGGAACGTTTAGCTTAGTGTTTCATTACATCTTCTCGAAACACGAATCCTATAGATCTTTGGAGCCTCGAATTTCTACCCTGACTTATTTTTACATCTGTCATCCTAATACCTTCTAATCCCTAAGCACGACTCACACTGACTAGCATGATGAGAGTGAGTGACCCAGATACACACGAGACCTGAAGCGAGAATTCGAAGCAGTGAGGCGGGATGCTTCGGGTGGCAGTGAAGCAAGCGAAGCAAAAGTCGACGATGGGTTCAAGTGGTGGGCTTTGGGTCGTTCTCAGCCTAGGGGGAAGCGTCCTGACCACGCCGTCCTGCTATAAAAGACAAAATTGAAGCATAACTCTCCCATAACGGCGAGGACCAGGTGCCGCCCTGTGATAAATTCCTCCATTAATTTGCCACACTTAGTCGGCACGAATATCGCTTCTGTTCCTTTTTTCTGCCTTTTGTTGGCAGTGATTTATCCGGCCGTGCGTCTGCGGACTGATGTGTGTATCTGTCGCCTTTGTTGGGTTTTATAGTCAGGCTTCATTCCAGCGTTGATTTGTGTCTCTGTTCAGTGGCTTCTTCACCTCCGCGCGTGACACTCTCCCACGCACGGAAGGGAGAGGAAATGTCACCACCTGATGCCTATATAGCAGGTGTTAATATTACATTGAAGGGTCCTCCGTGCGCGTGCTGCTTAATGATTATGATAATTCTAAACGTTATTGAAGAGAAGAGTTGGCCATCACTTAGTGTGTGGGTACAGTAATATATTGGCATTAATATTGTATGAAATGATTTGCTCTAATGCATTTTAATCGCCTTACCCTCTCATCTTACTGTCATTTTTAATTAACATGACTTGCCATGAGTGGTATTAAAGGCAGGGAGGGAAGGGAAAACATAGATAGATAGATAGATAGATTATTTTACTGCTTACTATAGTTAGAGTCACAGTCGGGGCCTGCATTCTCCTGTGATTTGTATTTTTTCCACATTTCACACAATTCGGAGACGCGCTGAAAGGCTGAAAAAAACATGAAGGGAGAGGGCAGGATGACTTTTAAATGCCACTCCTTCAATTAAGTACAATGTCAATATAGGTCAATCTAGTTTGCGGTGTAAGATAATATTCTGGTCACGAAAATATCAAGATGTGTTTTTTTTTTTACTATATGTTCTTGTTACTGCAGCTGTAGAGATGGATAGGGAGTGAAGAGGAATGTTTTCTTAACCAAGGTGGTGAGGGAGCGGAAGGAACAGAGGTATAGAGGGACTTATAGAGAGAGACAAAGACATTATTTGAATATGAAAAAAAAGTGAACTCAGATAAAATGAGATGCATGTGTGTGTGTGTGTGTGTGTGTGTGTGTGTGTGTGTGTGTGTGTGTGTGTGTGTGTGTGTGTGTGTGTGTGCGTGTGTGTGCGTGTGTGTGTAAGTTAGGTGTATCACGACCTTTGCGCTCGACACAAAACGTAAACAAGTGTTGCACTCAGCACAGCAACTTTTTCCATTATGGTTGAAAAATGTCCCAAGATATTTACATGAACTGGAACATTACCGTGGACAAGCTCTCCTCTACTCTGATGTCGATGCTACTTTATATTCTCTACTCTATATTTTATTTATAGAGATGACGCTTTCTTTTTTTCTCAACTCTATACTTTTTTTTATATCAATAGTATGCTTTTTTTTTTATTTACTGTATCATTTCTTTCCCATTCTTCTTCTGTTTAATTAATTTCGTAGTTATATATTCTTTCCTAATTTCATCCTCATTGTCAGATAAGGAATATCAAGAAAAATATTCATAGTACTTAGAGAAGCGAAAGACCAAGGAAAGATAGGAAGGAATAAGTATGGAAGGAATAAGTGGGGGAAGGAAGAAGTGATGAATGAGGAGTTAATGGCGGTAATTAAGCATAAATAATGAAGGCATATTCCAGCACATTGATTATACACTTGATCATTCATCACCTACTGCCATCATCATCATCATCAGAACATTAACATCGTAATCAGATTCTCTCATCATTTATTCTTTCATAATAACTCATTCAACCCACGCTCCTACCTCTTTCAGTTCTTTTTTTCTCTCTCCTCCTCCTCCTCCTCCTCCTCCTCCTCCTCCTCCTCCTCCTCCTCCTCCTCCTCCTCCTCCTCCTTCATCTTCTTCTCTTTCTCCTCCTCCTCCTCCTTTCTTGGTTATTTTCACGCCTTCTCTTCCATCTTCTTGACTCTTTCAGCTCTTTCAGGTCTGGCTGAGAGAGAGAGAGAGAGAGAGAGAGAGAGAGAGAGAGAGAGAGAGAGAGAGAGAGAGAGAGAGAGAGAGAGAGAGAGAGAGAGAGAGAGAGAGAGAGAGAGAGAGAGAGAGAAAGAGAGAGAGAGAGAGAGAGAGAGAGAGAGAGAGAGAGAATTTGTGGATTTAGTCTTGGTTTTCTTGCACTTTGGCTATTTCATTTTTTTTTTGTATTTTTTTTTGGTGCTATATTTGATAACTTTAGTGTAATTATTTCAATCATTACTGTCTCCCTAATAGAAGTTATAACTTTACCCACTTATCTCTCCTCAGTAATTGTTTCCTCTTGCATATTCTGCTTTAATAACTTCATGGAAAATCTTATTCGCTGCGAGTCTAAGATATAATAAAATAGAGAAAAAGAAAAAAACGCCTTAATCTTCAGTTCATTACAATAACCTAATCAGCTATTTTTATCATCTCCTCTCGATAATAAGTTTTCACTGGGATTACTCATTTCCATTCCTAATTTCGTCGCTCTCTCTCACTGCACGAGTTGAGAAAATTTCATCTCGAATATATATTTTTTTTCTCCGCCGCTGATTGACTCGCGGAAGATCAGGTGAGGAACGAACGGAAAAGAAGATGAGGGAGGAATAGAAGTTAAGAATCTTTTTACCGATAGCTGGTCAAGAGAGAGAGAGCGAGAGAGAGAGAGAGAGAGAGAGAGAGAGAGAGAGAGAGAGAGAGAGAGAGAGAGAGAGAGAGAGAGAGAGAGAGAGAGAGAGAGAGAGAGAGAGAGAGGATAAAGAGAAGTGAAAGGAATCGTAAGGAAAAGGAATTCTGATAAAAATATATGATTGGAAAAATAAATGAGATGATAGAAAGAAAAGTGTGAATGAAAGGAGACTAAAGAGGATGAAGAAAAAGTGAAGAAAGAATAGTAAGAATAACAAAAATACAAATCAGTAACTCTAATGAAGAAAATTAATGAATGACTCGAAGACACAAATAATATACCAAGATATAATAGATTAAAAAAACTAATATGTATGTCATGGAGTGAGACAACAGGTTAATGGGTAGTTAAGATGCATAGACAAGTATCGATACGCGTTTGTGGAGAATGAAAAGATGAACAAAAAAGAAAATTGATATAAAAACATCTGTAACATTACCATTAGTGCAGAGTCATGAAGCATAACCGGTTGTAGCATTCTACCCACCCACCCACCCACCCACCCACCCACCCATCACACAAAAATAACAAGAAAACTTTTTATATTGGATAAACCACCAAATTACACATAAACACAGTAGTGCATTCAGGTTTGTAATAGTTTGCTACACCCATCTATTTATCCCCTTTTTTAACCAGCACAATGGTCTGCCGCTGTAAGAGGATTGTGTGTGCTGCTTGGTCGCCCTTCGGCCTCGTAAGACCCGTCATTACACACTTGGTATCAATGCGACTCATCGATCCGTAACTAAACCGACGTCATGGCTCGCTGGCTTACTCAGTCCACCTTGCCAACCTGTGCGATACCATGGGTGCAATTTCTTATAGTTTTTTCCTTATACGTTTTCTTAGTGGTGTTATATAAAAAGAGTTAAGAGTGAAAGGGTGTGTTTAGGTGTCGTTGGTAGCTGCAGCTCTGCCCATCACTGGCTTTGAATCTGGGTTGAATCTAGATACTGTGCCTTAGGGTTGTGGGATCTGCGGGGTTCTTCAGGTTCTCATTTATCGATCAGGTTTTAATAAAGGATTAACGTATGTGTAACGGGTGTTCCTCGCCTTGGGCAGGAGTATGGAGAGAGTATGTGTAAACTATTAACCATTGTATAGTAATAATGTTTTAATTTTTTATACTGTAAGCTATTTAGACTACTCGATCCTGCTGTGTGAATTGCCGTGAGATTATATCCATTATTAGCTGCTGACTCAATAATCTTCGGCAGCACAAAATTTATTCCACAATGCACTACATATATAAAAAGAAATTCAACCACTCAAACAGACCAAGTAATGCACAGAAGCGTCTTATTAGTATATGCAGAACCTTACATCATATAACCTTTAACATCAACTGTAAAGAAAGCTTGACATATTCTCTCGTTTGCATCTTTACGTAACGCCATTTATAGTCAGCTACAAAAAACTACAAAGTGTTTGGACAAGACAGCCTTACACGCAACACAGATGAGATTGTTAAAACTATTATATACGGCTGAGGTGATAGTAATGATAAAAAAAGGGCTTGTTATTAGCTTAGGTCTAACACGCACCAGAGATAGAGTGGTAATACCCGTAATAGAAGTCTGAGGCGGCGGTAATACCAATAAAACCTTACTGATTGTCTCACACCTGACACGTACCAAGGAGCATTATCGAGCTGACGAAGTAACATGTGGCCAGCTCGTCAGTAGCCATCTGCAGCAGGGGCACAGGGGCCTTACCTTAGGGGCACAGGAGGAGGCCCTGGGCGTTGTAAATCTGTCAGCCTTCCGTGGCCAGCGTCAGGACACCCCGCGACACTTTGGAATGAGGCTGCTACATCACCCTTGTCGGCTTCACCCGCCCCGTCAGAAGTTCCTCGTTGGCGGCATTCCATCCATTACCAAACCTTCCGGGTCACCCCACCTTCGGACACGTCATGTGGTGCTCAGACCCTTGCCTTTATTTATTACTTACTCGGCTAGGAACACGCAGACGGGGTGAAAATATGTGTCCAGGTGATATTTCAAAGGACGTCATTCTGTTAAGGTTGTTATAAGAAAATGGGAAAAGATTAATGGTTCCTTTTTTATTTATTTATTTTTTTTTGACAGGGAAATTACAAAAAAGTGAGATTTGATGTATTTAATTGGTAAAAAAATGTACATCTTGATATCAAATTATGTGTTCCCAGATTTTAGTGTGTAGTTCATTGCACTTTTGATAGTAAAGAAAAGTATACGGACAACATACGGGCCTAGAGGTAAGGAGGAGGAAGGTCTTGTATTTGTGTAGCGTCCGTTCAGCTTCTGGTGCGTTGTTCTCAGCCTTAATGGAGTGCAGCGTAGGGGCGTGGGCGTCGGGGAAGTAATTGGAAAGCAGCAACAGCATTTTTAGATGGCAACCTTGTGCTTTCAATTAGCATGGTGCAAAATATTCACTAACCACAAAAAATGCAACGAGAATGGCCTTGCAGTGAAGTGTTTGTGTGGCTCCTAATTCCGTGCTGCTGTCTGGGTGGCGTGTTGCAGTAATGGGATGAAGCTCTGCAGTTCAACGGAATATCTTTGAATAATTTGTGAGGAGGATTATTATAGAACAGTCTTATTAAAGTTATTCATCTTCCTACTTAGTAATATTAGGTTGCAGTAGGCAGTTCTTGAGCAGGTCGTCTGCTTCGTCGTCGTTGTCGCCGCTGCAGGTTACGATCACGTCTTTGGAACGTAGTTTATTGATTCCCGAGGGTCGTTCCGTCGCAACACTCGGGCTCGCGGCGGTCTCTGGAGGGCAGTTATAGGCCATCCAGAGCCGTTCTTGAAACTCTTATTATGGAAGCTGTTTAAACTTTCCTTTTTGTATCTTTATCTCAATACAGAAACATATATATACACACACACAAATAGGCAATGTATATATGGCTTTGTAATATGAACTAGAGATACACCAACATTGTAGATCAACTCTTGAATGTACTCATGCACGAAACACTATGCTAACTTTGTAAAATGTTGTCTAACGATGGAAACAAAGTGGGACGACTATGTATGGTGTGCTTTTGATTTAATTGGAAGGCGTGTTCATTATCCCGTGTGAGTGTAGCGTGATGGCGTAGGTGAGTGTTTAAAAGAAGGCAAGATAAATGGGGGTTACAGTGTGTGTGTGTGTGTGTGGGTGTGGGTGTGTGTGTGTGTGTGTGTGTTTCGTCGGACATATCAAAGCGTTTAATCCCTACAGCAGGATGGAAACACACACACACACACACACACACACACACACACACACACACTGCAATCCCCCTTATCTTGACTTCTATTAAAATCCCAACGCCGGTCCTGCGAAGATAGCGGACTTGATCTGTTCTTGTTTGGTGCTGTGAGACCGTGGCTGAAATGCTATCTCACTCCTGTTCACTCGCCTTGTATGAATGTCCACGAAAGCGTCACCCCTGAAACTGTATACCGTGTCCCTGAAGTTATACATATTCTGTGAAGTATTAAATTTCTCTTTGTTAATGTGTGTCTGTGTTGGATGAGTTGAATGTTGAAATTAAAGGGAGATGCTATTGACGGAATTATAATTTATTTTGTTGTGTTTAATCGTGTTCTTCCTTCCCCTGGAGTCTTTGTTTTGTATGATTAAGGATTTATTTAGTTTTTTATTTTACGTGAACTTAGATATTAATATGAAATTCCCTTCATGATTATTATTACTTTTTCTTATCTTACCTGTGCTTATCAGAACATCATTTACAGGAAGATAACTTTTCCCACCTGCTTGAATATTACTCATTCCCTAACGCTGATATCAAGTGCCTCATCTTTTTTTTCTTTCTTTCTAATGCAATGCAAGCTCATCAAAGATTAACTTATTGAAGCCTCACAGCGCTCCCTCATTGATCCTGTTGCAGAAGTCCTTTTATGTGCAGGCTTGGCAGAAGGACACTCGCATATTACGAAATTATTGGGTCTAGACATGATTCCACCAGCGTGTATTAATTTTAAGTCTAGCAATACGGTGTTAGTGGGGAAAAAATGGATATGAAAAGAAATTAATGTCATGCTTTCTCTATTCCAGTGTGGGTTTAGCTGCTGCTGTGGCCTTGAGTCTGTAAGTATTCGTTATGGTTTGTTTTTTATATATATTAATTCAGTTTTACGTAGTGTTTTCTTGTTCCGATTGAGACGCAGAGCTCGTTTGTCTGTTTCAATTAAGTTTCTAGGAGTAAAATATATGTTAAACGAAGAAAATGATGCACTTTCAGGTAAGTTAACATGACATCGTTAATATTACGCGGAATAAGTAGCATTTTAGGTGTTTAAAGAGTAGCATGCACCTTAGGCTTGATATTATTTTCCCCACCTGGACTGCGTGACTCAGGTAATGGAATACTAATCTTAATTGGCATCTTCCGTGTGTAAAGGATGTTGTATTATGACTTTAAATTGTTCCTTGTGGTTACTTTTGATGTATATCTTTTCAATTTATTTTATTTAGCCTTGGAAAATTATTGGTATTATTATTATTATTATTATTATTATTATTATTATTATTATTATTATTATTACTATTATTATTATTGAGTTTTGGACAGTGATAATTGATTTTTTTTGTCTTTCCAGTTTTGTCCTAAAAGAAATAATTTTTCAAAGAATAATTTTGTGTTACATTTAGTTTCGTATAATCTTATCACAATTATATTTTACGTATTCACCAAACTTCCCTATTTTCCTATATTTCATAATGCCATATTCCTATTTTTTCCCCTCTTTCCCTCCCTTTCATTTCGTTTCGTTTCGTGTTGTTACGTAAGCTTCCAAAACTGAACTGGGTCATCGTGCGAGTAAGGGGAGGGAGGAGGGAGGCGCAGGACTGTGTTGTGTTATATAATGGCCACTAATGTATCGAATGGAGGGCGGGCGCCGCATAGAAAGAGCGTGTGTGAAGTTAGAGTATTGAAGCCAGGGTGTTGGGTGTGTGTAGTTGGTGTTGTAAGGGTTAGGGAGGGTATTGATGTGTAGGGAAAGCTTTGTTAGGTTGTGGGTATCGGGAAAGGTGAGGATTAAGGTGTATTCATAGTTTTTGAAGGTGTGTCTGTCTGTATTAAGGGTTGTGTAACTCCAGGAAGGTGTGTGAGGTTAGGTATTGTGTATATAGTGGATATTATAGTGTATATTCAGGGTGTTTAGGAGGTTTACCTGAAGACGGTATAATGAATAAGAATTTAGAGGTTGAATGAGACTGTGATGTAGATAAGCGTTAGCAGGTGTACTTGTAAAGGTGAAGAGGGTGTCAAAAAATATGCGACGTTAGTAGGAAGTCTTTCACACCCTCTCGCTACACCCTCGCAGTGCGCCTTCACATGCAGGTCGTCGCACCGTTACTAGTCTTATCAATATCCTCCCTGACGGGCCAAGTCGACCCTATCACAGATATCGCTCTCTCCCTCTGCCCGCTGCTCACCCTCTTCCTTCCTGACCCTTTAGGAACGGATGGCCACGACACCAACACACAGGAAACACAAGGAGTTGACTCAATAACACTGCACAGGGAAAGGTAGTAAAGCAACAACAGAAAGAGAAAGAAGCAGTGTGAGGGAATCTAAGTGAGAAGCGAAATATTTTGAAACCGTTTTGGTACATTACAGAAATAAAGAAGGGATGGTTGTCACCTTCCCCGAGACTCTAACGTTGTAGAATCATTGAAGTACAGGAAGCCTCACCTCGATAGATTTTACCCTCGATCAATATTTTTGTCCAAACAGTTTTGTTGGCTAAACCGATTAGGTTTTCAATCCATCAATGAGAAGAAAAGTGGAGGGAAAGAGTGCGATAGACACGTTCGAAAACATTTATCAGCAGCTTTTCTTTTACTCTTTACTTCCAGCTTAGTATTTGAATGTGTTTAAGGTTATCAGTCCAACGTTTTATTGACATTCTTGCTATCTTTCAGGCCTGAGGGAAAGATATAAGAACTTGCTTTTTATGAGTTAAAAACATTTCCAAACATTTATCTTTGCTCCACGGTGTGTTTAATATTTAACTCCTAGATTATAGATTTATCAAGCCAGGTGTTCATAGAGGTAATTCCTCCTCAAAGGCAGCAAGAGTGGTTAAGATTGCCGCTTTAAAAAGAAAAAAGTTACTCACTCAAATATTTTTCTTTACAAAGTTGCTGTCATGTTTGCTGTCTCGAAGTGAAGACGAGGTTAGGCATTTCGTAACTTTAAAGCGACTTGGTAAAAAAAAACAAAAAAAAATGAAAGAAAGACGACAAGAAAAATAAACATTGGAAAAAAGATCCGGAATTCTGCAACAAGAACTTACAATAAACTCCATTAAACAAGGCGCGGGAAACCTTGCATTTAAAACACATCTTCTACGTATAAAAACACATAATTTAGGAGAAAGGGAAAGAGAGAGAGAGAGAGAGAGAGAGAGAGAGAGAGAGAGAGAGAGAGAGAGAGAGAGAGAGAGAGAGAGAGAGAGAGAGAGAAACCCCCCATAAAGCTGGTCTTGAAGGGTTCTCTCTTTGCCACGTTCTCTGCCCCGTCGAGAGCCTCACGCTGGGGCATTAGGCTGCACATCCACACCTTGTAGCACCTGGTAAGGATATCACGCCTCTCATCCATCAGGACCTCTCCGCCGCGGCTCCTCAGGGGGGGAAGGAAGGAAAGAAGGAGGGGAGGAAGGAGGGAAGAAAGGGAAGGAAGGAAGGAAGGAAGGAAACATGCTATTTCACAGATGTATTTACTTTTCTCTTCTTCAAACCTCTTCCTCCTTTACTCTCTCCTGCCTCACCTCCATCTCCTTTATTCTGCTGTCCCAACCCTGGTCCATTTTCCTCGTCCTCCTCCTCTTCCTCCTCTTCCTCTTTCATTCTGCAGCATCAGCCTGACATCCATTTCTCGTCTCTCCGTTGCCCTACCCTTCCTCCCCTTTCTTCTCTTCTGCCTCTATCGCCGATTTCTTTACCTCCTTGATATCTTCCTTTCTTACTTTTGATTTTCCATATCCTTTTCCTCCTCCTCCTCCTCCTCCTCCCTCTTCTCTCTTCTATCCTCTCCTCTCCTATTCTCTCTCCTGTTTCCGTTCTGCTTTGTTCTTCATCCTATCTCCTAAGCTCTTATAATATTTTCTTTTTATTCTCCTCTCATCTTTTAGTCTCTTCTCTTCCACCCTTCTTCCGTCTCTTCCGTCCTTCTCCTTTCCTCCTCCTCCTCCTCCTCCTCCTCCTATCAAATATGCATATTCATCAAGGGTTGGCAAAATACCTCATCCATAGCAATGATTTGTACCGAAAAGAATGCAAGTCGCGTTATGGCCAAGGATTAACGTAAATGGTTTTGAGTATTCAATTATATGCTGACAAGACGTATTCCTCTTTCACTTATATATATATTTCTATCATCATCATCACTACCACCACCACCACCACCACCACCACCACCACCACCACCACCACCACCATCACTATCACTACCACCACCATCACCATAGGGTCCGTCGTCTTGTGTGTATCAAAATGTGCGCGAGGAAGAAAAGAAAAGAAAAGAAAAGAAAAGTGAAACAAAAGAAAGGGAGAGGAAGAAACGGAAATAAAATGTAGAGGGGAAGGTAAGAAAGGGGAAGAGGAAGGAAAAAGGGATAGGAAGGGATAAAAAGATAAGAAAAAGGAAAAGATTAAAGAAAATAACAGGTAAGGGATGGGAAGAGCAAGGAAAGAGAGGCTAGGAAAGGGAGAGAAAGGAATGAAAAGGAAAGAGAGAAGGGTAGAAATAGCAGGTAAGGGATGGGACGAGAAAGAGAAAGAGAACGGGAGGGAAATAAGGGAAAGAGAGAGGCAGTGGGGATGGTTGTCAGGTATTCAGTACACGGCAGCTGGTATTGTTTGGCGATGTTTCAGCTCCGACGGTCGACAATTGGTCTCGTTTGCTTAGAAGAGCTTGTAGCAAATCGAACTCACGGCCCAGAATGCAGAGGAACTAGTGTTTGCCTCGTTAAAACTGAGGAATGGACATTGGCTGGTTAGGGAATGGTCTGTGTTCGTCTGTGTTTTAAATCTCTACGTGTTTTTTTTGCAGTTTGTTTTATTTACAGTGTGTGTGTGTGTGTGTGTGTGTGTGTGTGTCTTTTAATTGGGGTACTATTTGTATATGTTTGTTTTGTATCGTGTGTGTGTGTATGTGTGTGTGTTTTTCTTGCTCTTTTTATTACGTGTCCCTTTGCAAAGTACTGTGTTGATTTGAGTGTTGATTTTTGGTCTGCGGGTTACCTATCCTTTATACGAGTTTAGCTAATTGATCATTTTTATATGCATTTACTTTGATCTCTCTCTCTCTCTCTCTCTCTCTCTCTCTCTCTCTCTCTCTCTCTCTCTCTCTCTCTCTCTCTCTCTCTCTCTCTCTCTCTCTCTCTCTCTCTCTCTCTCTCTCTCTCTCTCTCTCTCTCTCTCTTTCTCTCAGTAGTCCGTGATGACAGCATGTTTGGCATGCTCTGAATTTACCTTTCTTTCATTAGCCTCTGAATTTACCTTTCTTTCATTAGCCTCTGAATTTACCTTTCTTTCATTAGCCTCTGAATTTCAAGTGAAGCGTCCTCTCTAAAGGCCAGAGAATAGCAGGAGGGAATGGCTAGCTACCACCCCCGTATGTGTGTGTGTGTGTGTGTGTGTGTGTGTGTGTGTGTGTGTGTGTGTGTGAATACAATTTTCCAGCCTGTGCTTTCCTCCCTTTCCCGTCCTTCCCTCCCTGTCACTCTTCTCTCGTCCATTCTGTCCCTCCCTTCACCACTTCTCTCTCTCTCTCTCTCTCTCTCTCTCTCTCTCTCTCTCTCTCTCTCTCTCTCTCTCTCTCTCTCTCTCTCTCTCTCCTCTCTCTCTCTCTCTCTCTCTCTCTCTCTCTCTCTCTCTCTCTCTCTCTCTCTCTCCTCTCTCTCTCTCTCTCTCTCTCTCTCTCTCTCTCTCTCTCTCTCTCTCTCTCTCTCTCTCCTCTCTCTCTCTCTCTCTCTCTCTCTCTCTCTCTCTCTCTCTCTCTCTCTCTCT
>JAPQNM010000048.1:6555712-6560712 GCA_029783475.1 Metacarcinus magister
CCTTCTCTCCCTCCCTCCCACGCAAGATCATTAACTTAGTAATTAAGGTTATGTGTTCATGCCTGCCTGCATATCTCTCTCTCTCTCTCTCTCTCTCTCTCTCTCTCTCTCTCTCTCTCTCTCTCTCTCTCTCTCTCTCTCTCTCTCTCTCTCTCTCTCTCTCGCCTTCTTCCCCCCTTAGTTTTCTTAATAATAAATAGTAGTAGTAGTAGTAGTAGTAGTAGTAGTAGTGGTTAAGTATTTGGTATAATCATAGCAGGTAACTGACTCACGCTAATTGTAAAGGTGAGGGGAAAGTGGGGGGAGGGAGAGGGAGAGGGGAGAAGGGAGGGTAAGATAGGAGTAAATAAAGGGAGTAATGGAGTGAAAAGAAAGGGAAAGGGGAAAAAAGGGAGAGTAAATAATAGGAAGGAGAGGGAAAAAAGGGAGATTTATAGTAAGGGAGGGGAAGGGAGGGGTTAAGAGGCATTATTGGGGGGGGAGGGGTTTTATGAAGGGGTCAGATGTTATTGATACCTACCCCCCCCTTCCCTCACCCCCTCTTTCCCTCTCTTTCCTTCCTTCCTTCCTTCCTTCCTTCTTATTCTTCCTTCTTTTCCTGATTTCGTTCTATTTTTTTTATTATTATTATTTAATTATCATTATCATCATCTTTTTCTTTTCTTTTTCTTCATTATTTCTCCTTCAATTTTGTTGTTTGATTTAATAAAGAAAAATGCATGAGAGAGAGAGAGAGAGAGAGAGAGAGAGAGAGAGAGAGAGAGAGAGAGAGAGAGAGAGAGAGAGTGACTCATAAAATTTTTTTCGTTTTCTTATCTCTAGAGACACGCAGGAAATACTCTCTCTCTCTCTCTCTCTCTCTCTCTCTCTCTCTCTCTCTCTCTCTCTCTCTCTCTCTCTCTCTCTCTCTCTCTCACTAAACACGTCATTTATTGTTTACACATCAACGTCACAGTGTTGCCACACACACACACACACACACACACACACACACACACACACACACACACACACACACACACACACACACACCACACCCTACACTCCCCTTCACTACCCTTCCCTTCCCCTTCCCTCACATCAACTCATAACTTTTTTTTTACCTCTCCATTCCCTCTTCCCTCCTTCCCCTCTTCCCTCCCTCCCCTCTTCTCTCCCTCCCCTCTTTCCTCCCTCCCTCACTCCCCTCTTTCCCCTCCTCTATTTCCTCCCCTTTCCCCTCTTTCTCTGTTACGGAAAATAGAAAAGGAAGAAGGAAGGAAGAAAAAGAAGAAGAGGGGAGATGAGAGAGAGAGAGAGAGAGAGAGAGAGAGAGAGAGAGGGGGGGTGATTCAATTAGTCCCCCCCTCCCCTCACCACCTCACTCGTCATGTGGTTAATTAATGGGGGAGGGGGGGGAGGGGTGTACAGGTAACGGTGGTTCAAGGTCACCTATAATTAAGCAGAGGACACTTAGGTAAGGGAGGAGGAGGAGGAGGAAGAAGAGGAATAATATTGAAGAAAAAAAAATTGCATAGATGGAAGAAAATAAGAAAGAAAGGAAATGAATAAATAAATGAAGGAGGAGGAGGAAGAAGAAGAAGAGGAGGAGGAGGAGGAGGAATATTGAAGAAAAAAAAGAGAGAGAGAACCTTAGATAGAAGGAAGGAAATAAGAAAAAGGAAATAAAGGAGGAGGAGGAGGAGGTGTGATGATTAATGATGTAGAGAGGAGGAAGGAAGGAAGAATGTGAGTCACTTTCCTCCCTTCCCCCCTTCCCTTCTTCCCTCCCTTCCCCTTTTTTCTCCCTCCCTCCCTCCCTCCTCACTCTTCCGGCGTTTTCTTTCAAATTTATCTTTTCTCTCTCTTTCTCTCCCCCCCCCCTCCTTTTACCTCCCTTTCCCTCCCCCTTCCCTCCCTTCCCTCCATTTTTCATTCTGGTTCACACTTTCTCTTAACTCTATTTTATTTTTTCATTATTTTTCACTACCGATTATTAACGTGTGTGTGTGTGTGTGTGTGTGTGTGTGTGTGTGTGTGTGTGTGTGTGTGTGTGTGTGTGTGTGTGTGCAAATTACACACACACACACACACACACGCCTCAATAACATGTTGACGTAACCATAGAATAAAAATAGAGAGAGAGAGAGAGAGAGAGAGAGAGAGAGAGAGAGAGAGAGAGTGCCACGTGGTGTCAAAAAAAAGGGGATGGGAGGGGAAGAGTGAGGGGAGGTTCTGTCAATGCCGCTTCTAAGGGTTAAAGAAAGAGGGGAGAGGAGAGGAAGAAGGGAGGGGAAATGGGGGAGAGAGTGGCACTAACAGCCCCATCATTCACCCATTCCCCCTTCCCCTCCCCCTTCTCCTTCCCCTCACTTTTGAAAGGTGAAGGGAGGAGTAAAGAGAAAAGGAGAGAATAATTATGATGAGATGGAGGAAAGTTGAGAGAGAGAGAGAGAGAGAGAGAGAGAGAGAGAGAGAGAGAGAGAGATAGAGAGAGAGAGAGAGGGGGGGGAATTCTCCTCATCACGTGGTCTTCGTATCGGTCCCGATACATTATCTCTCTCTCTCTCTCTCTCTCTCTCTCTCTCTCTCTCTCTCTCTCTCTCTCTCTCTCTCGAGGAATGGGAGAAGGAGGAGGAAACGATAACTTTCCTTTCCTCTACTCCTTCCTCCTCCTCCTCCTCCTCCTCCTCCTCCTCCTCCTCCTCCTCCTCCTTTTCTAACCGATATCGCAGAGCTGAACTTCTGCCGATATTGGAAGGAGATGGTGGTTGTAATGTTATAATAGTAGTAGCAGTAGCAGTAATAGTAGTAGTAATAGCAGTAATAGTAGTAGTAGTGGCAGTAATAGTAGCAGTAATAGTAGTAGCAGTAGCAGTAGTAGTAGTAGCAGTAATAGTAGTAGTAGTAGCAGCAGTAATAGTAGCAGTAATAGCAGTAGCAGTAATAGTAGTAGTAGTAGTAGTAGTAGTAGTAGTAGCAGTAGCAGTAGCAGTAATAGTAGTAGCAGTAGCAGTAATAGTAGTAGCAGTAGCAGTAGCAGTAATAGTAGTAGTAGTAGTAGTAGTAGTAGTAGTAGTAGCAGTAGCAGTAATAGTAGTAGTAATAGTAGTAGCAGCAGCAGTAATAGTAGTAGCAGTAGCAGTAATAGTAGTAGTAGTAGTAGTAGTAGTAGTAGTAGTAGTAGTAGCAGTAGCAGTAGCAGTAATAGTAGTAGTAATAGTAGTAGCAGCAGCAGTAATAGTAGTAGCAGTAGCAGTAATAGTAGTAGTAGTAGCAGTAATAGCAGTAATAGCAGTAGTAGTAGTAGTAGTAGTAGTAGTAGTAGTAGTAGTAGTAGTAGTAGTAGTAGTCAGTAGTAGTAGTAGTAGTAGTAGTAGTAGTAGTAGTAGTAGTATAGTAGTAGTAGTAGTGGAGGTTGTTGGAAGGAAGAGGAGAAGGAGAGAATGTGAAGAGAAGAGAGAATTAAAATTTCATGTTTTCACATATGTTTGCAATTTGTCTGTCACGGAGAGAGAGAGAGAGAGAGAGAGAGAGAGAGAGAGAGAGAGAGAGAGAGAGAGAGAGAGAGAGAGAGAATAATTTATATACAAGAAGACAACAAAAAAATCATAGGAAAACTTGTTAGTAATTTGAAAAAACAACTCGGCAATTCTTGGTATGTGAGGCTCTCTCTCTCTCTCTCTCTCTCTCTCTCTCTCTCTCTCTCTCTCTCTCTCTCTCTCTCTCTCTCTCTCTCTCTCTCTTTCGTGGTCAGACAACCTTACCATCTCTTTTATCCCTTCTCAGAACCTTATTTCCTCTTTCTCTCTATCTTTCTCTCCATCTTTCTTTCTTTTTTTTTCTCTCCATCTCCTATTACTGTTGAGAATCTGATTTGAGAGAGAGAGAGAGAGAGAGAGAGAGAGAGAGAGAGAGAGAGAGAGAGAGAGAGAGAGAGAGAGAGAGAGAGAGAGAGGAGAAAAAAAAATGAAGGGATCAGGTTAGACAAGAGATCAAAGTGAAGTGAGATGAATTTGATTTCTCTCTCTCTCTCTCTCTCTCTCTCTCTCTCTCTCTCTCTCTCTCTCTCTCTCTCTCTCTCTCTCTCTCTCTCTCTCTCTCTCTCTCAGGCATTTCCGTGTGTGTCTTCAGGGTAGGAGGGAGGGAGGAAAGGAAATGGAGGAAGGAGAGATGGAAAAAAAGAAGAAAAAAGTTTAAGATCTAAGGAGGGAAGGGAGGTAAGGTAAGGAAGGGAGGGAGGAAAGGAAGGGAGAAAGGGAGAGAGAGGGAGGTTAGGAAGGAAGGAAGGGAAGGGAGATGAGGGAGAGAAGGAGGGATTTAAGGGAGAGAGAGAGAGAGAGAGAGAGAGAGAGAGAGAGAGAGAGAGAGAGAGAGAGAGAGAGAGAGAGAGAGAGAGAGAGAGAGAGAGAGAGAGAGAGAGAGAGAGAGAGAGAGAGAGAGAGGTAAATAAGGTAGTGTGTATATTGTTTTGTTTACGTTAATCAGCTGACTGAGACCACGTGGTTTAAATTAGGCTGCTAACATTACTCTCTCTCTCTCTCTCTCTCTCTCTCTCTCTCTCTCTCTCTCTCTCTCTCTCTCTCTCTCTCTCTCTCTCTCTCTCTCTCTCTCTTCTTTTAATTCTCCTTCATTCTCCTCCTTCTCTTCAATTATCAAATCTTCTTCCTTCTCTTCTCTTCTCTTCATATCTTTCTTCCATCTTATGTCTATTCCCTCCATCCTTTATCCGGGTTTCTCTCCTTCCCTCCCTCACCCCCCCCCCCCCCCCGCCCACGGTGTGACCTCTGACCTACGCCCCCGAGGTCAGGTGGCTCACTTGACCTTGAACTTTCTATCCATGTTGGTCTTTCAAGAGGGGGGGAAGGGAGAGAGGGGATGGAGGTGGAATCTTATTAATCTCTCTCTCTCTCTCTCTCTCTCTCTCTCTCTCTCTCTCTCTCTCTCTCTCTCTCTCTCTCTCTCTCTCTCTCTCTCTCTCTCTCTCTCTCTCTCTCTCTCTTTTTCTTTAAGTAATCTGT
>JAPQNM010000048.1:6570712-6573171 GCA_029783475.1 Metacarcinus magister
CCTTCTTTTATTTCCTTTTTCTCCTAGTTATTCTTTTCCTTCCAACCAAACCACACTCTTTTCTTTCTCAATATTCCTTCCTTCCCCTCCTTCCCACTACCTCCTCCTCTCCTCCTCCTCTGCCTCACTCCTCCTCCTCCCCTCTTTTCCTCTTCCTACTTCCTCCTCCTACTCCTCCGTTGCAAATTCCGAGGTAGTAGAGAAAATAGGAAATCTCTGTCAGAGTTATCCTTTCTCTCTCTTTATTCCTGTCTTTCTTCTCTCTCTCTCGTCTCTTCTCCTCTCTCTCTCTCTCCTCTTCTCGTCTCTCATCTCTCTCTCTCTCCTCCCTCTCTTCCTCTCTTCCTCATCTTCTTTCTCCATTTATGTCCATTTATTCCTTATCTATCACAAAACACTTTCATCGCATCTATCCTATGTCTATCGCACCCTTCTATTCTAATCTAATGTATCCTATCTCGCTTCTCTCTCCCGCTTCTATCGCTTCTTCTCGCTTCTTCTCTTTAATTATTTATTTAGTTATCCCTTTCTCTCTCTCTCTCTCTCGTCTCTGTCTTCTCTCTCTCCTCTCTCCTCTCACTTCTCTCTCCTCATTCTCTCCTCGTCTAAACTCTCCTCTTCTCCTCTCTCTCTCTCTCTTTTCTCCATCTCTCTCTCTCTCTCATCTCCCTCTCTCTCTCTCTATCCGCTCTCTCTCTCTCTCTCTCTCTCTCTCTCTCCTCTCATCTCAATCTGCAGCTCTCATCTCTCGTCTCTTCGATCTCTCCATCCGTCTCTCTCTCTCTCTCTCTCATCTCTCAAAGTTGTGTGGGAATCGTGTTTTGTAAGGGCAAGAGGGGTGGTCAGGTGAGAGGAAGGCAGCAAGATGTGCCAGGTCACGAGGAGGTCAGTCAGGTCATGTATGTCACCGTGTGTAATTATTTATCTTCATAGTCTGATGCTGAGGTGTTATATATTTTTCTCTCTTTGCTTTCTTATCTTTCCTCTATCTATCACTTCTCTCGTCCTCTCTCTCTCTTTCTTTTGTTTCATTTCTTTTCCTCTTTCTGTGTTTTGTCAGTTAATCATCTCATCTTTGCTTTCTATTTTCTTTATTTTCTCTCTTCTCGCTCTTCCTCGCTTCAGTATTTTTCTTTATTTTCTCTCCAATCTATTCTTACTCTCTCTATTTACTTCCTTGGATCTAATATTCTCGATAGTCTTCTTTTTCCTTTTCTTTCTTTTTTACTTTTCTTCCCGCTTTCTTTCTTTCTTTTCTTTCCTTTCGTTTTCTTTCTTTCTTTCTTATATTTTATTTCTTTACATATGTTTTGTTGTATTCTTCTGTTTTCCTCACTCCCATCCTTTTCTCTTTTACAACCTTTCGACGTTGTTCTGTCTGCGCTCTCCCCTTTCCGCGTTTATTATTTTTTTTTTTTAGAGAGAGAGAGAGAGAGGAGAGGGAGAGGGAGAGGGAGAGGTAATCGATAAATTAACAACCACCACCACTCCTCCTCCTCCTCCTTCCTCCTCCTCCTCCCTCCTCCTCCTCCTCCTCCCTCCCTCCTCCTCCTCCCCCACGGAGGGAAGACAGGTGAGGAGAAGGAGGAACACATAGGAAAACCATAGGAAGAACAACCAACAACAGGCCTGCTGGGCCCTCTACGAGGCTGTTTGTGAGACTAACACTATCTACTCTAGAGTGAAGGATACAGGATAGTAAGGGTGAAGGCTTCAAAAAATTTCTCTCGCGCCCAGCCATGGCTGGCAGGGAAAGGAAGGGCCAACCAAGACCCATACTGTCACTACTACTACCCTAAACCCTACCCCCTACTGCTCCCCCTGCCAATCACTGCCTACCTCACGCAAAAACACCAACTGTAAAAATCTGATCTAAACAAACCGACTTCCTGGCCCTCGAACCTGTGTCATAGGGCCGCCATCCTATACGCGCCGTCCTTATTTTTTGCTGGAGGTGGTAGTACGACGACAAAGTACGACGGGACGTTATTAGGATGCTTCAGCGGCACGAACTACCAAGAGGATTGACGTTGGCGTTGACTATTGTGAGGTGAACCTACCATAGAACTATTAGTATCTGACGGAGGCGAGACATTGTTTGCTACGATCGGCGTCTGAATTCATATGATCCCGAATCAACATGAGGTCTCCCCCGAGACGTAATTGCTTAGGAGAGCTTCGTATGACTCTGAGGTCATTCCGCGAGGCGTCGTACATTTGCAGTAGTGTCACTCTGTACATGTACAAGACTTTGTCCCCTGGGCCGCTTGTCCCCCTAGATAGTTCGAGTCTCGTCGCCAGTGTCGCATCGCGCGGCTGGTATGAGAGCAGAGCTGCTCTCGTTGGACTGGCTTGTCGTATCACGTAGCACGAGGACCGAGGGTGCGCTGTGCTGGCGTTATATCCTCCACTCCTTGAAAGCACAATACACACCCACAACAAACCTACTGGGTTTGACC
>JAPQNM010000048.1:6583271-6590771 GCA_029783475.1 Metacarcinus magister
GGAAGATGAGGAGAATGTAGAAGAAAAAAAAAAATACATACATACACACACGTTTACACGCACACACATTTACACACACACACACATACACGAGGTCAACATCCAATCAGGTGCTTTGAAAGAGGTGATTGGTCGAGAGCTCTTCCCCGAATCCCTCAAGGAGCCATTTTGATTGGCCAACGGATCAGGTCAATTGTAATACCCGAGAGAGAGAGAGAGAGAGAGAGAGAGAGAGAGAGAGAGAGAGAGAGAGAGAGAGAGAGAGGAGAGAGAGAGAGAGAGAGAGAGAGAGAGAGAGAGAGGTTTTGATCGGCCCGTCATGACCGAACGGGCGGTGACAATTTAATTTTTTTCTGCCTCTATATACCTAATTATAACGACCCTTATCAGTGTAAAAAGGTCAGAGGAAAACAATGTAAACCACAAGAGTGTAAACAAATCATTTATCTAACTTACAACAGCAAAAAAATAAAAATAAATAGGAAAATTGAAAATATTGAAAAAAATGTGAAAAAGTCTACGGGCTTTGCGTTCCACGTTTCACTACCTCTAACCAAGGTAACCCAACCTTCTGTAAACTGTATATACATGTTTCTAACCTTGATAAATACATAATTACCTTGCTCTATGAACATTTTATATTATTACTGAACCATTATCAACACAATTATGAGGGAAAAATTAATAAATCAGAAAATTGAAAACCAAGGTAACCTAACCTTCTGTAAACTGTATATACAGGTTCATAACCTTCTGTTAATTGTATATACATGTTCCTAACCTTGATAAAGAGATAATTACCTTGCTCTATGAACATTTAATATTATTAATGAACCATTATCAACACAATTATAAGGAAAAAAAAATATATGAAAAAAAAGAACAAACTGAAATGTAAAAACACAAGTGATAGAAATAGATAGATAGATGGATAAAGAAAGAGAGTGAGAGAGAGAGAGAGAGAGAGAGAGAGAGAGAGAGAGAGAGAGAGAGAGAGAGAGAGAGAGAGAGAGAGAGAGAGAGAGAGAGAGAGAGAGGAGAGAGAGAGGAGAGAGAAATATTCCCCACAAGTCAATTTCCTGTCCACCTCTCTCTCTCTCTCTCTCTCTCTCTCTCTCTCTCTCTCTCCCTCTCACCAGCCAATCATGAAACGTTACTGAGTGAGACCGATTCGCTATTGGTCAATTCAAAATTTTTTTTTTAACATTTTCTGTTGAATTTCAATTATTTATTTTTATTTTTATTTTATTTTATATATGTATATATTTATTTTAAGGTACAATGGTGATATTTATTTATTATTATTATTTATTTATTTATTTTTATTGTTTTAGTGAATGTTCTGGTGAGTTTTTCTCTCTCTTTCTTTCTTTCTATCTTTCTTTCTCTCTTTATATATATATATTTTTTCATTCTTTGTGTGTGGTATCAATGATTGTTCTCTCTCTCTCTATAAATATTGGCTCTCTCTCTCTCTCTGCTTGACAATGGTGCATTCTACTCTTTCATTTTTTTCCTTTCTTTTTTTCCCATTCAATCTATCATTTATTCCCCATCTTTTTTCTCTCTCCATAACACCCCCCCCCTCTCTCTCTCTCTCCCCCTTTCAATTCATTCCCTTCCCTTCCACTCACTCTTTCTCACATCCATTTCTCTCTCTCTCTCTCTCTCTCTCTCTCTCTCTCTCTCTCTCTCTCTCTCACTGAAATCCCTTTTTTCCTCCTTATTCTCTCTCCTTCCATCCTTCTCTCACATCCTACAAATTCTACAGGATACTTACCAATAACAGTCGTAAGGATCATGACCCCAAGGATGACAGAGGTCACCACCATGGCTGCCGTATCCATAAGAGGTCCTACGGCACTATCATTCCCTTGTAGGATACTGGTACCATTGAAATAGGATTCGTTCAACCCACCCAGAGAGAATGTGTAATCCATATTGACAAAGGAGTCATTACCAGACGCTAGGATGAGGTCAGATGAAGGACCCAGCATCCCTAATGACCCTGGGATATCCTCATTATCTAAGGGCATCCCAGCTAAGGGTTCAAAGGCTGTTAGGTTAGGTCTGGTTCTCAAAAGAGTCCCTAATGTTGTTCTAAGAGTGAAATTTAGCGGGAAAATCGGTTTGTTGATCGGTTGTGGGGTGGTGGTGGTGGTAGTTGTGGTGGTGGTGGTAGGTGGGGGGGTTGGGGGGAGCGCTGCCCCCCATAGTGTGGTGGCTGGGGGGGCTTCTTTACTTGGGTCTTGTAGGATGGGGTTGCCGCTCCCCTCTGTGCCCCCCCCCACTCCCCACCTCCATTAGGTTGGGAAGGGTGTAGTTCCAATCATCGCTCGTTGTGTTTTCTGTAAAGAGAGAAAATGTGGTTAATTAATACACTAATTACCCCGACCTTCAAAATTATACTAGTCATTTTACTAATCACTACTATATCAGATCCTCTTATCATTGAGAGAGAGAGAGAGAGAGAGAGAGAGAGAGAGAGAGAGAGAGAGAGAGAGAGGAGAGAGAGAGAGAGAGAGAGAGAGAGAGAGAGAGAGAGAGAGAGAGAGAAGTTACAGAGTGGTGAGGATTGAGGATGTATGTTAAATTATTCTCTCTCTCTCTCTCTCTTTCTCTCTCTCTCTCCCTCTCTCTATCTCACATACACGTACCTTCACTACCACCCAATGTGTTATGTATGGGAGGAGCGCACGCACACACACACACACACACGCACATAGACATAGACACACACACACACACACGCACACACACACACAGACAAATACACACGATATAATAATAATAATAATAATAATAACAATAAAAATAATAATAAAAATCTTCCCAGAATAGAATAGACAGCGTATTGTGAGGTTAAAAATGGTTCATACTTTGCCAAAAATCATTCACCCGATGAAGGCAGAGGGGAAAGGGAAGGAGGGGGAAGGAGGGGAAGAGGGGAATTAGATGGGTAGGTAGGAAGGTAAGTAAGGGAGGGGAAGGGGAAGAAAGGGGAGGGGAAGAGAAGGAAGGGAGGGTAGAGGGCTAGGTAGGAGAGTGAGGGGATAGAGGGAAAACAGATGGAGAGGTAAGGGGAAGGAGGGGAAGGGAGAGGAGTGAGGGTAGGTAGGAAGGTGAGGGGAAGGTTGGAGAAGGGAGGGGAAGTGGGGGGGAAGGTTTGGGGGGGGTGTAAAGTGGGGTTAGGTTGGGGTCGTGAGTGACAGATGCCAATTATTTTATACCATTCCCAAACACGATTCCAACTCACTATTATTACCTTTTAGAGCGAGAGAGAGAGAGAGAGAGAGAGCGAGAGAGAGAGAGAGAGAGAGAGAGAGAGAGAGATAATAATTATACTATGACACATGTTTTCTCTCTCTATATATGCTTATTAATTAACTTAATAATAATAATAATAATAATAATAATTATTATTATCTTTCTTTTTTTTCCTTCCTCTCTCTTCCTTCATTCCTTCCTACTCCTCCTCCTCCTCTACACGTACATACATACATACATACACACATACATACATACATACATACATACTCATACATATGAAAATCGTACGCCAGCTACAAATTTGCTTTTATTTTTGTTTTTCTTTACATATCCGCTTACGTTGAACGAAACAAAGTGGAACAAGCGTGTCCTGTCTGTCTGTCTGTATGTATGTCTGTGTCAAAATGTTTCGTGTAGGTTTGTATTTCGGTTTATTATTATTATTATTATTATTTTTTTTAGTACACCAAATGATTGTGGGATTTATGTGTAATGGTCTGTCTGTCTGTCTGTCTGTTTGTCTCTCTCTCTGTCTCTCTCTCTCTCATAATCTCGGTTTTTATTAATTATGATCAACAGTTTCTTTTTAATTTATTCTCAATCATTATTAAAGCAGTTTTGAAGAAGATAATTACTATCCACACACACACACAAAAGAGAGACAGAAGAAAAATATATTTCTCATTTAGATTCATTTGTATTTCATCTTCCTCCTCCTCCTCCTCTTCCTTTAATCTCTACCAAAGAAGAGAGAGAGAGAGAGAGAGAGAGAGGAGAGAGAGAGAGAGAGAGAGAGAGAGGAGAGAGAGAGAGAGAGAGAGAGAGAGAGAGAGAGAGAGAGAGAGAGAGAGTGTGTGTGTGCTCATGTCTCCGTGTATAAATGACAAATACCCGATAATTACTTGTTTGATGTCAGTTTTCTCTTTTTTTTTTTACAAATTATCCATAAAACAAATGATTGACACCATCACCATCACCACCACCACCACACCCACCATCACCACCACCACCACCACCACCATCACCACCACCACCACCACCACCACCGTTTCCTGCTTTCTTTAATATTTTTTCTATATTTTTTTATGTAACCTTCATAGCTATCGAATGTTTGAATAAAAAATTATTTCTAAGAAAAAAGTTTTTTTTTTATTTCTGGACCCAAAATTTTCCTACAAAATTCAGATCGAAAAAAGTTTTTGCCATTTTACTACGGAAATATTACTCCTAGAGCAATTTGTATAGAAACAAATTTATTAAGGTTGATTAGTTCTACACGAGGCTGTCGTCACCTATTCAATATTCTCTATAACTATGGAGAAAATGTAAGTTTAGTGAACAAATCAATATTAATCATATTTTCCATTTTTACATCTATAGTTACATTCCAATTTCATTTCTCAATAGCTCAAAAGAACGGGCGCGTCCTGCTCTTCATTTACTATTATATACTTTCTTTACGTAAACCTCATAGTTTTCGAGTTATTAAATAAAACATGATTTCTAAAAAAAGTCTAAGGGGGTACCCTTCAAAATTTCGTGAAAATTTTCGACACCTCAGAAATTCATTAAAATTACTACACAAAGGTTTTCACACACACTGATCACGAATCTGGACTCAGTTGTGTGATTACTATAATATTAATCATTATTTGAGTGTTGTTTGATATATATATATATATATATATATATATATATATATATATAATTAAAATAACTATTATTTAACCATTATATAAGGAGGAGGAGGAGAAGGAGGAGGAAAAGGGGGGGGAGGAGGAGGAAGGAACAATCTCCATATTGAAGTATTATGATGAGGAAGAGAAGAAAATGTTCGATGAGAGAGAGAGAGAGAGAGAGAGAGAGAGAGAGAGAGAGAGAGAGAGAGAGAGAGAGAGAGAGAGAGAGAGAGAGAGAGAGAGAGAGAGAGAGAGAGAGAGAGAGAGAGAGAGAGAATCCAGCATACCTCACTTCCCTATTCTTCCTGTACGAACCTCCTCCTCCTCCTCCTGTTCCCTTTTAAAGCAAGAGGTATAGAGGAGTTTTAAGATAGAGTTCTGAAGTACACTTGAATGTACTCTTGAAAGATCCGGGTTCTTTGTGGCTGAGTGAGAGTGAGAGAGAGAGAGAGAGAGAGAGAGAGAGAGAGAGAGAGAGAGAGAGAGAGAGAGAGAGAGAGAGAGAGAGAGAGAGGGGTTAAGTATGAAGAATAATATAATTAGTAAAAAGAATGGAATATAAAACACACACACACACACACACACACCCACACCCACACCCACACACAAACACACACACAAAGGAAGGCAGCTAAAAGGCAATATAAAAAAAAAATAAACAGCAACAAACTCGTACTTTGTTGAAGCCTTTTGTGTTTATGAAGCAATAATTACCAACCACTGTTTCACATGGCCGGTCAGACCCTCCCCCCCGCCCCCCCTTACCTCCCTTAGCCCCCCCTAAATCCCCCTTCCTTTCTCTTTTTCGTTTTTTCCTTCTTTACTTCTTCCCTTCCTTTTTTCCTCCCTGTCTCCCTCCCTTCCTTTCTTTTTTTCCTTCCTTCCCTCCCCCCTCCTTCTATTCCTTCCTTCTTTACTTTTTTTCTTCCTTCATTCTTTTTCTAATATTTGTTTTGTAAGGAAAATGATAAATATACAAATAATCTTCTCTTCCTCCTCCTCCTCTATGCAGAAAGAAAATTTGCAACAACAGGAGAAGGAGGAGGAGGAAAAGGAGAGAAAAAAAAGATAGATAGAAAGAAAGAAAGAAAAATATATAACCTAACCTAACCTTTCACTCCCTCCTCTTCCTCTTCCCCCTCCTCCTCCTCTCAAGGTAGTGGATAGAGTAATTTGTGGAGGAGTCACCAGGTACATCCGGGAAAGGTAAGTTAAATTGTGTACAGGTAATGTTCTTGTGTCCAGGTTAATGAAGATGTAATACTACCACTGCCTACCTTACCTTACCTAACCTTATCTTATCTTATCTTATCTTACCTTACCTAACCTTACCTTACCTTACCTAACCTTACCTTACCTAACCTTACCTTACCTTACCCAACCTTACCTAACCCTAACTAACCTTACCTTACCTAACCTTATCTTATCTTATCTTACCTAACCTTACCTAACCTCACCTCACCTTATCTTAATGAAAAGGAAATGTAGAGAAAGAAAAATTAAACTCAAAGAAGATGAATGAAGGAAAATCAAGGAAAATATAAAAAAAAACAAGGAAAATAAATAAGAAATGACAAAGACAAGTCAGTTATAAATGGAACTCAAAGAAAAAGATACAGTCTAACTTTGTCATTAGTAAGATGGATAGAAGAGTGAAATAAAGTGTAAAAACAGGAAAACAATAAAGATTTCAACTCAAAATAGAGAACAAGGTAGAAGGTTATAGAATGTACCCTTGAAAAAAAATATATAAATAAATAAATAAATAACATTACAAACTATTTTATTCTATCATAATATTGTATTGTATTGTATTATAAAAAATGGGGAAGAGGTAGAACGTTACAGAATTTACCTTTGGAGAGAGAGAGAGAGAGAGAGAGAGAGAGAGAGAGAGAGAGAGAGGAGAGAGAGAGAGAGAGAGAGAGAGAGAGAGAGAGAGAGAGAGAAAATTGTATTGTATTGGAAGTATTGTATTGTGATCTGGGTCTATCAATGAAAAGTTCAGAGTCGTTCAGGGCAATGGAATACAAGTGTTTTATATATCAGGATGAGAGAGAGAGAGAGAGAGAGAGAGAGAGAGTGTTATTTATTTTCATTTTTATTGTTATGTTTTACTCTGTCTCTCTCATACACACATACACACATACACACACACACACACACGCACACAGGGAGATAAAAATGACAATAAGAAGAAAACAAAAGAGTAACTAAAAGCACAAAGGAGAGAGAGGACAAAGGGGAGAGAGAGAGAGAGAGAGAGAGAGAGAGAGAGAGAGAGAGAGAGAGAGAGAGAGAGAGAGAGAGAGAGAGAGAGAGAGAGAGAGAGAGAGAGAGAGATTTTTATAGTTCTACAGAAAAACCTTTAAAATCGTTAAAAAAAAAGAGAATTCCAAAGAGAGAGAGAGGGAAAGAAAGAAAGAAAGAGAGAGAGAGAGAGAGAGAGAGAGAGAGAGAGAGAGAGAGAGAGAGAGAGAGAGAGAGAGAGAGAGAGAGAGAGAGAGAGAGAGAGAGAGAGAGAGAGAAGGGGAAAAAAAAGACAGAAGGG
>JAPQNM010000048.1:6600771-6605771 GCA_029783475.1 Metacarcinus magister
CTTGCAAAGTTGCATACACATCCACTATAACTGCACTGTGCAATGAATAACAAAAATGCAGGTGTATAGTGTATAGATTACAATATACTCTCTCAATACTATAAGGGAAGGGAAGGCAAGGCAAAAAAAACCCGGTATACAGTGGCGATTCTGGACATATGCGGTCTAGGCAGCCTCGTAGGGCGCCAGTTGTGGCAAGGAGCGACACAGCATGGTCAGTCAGCTGTAATACGACAATCAGTAACTTATTATTAAGGCCTTAACAAGCAATGTTTACTAACAGATGCTAGCAAAAAGTGTCTCATAAAACCTAACAAATCCGCTGCTAGCACTGACAAGGCTTAGCAAACAATGTTAGGTAACAACGGTTTTGTTACTGAATGTAGCGAAAAAATGTTGTTGCAAAGAGAATTTGTTCATCCCTATCACAGAACAATAAATGAAGGGGTACTTAATTTGCGTTTTATTTTAAATATCTCCTATGGTCTCATTGTGTGTATAAAAGTAAAAATGGTACAGGCTATACAAGTTAATTTTGTTCGATAGCGCGGGGCGGGTGGGGGGGGGGAGGACCTTTGTATGTTCTCGCCTAGGGCCCCAGAAATGCCAGGACCGCCACTGCCGGTATATAATGGTAGTCAATGGTAGTTTGACTATGTAATAAATGGTAGTGACAAGAGGTAGTTAGGCCTATGTCTTCTGTAATGATAATGATAATAACGTAAGGTTAAGTAAGTTATATATGATGCTAAGAGGAGTTGAAACCACTCACCATTCATTATAAGACGATGTAATGATTGTAATTGTAAGTAACGGTAATAAACTGTAGCTACTTTTAATGACATAAGTTTTACTACCTGTACACAAACACACACACACGCACATACATACACACGCACATATACCCTCCTCCTCCTTACGTGGGTGTAAGAATAATCAAGGACACACACACACATACATACATACACATAACACTTACCACCACAGACAGACGGCCACCTGAGTCAGTCTACCAAAACTTAATTCACTCCACACACCAAACTAAACACCGTCACAACGCCACACTTATCACCGCACAGTGACTAAGCTCCCTTTCGTCTCCTCACGTACTCATCTCCACTTTATAAACTCCAAAGAGGTAAGAATAGCCATTAAAACTGAGGAGCGAGGAACTACACTACCTCTCACGACAACAGTTTGATCACTACTGGTAGAATTTGAGACAACTTTTGGCGGGTAGACTATACCAGGGTTACCAACTTTTTATTACCTTCCCTTTTTCATTATTATAATACCTTTACCTTAAACCTTATAGATATATACTTTATACCTTTATCATCCTCTCTTCACCATTACTTTTACCTTCCCATTCTCTCCTCACCATTCAAATCACCATTATCTTCCCAGCCTATTATTCCCTCCAATTGCTATGTAAATAATAAAATCAATAAGCCATAGTGTTGATTACTAGAGTTAACACTGTTATTATGTTATTGACGTTAGGGTATAAGTATTGTTGGCAGTACAGTATATAAATGGTGAACATGGAATACGTATCCTGTAAGCTTTGTAATGAAGAAAATTCTCAGACTTTGCAACACTATCTATATTCTTGTCCGAAAACTGCAAGCTTGTCACATAATAAATAACAAATACTTTGTCTCAAGAGTATAATATAGTGTACAATATATATATATATATATATATATATATATATATATATATATATATATATATATATATATATATATATATATATATATATATATATAGCTATATTTTTCAATGATAGGTACCAATGTCTTCTCTCTCTCTCTCTCTCTCTCTCTAGTAAAGTCACTGAGCATTGCCCTGATGAAAAGTTGACAGCCATCATGTAAACTCTCTATTCACACGGCAAGACAGGCAATAAGGACATGAAAACTACTCTCTACGTTATTATATATCATTATAGAAAGGCGAACATGACACTTGGGTAATGTCACAACACAGACTATATTTCCCATGTGGAGGACTACTATAAATGAGCTAGAGAATCGCAGAGAGCAAAAACAGTCCATTATAATGTTGTTCGCAGTGTCTCCTATGCCAGGTAAGTATGATCTTGATGTGAACCTTGTAGAAGGAGCAACCAAAGTGAATGACCACGAATGTTGCCGAATATTTATCCCTTTATTAATCCGACTTTCCTTGACCTCATGGCTTCTCTACCCCATCAAGACTTGCAGGAAAAAACTAAAATCCTTGATGGTTAAATACTCCCTCATATTAGTCTGCTAGTGTGTATATTAAAGGAGAAACAACTATAATTCCTTCGCTGGTAACTGTGTCGACGCACCCAAATTCCTAAGGCCGCAACACCTTGGCTTTCTGGTGTTAAAATTCATTCATAATTCACTCACTCCGCGGCGGAACCTTTGTCCTAAGAGATAATTTATATAAGACAACTTTATGTGACTATTGGGGTGTCATTACTATGTAGATAAGGTGATAGATAGCTTGTTGTCAGGTAAAATGCAGATGCGAGATCCGACTACATAGAGCATTGACACTGCTCTGCTGCTCGCCCGTCGCCCACCTCACACTCACACACACACACACACACACACACACACACACACAGGAAAAAATGGACAACTATAGATACGGAAACCTGTATACTACAACTAGGTAAACACACACACACACACACACACACACACACACACACACACACACACCTTGGCCTGAGTTAGCGGATGACATCCACGCCGTGTTGCTGTGAGTTATACGCGGGACGACTTCCGACGGCTCTGGATAGTAACGAGGGTTGGGCCCGCTGCCACCCCCCCCTCCACCCCCGTGAGGTGGGGTCATAACAGTAACATCAGCCTTACCTAAAGGGAACACAAGGTTATAATGATAATAATAATAATAATAATAATGATAATGATAATGATAATAATAAAAACCTAATCTAACCTAGGTCTTACCTATGGGAACACAAAGATGATGATGATGTGTGTGTGTGTGTGTGTGTGTGTGTGTGTGTGTGTGTGTGTGTGTGTGTTATATTGAAAAATTAAATCATTCTCAAAATAATTAAACTGCTGGGAAAAAAGTAGTAGTAGTTATAGTAGGAGTAGTAGTAGTAGTAGTAGTAGTAGTAGTAGTAGTAGTAGTAGGAGTAGGAGTAGGAGTAGGAGTAGAAGTAGGAGTAGTAGGAGTTGTAGTAGTAATAGTTATAGTAGTAATAGTTATAGTAGTTTAATAGGATAGTAGTAGTAGTAGTAGTAGTAGTAGTAGTAGTAGTAGTAGTTAGAGTTGATGTTATTGCTGTTAGGCTGGTAAGTGATTAATCAACAATTACTATATCCACTCCACCTAAACTGTCTCCTCCTTCTTCACCTAACAAGCGGTGGTGGTGGTGGTGGTGGTGTAGCAGTGGTGGTGGAGTAGCAGTGGTAGTGGTGGAGGGGCAGCATGGAGCAGGGTGGTGGTGGAGGAGCGTGGTGGAGCAAGGTGGTGGTGGTGGTGGTGGAGCAGGTTGGTGGAGCATTAAAATCCGTGCACTTTGATCTGCTCTGCCTTCACGAGTCCAACTTTGGTTAAGAACTGACAGATGTTCTCTCGCTGGTCACCCTGCAGCTGTAGAACCTAAGGGAGGAAGGAGAAGAAGAAGGAATTAAGGAATTAAGGAAGGAAGGAAGGAAGGAAGGAAGGAAGGAAGGAAGGAAGGAAGGAAGGATAAACATAATATAATAATTACGCTGCAACCAGCTACACTTTGAACCTAAGGAAGGAAGGAAGGAAGGAAGGAAGGAAGGGAAGGGAAAGGAAGGGAAGGGAAGGGAAGGAAAGGGATGGGAAGGGAAGGGATGGGAAGGGAAGGGAAGGGAAGGGAAGGGAAGGGAAGGGAAGGGAAGGGAAGGGAAGGGAAAGGGAAGGGAAGGGAAGGGAAGGGAAGGAAAGGGAAGGGAAGGGAAGGGAAGGGAAGGAAAGGGAAGGGAAGGGAAAGGGAAGGGAAGGGAAAGGGAAGGGAAGGAAAGGGAAGGGATGGGAAGGAAAGGGAAGGGAAGGGACAGTACAGACAAAAAAACAACACTATTTAAATACGACTCATTGCAAAACACAGCACAGGAAATATAATACAACAACACACACACACGTACACACACACACACACAGGTACACACACTCACCTCCCCGTATTCAGGATGTTCCACCACTGTGCCGTTGCAAGCAAATTCCTTCTTGCAAGCACGTACAATCTTCTTCAGGTCGTAATCCGATGAAAGGCCTTGCACTGTGGTGAGTGTCTTCCGGCCATTACGTTGCTGGATTCTGAAACAAGGGTTTTTTTTTTTTTAAATATAATAATAATAGTAGTAATTTAGTGGTTAGAGATACGGCAGTAGCAATTGGTACGGCCGGTGCCTTATTATTTACCTGGTATAGCATCTTTCAAGTTATGTTAGGTACGGTTAGGTTCAGTTAGGTTAGGTTAGGTTCGGTTTGGTTAGGTTAGGTATGGTTAGGTATGGTTAGGTTCGGTTCGGTTCAGTTAGGTACGGTTAGGTTCAGTTACATTCGGTTATATAATCTTGTCCTATTTTAGCACTCAAAAGTTAGGCACGTGCCGTATCTATAACCGAGCACTTACGCTGCCGTACCTGTAAGCTGTGCCATTAGTAAAACATTTGCATATTCTTTACTTACTTACTTTGCTTACTTTGGTAAATTTTGCCTGTTAACGGCACAGCTGAAGTGGGCTTCCACTGGCTCCAGGTCCCTCCTCAACCCCTATTCCTGGACTTGGGGTGATGGTTGTTAGGGTGTTGTGATGGGAGTTAGGGTATCCTGGTGTTGGAGGTTCATCTGGTATCCCACTGAGCCACTTGTCCAGTCTCCCCTTGAAACACTCCACTGTGATGTTTGTCAAGTTACGGAGTTCTTTTGGGGCACAGTTGAACAAGCGGGTACCATTGTGGGTGAACGTGTTATGCACCAGGGTTCTCAGT
>JAPQNM010000048.1:6613271-6623271 GCA_029783475.1 Metacarcinus magister
CACCCTTGATGCAGGAAGGGGAAGGCTGTACAACCATGTTAATAACCTCACCTACGAGGGTATGACCTTCCCTGGACCTGACCTCGCCACCCACGCCCCGGCCAGGGAGAAGGAGAAGAGGTCAACACGTGGCACTGCATCAGAGTCTAAGTGTGTGACAAAGAAAATCCTGCTGCAGAACCTTCTTCAGGAGGACTCAGGCGGGGTGTCAGCAGGTGTTAGCGCCGCCAGCGTGACTGACTCTGCCCTCGGCGTCAGCACCAGTGAGGTGAAAGCCAAACTTAATATTACAGTCATGAAAACCCCTGAGGTGACGCGACGCGGCCGTATAGATTCCCTCAGGGGCAAGACATCACACAGGCGTAGGAAGGTGGCTGGAGGGAATATAACTACCACTACAGCTACAACTGCTACTACCACTGCTACCACTACCACTACCACAGTTTCCCATTCTACGGGCGGTGCGTGTGCCCGTGTAATACTCCGTGACGGCGCGCCAATACCTGAATACGCTAAAGTACACAAGAGAAAAACCTGGCGACCTAACACATTAAGGAAGGATGATGAGGAGGATGACATGGATGAGGACGAGGATGACAGTCTGTATCTACCGCCACACCTACATGAATCCCCGGTAGAGAAAGAAAATAGAGTCTGCGGGTTACAAATCACGTAAGGACACGGAGCCGACGTTAAGAGTGAATCCAGTTCGAAGGGTAGAGAGTTTCAAGACAGGCGGACGTGTAGTGCGTCGTAGCAGCCTCTCCTACACCTCTCGGACAAAGGTACTAGAAGGTGACAGTTTTGTAAAGACTCAAGCTGTCAAACTACGCAGAAAGGACTCCAAAAATAGCCGGCTAGACCTCATGAAAGGCTCACGGAAGGCAGAATATCGGCTTAGTGTAACCATCAAACCTAGTACAGTAGCGGCACTTACTGATAAGTTTAATACAATGATTTCACAGAATCAGTCCGCAGTGCCAGGACCTAACGAGCTGCCGCAGGTCACAGTGCACAAGACTCGCCTTGGCACTGTGCACAAGACGCGGCAGAAGTTTGTGAGGTTAGATAAGGAGGGAACTGGAGTACTTACAGAGAAAAGTAGGAAGGAGGAGAAAAATAGAGAGAGGAGAGGTGGAGGGGGAGGGGAGCAAGCTGGGGTCAATCTACGCCGGGGGAATGGTAAAAATGGAAGGTCACCCACTACGAGGTCACCCACTACGAGGTCACCCACTACGAGGTCACCCACTACGAGGTCACCCACTACCAGGTCACCCACTACCAGGTCACCCACTACCAGGTCACCCACTACAGGTCACCCACTACCAGGTCACCCACTTCCAGGTCACCCAACTCAAGGTCACCCAATACAAGGTCACCCACTACCAGGTCACCCAATACAAGGTCACCCAACTTAAGGTTACCCACTTCCAGGTCACCCACTTCCAGGTCACCCAACTCAAGGTCACCCAATACAAGGTCACCCAACTCCAGGTCACCTACACCTACACCCAGGTCTCCCAATGCACGGAGGTCACACTCAAGGTCACCATCCCCCCCTAGACACTCCAGGTCACCCCCTATGAGGTCAGCACGCCCAAGGGCAGTCCGTGGGCGTAAGGGCGTAACCAGAAGACGTAGTTCCACAGGCTTAGGTGACAACAAGACTGATGAAGAGAAAGTTTGTGATAGAATTAAGACTGCTCTCTCCTCCTGTAAATTTAAAGGAGAGAGTGAAGATGATGTCACGGATGAAGAGACTGACGAGGAGAAGTGTCAGCGCGATGCTACAAGGGAACTGTCAGCCACAAGGGAACTGTCAGCCACAAGGGAACTGTCAGCCACAAGGGAACTGTCAGCCACAAGGGAACTGTCAGCCACAAGGGAACTGTCAGCTACAAGGGAACTGTCAGCCACAAGGGAACTGTCAGCCACAAGGGAACTGTCAGCTACAAGGGAACTGTCAGCTACAAGGGAACTGTCAGCCACAAGGGAACTGTCAGCTACAAGGGAACTGTCAGCTACAAGGGAACTGTCAGCTACAAGGGAACTGTCAGCCACAAGGGAACTGTCAGCTACAAGGGAACTGTCAGCTACAAGGGAACTGTCAGCCACAAGGGAACTGTCAGCCACAAGGGAACTGTCAGCTACAAGGGAACTGTCAGCTACAAGGGAACTGTCAGCTACAAGGGAACTGTCAGCTACAAGGGAACTGTCAGCTACAAGGGAACTGTCAGCCACAAGGGAACTGTCAGCCACAAGGGAACTGTCAGCTACAAGGGAACTGTCAGCTACAAGGGAACTGTCAGCTACAAGGGAACTGTCAGCCACAAGGGAACTGTCAGCTACAAGGGAACTGTCAGCTACAAGGGAACTGTCAGCTACAAGGGAACTGTCAGCTACAAGGGACTGCACAAGGGAACTGTCAGCTACAAGGGAACTGTCAGCCACAAGGGAACTGTCAGCCACAAGGGAACTGTCAGCCACAAGGGAACTGTCAGCTACAAGGGAACTGTCAGCTACAAGGGAACTGTCAGCTACAAGGGAACTGTCAGCTACAAGGGAACTGTCAGCCACAAGGGAACTGTCAGCTACAAGGGAACTGTCAGCTACAAGGGAACTGTCAGCTACAAGGGAACTGTCAGCTACAAGGGAACTGTCAGCCACAAGGGAACTGTCAGCTACAAGGGAACTGTCAGCTACAAGGGAACTGTCAGCTACAAGGGAACTGTCAGCTACAAGGGAACTGTCAGCTACAAGGGAACTGTCAGCTACAAGGGAACTGTCAGCTACAAGGGAACTGTCAGCTACAAGGGAACTGTCAGCTACAAGGGAACTGTCAGCTACAAGGGAACTGTCAGCTACAAGGGAACTGTCAGCACAAGGGAACTGTCAGCCACAAGGGAACTGTCAGCTACAAGGGAACTGTCAGCTACAAGGGAACTGTCAGCTACAAGGGAACTGTCAGCTACAAGGGAACTGTCAGCTACAAGGGAACTGTCAGCTACAAGGGAACTGTCAGCTACAAGGGAACTGTCAGCTACAAGGGAACTGTCAGCTACAAGGGAACAGTCAGCTACAAGGGAACAGTCCCCACCTTACACTAACATAGAAGTCAGACCGTCTCATACCCTCCTGCTACAACCTCCTGACGCTGTAGCTGACACCGGGACTGTACCTTCTGCTACTCCTTCAGTAGGAGGGTTCACTGCCCTGCCTGAGACGCACATTAAGTCAGATTCCTTGGATTCGGGTATATCCGCAGACGGGTATCAGCTCTCCCCAAGACTACGTATGCCCACTGTACCCGGGTATGTCTCCCCACTCCCTGAGGACTGTTCTCTTGACACTGTGACCTCCTTGGACAGCGCCGTGACCCTTGGCTGTGTAGAGGAGGAGGTGGAGGACAAGGATTTGCATCAGGAAAAGGATGTCTGTGTGAATGAGGAAGAAGAGGAGGAGGTGAAGGACTGTAGGATATTGGACTCTGAGGAGAAAGGAATGATGGACCTTTTGGAGTCCGAGAATAAGGACTTAACCCAGTCCGCGCTGCCCTTACAACCAACACCCTCGACCTCACAGTTCACAGAGGCGTCAGTAGGGAGTCCAAAGGGCGTCTCTGAAGGGGAAGAGGCAGATTCAAGGTCAGTAGAAAGTAGTGGACTAGACGACGCGACCTCAGAAGTCAGTTCAGTCTGCTCTGAAGCCAAGTCAAAGAAGGCGATAAAAGTGCAAGAAAGTCGTATCTACACTGCCGTCAAGTCAGTCGTCAAGAACACAGTCAAGAAAACTAAAGAAAAGGACGCAGAGAGAAAAGAAGAGAGAGAGAGAAGGAGCCGGTCACCCTCAGCTGACAGGGAGAAATGGTATAAAAGGGGCCGTTCAAGGGAGAGGAGGGAGAAGAAGGAGGAGGGAGAGGGAGAGGGAGAAGGAGAGGAGTGTGAAAGGGAGAGAGAAGGGAGGAGTTATGAACGATTTACCTTCAAGAAACTGAGAGAGAAAAGTCAGGAACGGAAGAGAAATAGAGAGAAGGCCAAAGAAGAAGGGAAGAAGAAGGAGGAGGATAAGAAAGAAGGGAAGAACAAGAAAAAAGAAGATAAGGAAGAAGGGACAAATGGCAAGTGGAACATTCGCTCAAGATCAAGAAGCAGAGACAGAAAAAAACATAAACAAAAAATATTAGATCAAATTGCAAAAGAGGAAGCAGAGGAGGGTGAAGGAGGAGGAGGAAGAGGAAGAGGAGGAGAGTCACTACACCCCCTCCATACCTCCACCTCCCTCCATACCCTCCCTGGTTCCTCCCTCACCCTCCCTCTCACCCTTAGAAAATCCCAAGAGACATCCGTATTTACCTTTGATACTGAGAGCTTGTATGACAATCCACAAGCTATCTCCTTCCACGCCATGACCCTCCCTCCTCCTCCTAAGACCCCAATACCCTCCCCTCCCTCCTCCGCCACCCTACCATTACCCCCCCCGCCCAACACGCCCATCCCAGACCCACCCACAGAGTCCACATTGGCAGGACAGGACCAGGAGGTGATGGGTACATTAACTACATCAGATAAAGGCTTAGAGAGTGACAGCAGTGGAGAGACAGAGAATATTTATGAAAATCTTTACTCCCCGAACATGGAGAAACTTCAGAGGAATAGAGAGAAGCTGGAAGGACGTGGTATTCGACCTAACTGTTCCTTCTTATGGAGTGAGGGCGGAATGCAGTTACCAGGGTCAGTGGACATGGTGGAAATAATGGAGATGGAAGCGGATGAGGAGGATGAGGAGCCCAAGCGATCACCTTTCACCCGACAACCAGGAGTGAGGAACTACTGCCGGTATGGGAAGACTGTGTTTTCTGTCCGGGGGAAGGAGAGCGCCACACACCATAGTTACGCCGAGTTAACCCAACGTGGCGGCACTGAGGACACTAATACCTTAGGATACGACTACATCAGTGCCGCTAGTGCCGTTAGCTACGATGACGTGCGTACACCATCGTCCTGCGGGTATGACGACATCCGGGCACCATCCACAGTAGGGTACGACACCATACAGTCACCATCCGAAGGTTACGATACAGTGAACCCACCACGCTCTGACTCCAGCCAGTACGATGACTGTGATGGTGGTATAGTGACGGCACACTTTGCAGTAGTGAGAGAGGATCAGCTGGACTCCATCAGTTATATGTATGATGAGATAGCAATGTATAATGCGTCACAAACATCACATTCGTACGAGCCTGTCTACCCACTAACACACACTCTCTCACCAGGCCTAACTCGGAGACAGCACCCTTCACCCCAGTCAGAAATGGTGCCAATCCTACTAATAAATATTTTTTGCCTATCTCTACTTACAATAGTTTCGCCGTTCTAGCAGAAGAAGAAGAGGAGGCTCACGAGACGAGACTCATCGGCGACTCAATCGTGAGAGGACAGCTGGAAGAGTTCTGCGGCAGGGCACGAGCTACACGGAAGCGTCTGTGTATGCCAGGTGGACGACTGGACGACATCACGGCAGCCTGCGAGGAGGCAACCGTGAACACAAATGACAATACTCTTTTCCTTTTACACGCAGGCACAAACGACGTACAGCACACCCGTTCCGAGGAGCTGATGGAAAAGTACAATAAAATGATCCAGGCGTTCAAGACAAAAACTAATAACATTATCATTTCAGGCATTCTCCCCAGGATCCGTGCGTCAGCCGCCTTCTATGACAAAGCCTTCAGCACGAATAATCGTCTAAAAAGTCTTTGTTCTCAGGAAGGTGTCGACTTCATCAACATGTGGGATGACTTCTACGATAAGGATAGCCTGTTCCGGGGAGACGGACTACACTTGAACGGTATCGGTTCCGCACGCTTTGGCCGACTCCTCAATAATAAAGTTTCTCTTTTCAGGCAAAAAAACGAAACACAGCCTCCTGCAGACGTGTCGTCGTAAGTGATTCTCGCTGTCGTAAGCGGAACGTCATAAGTTGTTGCATGATCAATGCGCGCAGTATACGTAATAAATTCCTTGATCTCGAAGCCCTTGCAGCGTCGGACGAATATCACATTTTAGGCATTACTGAAACATGGCTCGATACGGAAAACAGAGACTTTTTAGCTGAATATAACTTACCCGGATACTCGATGTTTAGCTGCGAAAGAAAAAATAAGTTAGGTGGAGGAGTTCTTCTCTACGTAAAAGCCAGTCTTCGACCAATTTTAACCGACAAGAGAAAAATAAACAACGTGGACACAGTATTTTTAAATTTAACTATTCGTTCAAGAAAAATTGTTATCGGACTTGTTTATAGACCTCCAGCCCAAAGCGCTAACACCGATAAAGATTTATACGACCAGATAACTGAGATAAGCGATTCAAGCGAAAGTGTCATATTCGGAGATTTTAACTTACCCGTAAATTCATGGGGAAATCCAGTATCGTCCCACTCTGGTCAAAATTTATACGATAATTTACTAGAAAGCGCTCTAAGTCAACATGTTAACGAACCAACGAGAGGTGATAATATATTAGACCTTGTATTCTCAACAAACGAAACGCTAATAAGTAACGTCATTGTTGGCCCAGAATTCAGCACGAGCGATCATAAAATTGTTAAGTTTGACATAAATCTCAAGACTTACGATGAAAACATTAGTGAAGAATTAGTTTACGTGTACAGTAAAGGTAATTACGAAAGACTTAAAAATATTCTCTCAGAAACAGACTGGAGCCAATTATCATGTGAAACCGACGTAAACGATTCATGGAATAAATTCACTCACATCTTAAACAATGCGGTAAAATCGTGTATTCCAGTCTGTAAAAGACGTTCAGGTAATAATATTAAACCAAAATGGTGGAATAATCGAATAAAAACAGGCCTGTCTAACAAAAAACGTGCATACCGTAAATACCAACGAACTCAACTCGAAAGTGATAAGATTTTATTTCAAAGACTTCGCCGCGAAACTAATAAACTTATTAGACAAAGTAAAAAAAATTGTGAAGCGCTTATCGTCAGTAAAATTAAATCGAACCCGAAAGAATTCTACAGTTACGTTCGCCGTAAAAAAGTCCAAACTAGTAACATCGGTCCACTTCGCCTAGACAATGGGGAACACGTTAACAACGAGGTCGATATGGCCGAAACATTAAATGAATATTTTGCCTCAGTTTTTACAAGTGAAGACACAAATGGTTTCATAGAGATGTCGCAAGTCACAGACAATAGCATCCTTTTAAATAATTGCGAGATTACAGAGGATATCGTAATAAAAGTACTTGATAATATTAAAGTAAACAAAACTCCTGGGCCTGACCGCATAGCGCCACGTGTATTAAAAGAAACCAAAAATCAAATATGTAAACCCCTCTCGATAATTTTTAATAAATCACTAAACTCCGGTAAAGTACCTCGAGACTGGAAACTTGCAAATGTTACCCCCATTCAAAAGAAGGGAAACAAGTCTCTTCCATGTAATTATAGACCGATCAGCCTCACCTCAGTAGTCAGTAAATTAATGGAAACCATATTGCGTAACAAACTAGTAAGCTTCTTGGAAGAGAACAGTCTCATTAAAAACTCCCAACATGGCTTCCGTAATAAACGTTCATGCCTCACTAACCTACTAGACTTCTACAATGACGTATTTAACATATTCGACGAATCCAAAGCGGTAGACGTCATTTATCTGGACTTTCAAAAAGCGTTTGACAAAGTTCCCCATAAGCACCTTCTAAGTAAATTAATTTCGCACGGCATTACTGGTAAAATTCACTCGTGGCTCGAAGACTGGCTCTACGAGAGAAAACAACGCGTCGTTATTAACGGTAAAGCATCAAACTGGCGAAACGTTCTAAGTGGAGTGCCGCAAGGTTCAGTGCTCGGCCCCGTTCTTTTTGTAATCTACGTAAATGACATCGATGAAGGCCTCACCTGTAAGATATCCAAATTTGCTGACGACACGAAAATAACTGGAAGAGTTACTACTACTGCCGAAAAAGCGCTACTACAGTCCGACCTCGATCGCTTAGTAAATTGGTCAAAGAAGTGGCAGATGACGTATAACTTAAATAAGTGTAAAGTTTTGCATATTGGGAGTAACAATAATCGCACTAACTATTCAATGAACGGTACCGAACTTCTTAAAGTTAATGAAGAAAAAGACCTGGGTGTAACTATTAGTAGCGACCTCAAACCAGGCAAACACTGCTCAGAAGCCGTTAAAACCGCTAACAAATTAATTGGTTTCATTGGCAGAACCTTCGAGTTTAAATCTGATAAAGTCGTCCTGACACTGTTCAATTCCCTCGTACGTCCGCATCTCGAATATTGCGTTCAGTTTTGGTCACCTTACTATAGAAAAGACATTGTAAAGCTGGAGAGAGTCCAAAGACGAGCCACAAAAATGATTCCGCGACTGCGCAATAAGCCATACGAGGAACGACTGAAGGAGCTCAATCTGTTCAGTCTAGAGAAACGTAGATTACGGGGAGACCTAATAGAAGTTTTCAAAATGATTCGTGGTTTCGATAACGTCAATATAAGCGATTACGTAATTGTTGATCGGGAAAGAAACACAAGAAACAATGGATTCAAAATAATCGGTAAAGCCTTCAGATCGGAAGAATCTAAACACTTTTTCTTCAATAGAATAGTTAATGTATGGAACTCTCTCCCAGCTCAGGTAGTCAACAGTAATACGATTGAAACTTTTAAAGCTAAACTCGATAAGTACTTGACGACAAAACCTAACCTAACTTATTACCCGCTTCGTTAAAAATACCCGCTTCGTTAATGATGGAATTTTTTTATATATATATATATATATATATATATATATATATATATATATATATATATATATATATATATATAGTGATAGATAGCCTTTTTCTTTCTTTTTCACACTATACTATCAAATTTCCTGCGCAGTTTTTATTACTACTTCTGCGCAGGTGTTTCTTTAACCACTTTTTTTCCTGCCGGCGTTTGCCGGAGGGAGAGGTGGGTGGGGAGGAGCCTTCCACTTTACTATCCTTTACCTCAGACTTGTAGAGAATATAGAAGTAGAGTAGCTACACAGGCAACCTTGTAAGGCCCACCAGGGCTGTTGTTGCCTGTTATTCCTTTGTATTCCTTTGTATACCCACCCGGCGAGCTGGAGGCTGAAGGAGGGCTGCCTGACCTCCCTGCTGCAAAGGTCACATCACGCCATGACAGGTCACCAGAAATCAGTGAAGGTCAGTCTGGGAGAGGGAGAGAGAGAGAGAGAGAGAGAGAGAGTGAGAGAGAGAGAGAGAGAGAGAGAGAGAGAGAGAGAGAGAGAGAGAGAGAGAGAGAGAGAGAGAGAGAGAGAGAGATATGAGTCATACTATATATATATTTTTTTTCTATTTCCTGAATACGTGTCATTAGTCATTCCTCCTCCTCCTCCTCCTCCTCCTCCTCCTCCTCCTCCTCCCCCCCCTCCCCCTCCCCCCTCCCCCTCCCCCCCACACCGGACATGAGTGAAATACCTGAAGTTATAGGTAACAAGGCAACCGGATTAGCCTCTCACATGTCTCTGTGTGTGTGTGTGTGTCTGTCTGTGTGTGTGTAGGGGGGGGTGAGGGGGAGGCTTACATACACATAGCCTTGTCTCATGTACACACGCTGACTACATGAACTTATTACGTACATACATGGAACTTATATCTCCTCCTCCTCCTCCTCCTCCTCCTCCTCCTCCTCCTCCTCCTCCTCCTCCTCCTCCTCCTCCTACAGATGGGAGTGAAGGCGGTGTCCACGAAGTCTTCTCTTACAAGTTGACCCGCATTGGGGCGTCCCTGGAACTCACGCCCACCACCACCACCACTACCCTCCACATACCGCCCTCCCCGCCAACCACCCAGGCACCCACCCCGCCCATCTTTGCCTCTCCTTCCTCCTCCTCCTCCGCCCGTAATGGTGAGTAAGTGTGTGTATGTTGTGTGTGTGTGTGTGTGTGTGTGTGTGTGTGTGT
>JAPQNM010000048.1:6643271-6645771 GCA_029783475.1 Metacarcinus magister
TCCTCCTCCTCCTCCTCCTCCTCCTCCTCCTCCTCCTCCTCCTCCTCATTGTATGAGAGCAAATAAGGGAATATAAAGGGATTTGTGAGAAGAAAATGTTAGGTTAGAGAGAGAGAGAGAGAGAGAGAGAGAGAGAGAGAGAGAGAGAGAGAGAGAGAGAGAGAGAAAGAGAAAGAAAGTCAATAATTTAATTTATTTTATCCTTTTAAGAAGTTATTAAGAACCTTATATTTTCTCTTTTTTTTGCTCTCTCTCTCTCTCTCTCTCTCTCTCTCCTCTCTCTCTCTCTCTCTCTCTCTCTCTCTCTCTTTCAAATAAGGTGGGAGGGAGGACAGGGAGAGAGAGAGAGATAAGGGAGGTAGGATAAAGATAATGGAATGGAGGAAAGGAAGGGAGGGAAGAATGGAGAGAAGGGAGATAGAAGGAAGGGAAGAGAGAGAAAGGAGGGCAGGGAGAGAGAATATAGGGCAGGGAGGGAGATAGAAGGGAGAATGGAGAGAGTTCAAGAGTTTAATGAATGTTGAGAGAAATGACCTTACCAGTACCTCTCCCTCTCCCTTCCTCTCCCTTCTCTCTCCCTCTCCCTTCTCTCTCCCTTCCCTCACTCTTCCCTCATTCTCCCTTCCCTTCCCTCTCCCATTTCCTAAAACTTTTTCTCTTCTTTGCATGTGTGTGTAAGTGTGTGTGTGTGTGTGTGTGTGTCTGTGTGTGTGTGTGTGTGTGTGTGTGAATTGAATTGAATTGAATTGAATTTATTTATAAGCTCAGACTTTATAAAACAGTACTGAGCACAACTCCTACACGATGTGAGGACTTAGAACATAGATTATGTACAACATTTACGGGTAATCTATTATTACAAGTTATAAATCTAGCCACCAAAATTCTGTCACTCTTTGATAATTTTACAAGATATTTTTCCGGTCCATGATCTACCTTGAACAGTTTGTAATTACTACATAAATATTTTGTTTCTAAGTTGTGATGCCAAGTTACAATGCAGTGATCTTTCAATCTCCGTTCCACAGCTTTTTTAACCCATGTTGTATTAGGAACACCTTGCAACAACCACAAGCCTGGAAACACACATTCATTACAAAGGTTTTTAATACAAGCTAACCGTGGAGAAGTATAAATCCCTAATCTCTGTGTGTGTGTGTGTGTGTGTGTGTGTGTGTGTGTGTGTGTATGTGTGGGATTTTCAAACATGTCATTGTTTGCTAAATAAATTTCCTCCTCTTCTCTCTCTCTCTCTCTCTCTCTCTCTCTCTCTCTCTCCTCTCTCTCTCTCTCTCTCTCTCTCTCTCTCTCTCTCTCTCTCTCTCTCTCTCTCTCTGTCATTAAGAGGAAACAGCTTAATAATTATTTCTTCTATTTTCTCTCTTTCCTCCATTCCTCCAGTATTCTCTCCTTCCATCCTTCTCTCCCTCCTTCTCTCCCTCCCTCCCACGCAAGATCATTAACTTAGTAATTAAGGTTATGTGTTCATGCCTGCCTGCATATCTCTCTCTCTCTCTCTCCTCTCTCTCTCTCTCTCTCTCTCTCTCTCTCTCTCTCTCTCTCTCTCTCTCTCTCTCTCTCTCTCTCTCTCGCCTTCTTCCCCCCTTAGTTTTCTTAATAATAAATAGTAGTAGTAGTAGTAGTAGTAGTAGTAGTAGTGGTTAAGTATTTGGTATAATCATAGCAGGTAACTGACTCACGCTAATTGTAAAGGTGAGGGGAAAGGGGGGGGGAGGGAGAGGGAGAGGGGAGAAGGGAGGGTAAGATAGGAGTAAATAAAGGGAGTAATGGAGTGAAAAGAAAGGGAAAGGGGAAAAAAGGGAGAGTAAATAATAGGAAGGAGAGGGAAAAAAGGGAGATTTATAGTAAGGGAGGGGAAGGAAGGGGGAAGGGAGGGGTTAAGAGGCATTATTGGGGGGGGAGGGGTTTTATGAAGGGGTCAGATGTTATTGATACCTACCCCCCCTTCCCTCACCCCCTCTTTCCCTCTCTTTCCTTCCTTCCTTCCTTCCTTCCTTCTTCTTATTCTTCCTTCCTTCCTTCCTTCCTTTCCTGATTTCGTTCTATTTTTTTTATTATTATTATTTAATTATCATTATCATCATCTTTTTCTTTTCTTTTTCTTCATTATTTCTCCTTCAATTTTGTTGTTTGATTTAATAAAGAAAAATGCATGAGAGAGAGAGAGAGAGAGAGAGAGAGAGAGAGAGTGACTCATAAAATTTTTTTCGTTTTCTTATCTCTAGAGACACGCAGGAAATACTCTCTCTCTCTCTCTCTCTCTCTCTCTCTCTCTCTCTCTCTCTCTCTCTCTCTCCTCTCTCTCTCTCTCTCTCTCTCTCTCTCTCTCTCGTCTCCTCTCTCTCTCTCTCTCTCTCTCTCTCTCTCTCTCACTAAACACGTCATTTATTGTTTACACATCAACGTCACAGTGTTGCCACACACACACACACACACACACACACACACACACACACACACACACACACACACACACACA
>JAPQNM010000048.1:6655771-6658271 GCA_029783475.1 Metacarcinus magister
TTTATCTCTTTATTTACCTTTAAAATTATCAACATTTCTTTCACCTCCTCCTCCTCCTCCTCCTCCTCCTCCTCCTCCTCCTCCTCCTCCTCTTTATCTTCTTCCTATCTCCTCTTTTATCCACTCTCCATTAGTTCCTCTGTTTATCACTATTTTTCATCTCTATCTTTCTTATCTCTCAATATACGAAGAGGAAGAGGAGGAGGAGGAGAGGAGGAGGAGGAAGAAAGTGTGTGTGTGTGAGTTGAATTATTTTTCTTTTTTCTTTTTTTCTCTTATGTTATTAATTATTTTTTCTCCAATATCATTCCTTCTTTTTTTTTCCTTCCTTCCTTCCTCCTCTTCCTCCTCCTCCTCCTCCTCCTCCTCCTCCTCCTCCTCCTCCTCCTCCTCTTCCTCTTCCTCTTCCTCCTCTTCCTCATCTACAGTTCTTCCTCTTTTATCTTAAACTTTTTCTTCTTCCTCAATTTATCCTCCCCACCTCCTTCTCCTCCTCTCCTCCTCCTCCTCCTCCTCCTCCTCCTCCTCCTCCTCCTCCTCCTCCTCCTCCGTTAGAAACAAAAGAGAGCACTCGATAAAGTTAAAAGTATGACTTCCTTTATAATTAATGTTCCTTTAGGTATTTTATCATTATGTGATGACTACCTATTGCTAAAGGAACAGGAGGAGGAGGAGGAGGAGGAGGAGGGGGGGGGAGGAAGGGGGGAGGAGGAGGAGGAGGAGGAAGGGGTATTGGATAGAAGGATTTTTATCTCCAGGAGTAAATTAATGAATATGGTAAGAGAGAGAGAGAGAGAGAGAGAGAGAGAGAGAGAGAGAGAGAGAGAGAGAGAGAGAGAGAGAGAGAGAGAGAGATAGAGATAGAGAGAGAGAGATAAACTAATCACGAGAGAGATTATTCTTATCTTCAATCTCACACCAATATTTCAGTCAGGGTCCTATTCTCTCTCTCTCTCTCTCTCTCTCTCTCTCTCTCTCTCTCTCCTCTCTCTCTCTCTCTCTCTCTCTCTCTCTCTCTCTCTCTCTCATGATAGAAGCATTGTCCTTATCCATAGAGAGAGAGAGAGAGAGAGAGAGAGAGAGAGAGAGAGAGAGATATTAATAACAGAATATTCCTCTTCTAATATTACCTGTAATATTAGTCTAATATTTCCCTCCCCTTCCCTTCCCTTCCTCCCCTTCTCCTCCCCTTCCCTTCCCCTCCCCTCTCTCCCCTTCCCCTCCTCCTCCTCCTCTTCCTCTCCATCCCCTTCCCTTCCCTTCCCTTCCCTTCCCCTCTGCGTGCGGCTGATTGAAGGGGTCTTTTCATTAGGGATTGCAGGGGGGGCCGGGGGGGGACTTGCTCTCTCGTAGGCGTTCCCCCTTTTTTTTCCCCTCTTTTATTTCCTCTTTTATTTCCCTCTCTCATATTCCGTCTTTTTTTACATAGATTGATCCTCTCTGTGTGTGTGTGTGTGTGTGTGTGTGTGTGTGTGTGTGTGTGTGTGTGTGTGTGTGTGTGTGTGTGTGTGTGTGTGTGTGTGTGTTATCTACCTCTACTTATTGTCGACTGGGGGGAAAAAAAGGAAAAAACTCTTTGTTAGACTAAATAATTAATAAAAAATAAATAAATAAATAAATAAATATAAATAAAATAAAAAGGTTAGAATCTTTTCATTATAGAGTTTGAAAAAAGATTATAAATTTATTTGGATTTATAAAAGGGAGAGAGTGTATGTATGTACGTAAGTGTGTGTGTATGGAAAGGAAGTCAAATACGTACATAGCTAAATAAATAAATAAATAAATAAAAATAATGCAGCTAGAACACAAAGAGAAAGAAGGAAAATATTGAAAGAAAGAAAGAGAGAAAGAAAAAAAATCGACAATAAAGAAGGGAAACAGATAAATAAATAAATAAATAACAATGAACAATAAACAGAACATAAAAACAGAGCAAGAGAGAGAGAGAGAGAGAGAGAGAGAGAGAGAGAGAGAGAGAGAGAGAGAGAGAGAGAAAGAGGGAGAGTGTATAAGTGGTATTGTGTGTTAATCTCATGTTTGTTTGTGTGTGCCTCTCTCTCTCTCTCTCTCTCTCTCTCTCTCTCTCTCTCTCTCTCTCTCTCTCTCTCTCTCTCTCTCTCTCTCTCTCTTTCTCTCACTCGCTCACTTTCTTTTTCTTTTTTTCCAACCCAGGGAAAAAAGTGCAGCTAATTGGGTCATAATTATCTTGTCTTTTTTTCCCGTCTCGTTTCAGCGTAAACTTTATATTATGAAAAAAAATAACAAAGAAAATATGTGTAAGTTTTCAATTATTTCTTAAGACTTTAGGTGACGAGGCAAGAGAGAGAGAGAGAGAGAGAGAGAGAGAGAGAGAGAGAGAGAGAGAGAGAGAGAGAGAGAGAGAGAGAGAGAGAGAGAGAGAGAGAGAGAGAGCATTGTTTAGATAAGTTATGACGAGAGGAAATTTTTAATAAACATTCTTATTATTATTATTATTATTATTATTATATTTACTTAT
>JAPQNM010000048.1:6663271-6668271 GCA_029783475.1 Metacarcinus magister
ATTCATTCTATTATTCATTTATTATATTTTATGCATATCATTTCATTTCATTAATCTATTTTCAATTCTATTTTATTCAGAGAGAGAGAGAATGAATCACTACCCCTCTCTCTCTCTCTCTCTCTCTCTCTCTCTCTCTCTCTCTCTCTCTCTCTCTCTCTCTCTCTCTCTCTCTCTCTCTCTCTCTCTCTCTCTCACCTGGAAATCTCGTGGGAAAAATATAATCGAGAGAAATTTTTGAGTCTGTTCCCGTTCTGGCATCTAATTATGAGGTGCTGGTGGAGGGGGGGGGGAGGAAGAGGAGGAGGAGGAGGAAGAGGAAGAGGAGGAATTTTAAGAGTGAAGAGAAAATTAAAATATCTCTGATTTACGAGGTGAAAATTTATGACTGAGAGAAAGAATGATAATAATAATAATAAGGGAAGAGAGAGAGAGAGAGAGAGAGAGAGAGAGAGAGAGAGAGAGAGAGAGAGAGAGAGAGAGAGAGAGAGAGAGAGAGAGAGAGAGACACATTCCCTTGAAAGTAAATATTCAACACAGTTTTTTTTTTTAAGTGTTAGAACCAGAAGGGAGAGAAGAGGAAGAAGAGGAGGAGGAGGAGGAGGAGGAGGGAAATTTTTTAGGGAGGAGAAGCTTGATGGATGGAAAGTAATACATCAGTTTCCCCTCTTCTCTCCCTCTCTCTCTCTCTTTTTTTTTCTCTCATTCTCTCTCATTCTCTCTCTTTACTCACTGTTTGCTTGTGTTTGAAATTCTATATTTATCTGTTTATATATATTTTTTTCTTGTCCTTCCTTCCTTGCTTGCATTAGTGTGTGTGTGTGTGTGTGTGTGTGTGTGTGTGTGTGTGTGTGTGTGTGTGTGTGTGTGTTTGGAGAGAGAGAGAGAGAGGGAGGTAATGGAGATGTCTGTTTTATGTGGCAAATATTCTGTGTGTGTGTGTGTGTGTGTGGTGTGTTTGGAAATGTTGTGAGTGTGTGGCAGGTCAAGGTAGGATAATGTTTTTTTAAAGTGAGAGAGAGAGACTGTGGGCGTGTTTGTGTGTATATTTTCACATCAAACCTTTAACACAGTACCAGCAAGATGGGCGGAGGGTGGTGGGTGGGTAGACTAGGTAGTGGATTAGTGGATTGGTGGGTGGGCGTGGGTGGATGGGTGGGTGGGCGTGGTGTGCTCTTAAACCCACAATGCATCAAACTTTCAATAACGTAAAAAATCACTCAGTCTTACCAAGTTTTTTCCCGGATCTGAATTATATATTCTCGTTTATCCGGACCTTTCAGAACGCGGCAAATATTAATCCGTGGGAAAAAAACACCATCCGGAATGTGGTTCGTAATCCGGTTATTTGGTGGTTTTAGTAATGGATTATGTTTTTTATTCGTCTCTTATCCGGACTGCCTATCCGAAATGTTTGTTTGTTTATCCGGATTATCGCTTAACCGGATTTTGTGTTGTGTGATTTTAATAATGTTGAGGTTTTGTGTGTGTGTGTGTGTGTGTGTGTGTGTGTGTGTGTGTGTGTGTGTGTGTGTGTGTGTGTGTGTGTGTGTGTGTGTGTGTGTGTTTAATAATAGAAGATAAACAAAGGAAGATAAGATAAAAAGAGAGAAAGAAAGAAAGTGAGAGAAAGAGAAAGAGATAGATGACAGAACAAGGAAAAAAGTGAAAGATAATTAGCAACACATGAGAAAATATGAGAGAGAGAGAGAGAGAGAGAGAGAGAGAGAGAGAGAGAGAGAGAGAGAGAGAGAGAGAGAGAGAGAGAGAGAGACAAACAGACAGACAGACAGAGACTTAATTCACTCACAGACTCAGACACACACACACACACACACACACACACACACACACACACACACACACACACACACACACACACACACAAGGGAAAAATAGAAACCGATCGACCAAACCCGATAAGACTTGCTTTGTTATCGGCGACAAAATGACATCAAGAGAGGAGGAGGAGGAGGAGAAGGAGGAAGAGGAGGAGGAAGAGGAAGAGGAAGAGGAAGAGGAAAAGGAAGAGGAAAAGGAAAAGGAAGAGATACTAACCTATGTTCTTTTTTCTCATTATTCTTAGTTGTTGTTGTTGTTGTTGTTGTTGTTTTTTTTTTTTCTCTTTGTAAATTTTTTTTTTTCTTCGCTTTCTCCGTGATTAAAAACATCGATTTTCTTCATTTTTTTTTCTTCCATTCTTTCTTTCCCTCAATGAACGATCAATACTGGGAATGAATGAATGAATGAAGGAAGCTTTTTGGCACGCTATATACCTCATGTCTAGTAGTACTAGCCGCGGTGCACATCACCGTCTCCTTTGGATTCTATAGCAATGGTATTCAACTCACTTATAGTTTATAGACGATTGAATCCTAAGCTTTATTTTATTTCTATATTAATCTGTTTATAAAATGCGATAAAAAGAGGAAATCGAAAAATAAAGAATGAGGGAATAGGAAGAATGAGAAGAGAAGAAGAAAATGAGAGATAAGATTAGAGGAGGTGGAGGAAATTAAGATAAACTAAAAATTAAAGACAAACAAACAAAAATAATACGAAAACATTGTCAAGGAAGAAAAATATGAAGGAAGGAAGAACAATAGAATGAGAGGAGGGAGGATGAAACAGAGGAAAGAAGAGAAAAGAGGAGGAGGAGGAGAACAGTAGACTAAGAGGAATATAAAACAGAGGAAAGAGGAGGAGGAGGAAGAAGAGGAAGAGGAAGAGGAAGAGGAGGAGGAGGAGAAGGAGATAATATAAGCGTATCTTTTCTTCCCACACACAGGTTGGAATCCCTTGAAGCTTAATCTTGTATGCATTTACGAGTTGCAGAACAAACACTGCTAGAATAATGAGAACCAGGGTTACTACTACTACTACTATAACTACTACTACTACTACTATTGCTACTATTGCTACTACTACTGCTACTACTACTGCTACTACTACTGCTACTACTACTGCTACTACTACTGCTACTACTACTGCTACTACTACTACTAGTACTACTACTACTATTGCTACTACTACTGCTACTACTACTACTTCTACTACTACTACTATAACTACTACTACTACTACTACTACTACTACTACTACTATTGCTACTACTACTACTACTACTACTACTACTACTACTACTACTATTACACACACACACACACACACACACACACACACACACACACACACACACACACACATACAATTACTTTGATAACTAACCCTTCATTCAACCCCACACACACACACACACACACACACACACACACACACACACACACACACACACACACACACACACCTAAATTGGCACTGATTGGTCAAACTCGAACTCTCTTTTTTTTTCCCCTCTTTCTTTTTTTCCCTTGCAATATATAGACTTTTTTCCCTTCAGTTAGTAAAGTTTGTGGAGAGAGTAACACTACATTTTACTCCCCTTTCTCTCTTCCCTCTCTCCTCCCCCCCCCCTTCCTCTTCTCTCTCCCCCTTCCCATTACTCCCCTATCTTCCCTCCCCCTCCCTCTCTCTCTCTCTCTCTCTCTCTCTCTCTCCCCTCTCCCTGTATTTGTAAGGCTGTCACAGTAATTTGCTCACACTTGTTGAGTCTCCCCTCTCTCTCTCTCTCTCTCTCTCTCTCTCTCTCTCTCTCTCTCTCTCTCTCTCTCTCTCTCTCTCTCTCTCTCTCTCTCTCTCTCTCAATGCGCGCGCTTTTGTTTTGTGTGTGTGTGTGTGTGTGTGTGTTATATGTAAACATGATTGGTTTACCAGCTTTAAAGTAGATACCCCCCTCCTCCTCCTCCTCCTCCTCCTCCTCCTCCTCCTCCTCCTCCTCCTCCTCCTCCTCCTCCTCCTCATCTATCTTCATTTTTTAAAGACATTACTATTCCCTTCAGAGAGAAAGAAAGAGAGATAAAAACTTATTTGAATGCATTTAACGAAGAAGAATTAGAGAAAGAGTTTGACAACACCAAGAAGAAAGAAAGTAAGATTAAGTCGCTAAGAAAGAAAGAAAGAGAGGAGAAAAATAAGAGAATGAGAAAGAGAGAGAGAAAAGAAGGAAAGAGAGAAAGAAAATATGAAAAATATTGAGACAAAGAGAATTGGAGAACAAAGGAAGAGTCAAACACACACACACACACACACACACACACACACACACACACACACACACACACACACACGAGGTCAAGTTTCATAATGGTTATTTCAATCATTTATATCACACAAACAACACTGAAATAATAATTAATATTATAGTAATCACACAACTGAGTCCAGATTCGTGATCAGTGTGTTTGAAAACCTTTGTGTAGTAATTTTAATGAATTTCTGAGGTGCCGAAAATTATGTTTTATTTAATAACTCGAAAACTATGAGGTTTACGTAAACAAAGTATATAATAGTAAATGAAGAGCAGGACGCGCCCGTTCTTTTGAGCTATTGAGAAATGAAATTGGAATGTAACTATAGATGTAAAAATGGAAAATGTGATTAATATTGATTTGTTCGCAAAACTTACAATTTCTCCTAAGTTATAGAGAATATTGAATAGGTGACGATAGCCTCGTGTAGAACTAATCAACCTTAATAAATTTGTTTCTATACAAATTGCTCTAAGAGTAATATTTCCGTAGTAAAATGGCAAAAACTTTTTTCGATCTGAATTTTGTAGGAAAATTTTGGGTCCAGAAATTTAAAAAAAACTTTTTTCTTAGAAATCATTTTTTATTCAAACATTCGATAACTATGAAGGTTACATAAAAAAAAATGTAGAAAAAATATTAAAGAAAGCAGGAAACGGTGGTGGTGGTGGTGATTGTAGTGGTGGTGGTGATTGTAGTGGTGGTGGTGATGGTGGTGGTGGTGGTGGTGGTGGTGGTGGTGGTGATGGTGATGGGGATGGTGGTGGTGGTGGTGATGGTGGTGGTGATGGTGGTGGTGATGGTGGTGGTGATGGTGATGGTGATGATGGGGATGGTGGTGGTGGTGGTGGT
>JAPQNM010000048.1:6688271-6697441 GCA_029783475.1 Metacarcinus magister
TCCCTTCCTTCCTTCCTTCCTTCCTTCACACGCAGAAAGAACAACGGAGAAACAAAAGATTCCAAGTGACGTGTCAACAAGACGCCGCAAGAAGAAGAGGAACAATGGCTGGGCGAGGAGGACAGAGCAAGTGGTGTCCACATTTTCCCTTGTTTATCCACTGTGTGGGATTTTGTGCGTGTGTGGAGGCGTGTGCGTGCGTGTGAAGGCGTGGTGGAGGTGCAGAAAGCAAGACAGCAATGTGGGGTAAGTAATTATATAGTTATTAAGTGATATATAAGTGAGCCGGCGGGTCGCCTATAGAAACTAGGCTACACGCACAGGTGAACGTATAGAAGCCAGTTACACACACACACACACACACACACACGTACATGACTCTACAGTGATATAAACACACTAAAATAACATTAATATACCCAAACACAAGATATAAACTAGAATAACAGTGAAAATAACAAAATTACACCAAAATTCCGTGACATAACCGGCCATATTTTTACTATTTTCCTCATTTTCCTTGTTTCCTGCGGCGGTAATAAGATCTTTTTCTTGGTGTTAGACGGTCTAGGAGGCGTCTTTGTACATTTTCCTTCTTTCTTGTGACTTTAGATAGCCATTTAAACGAAGCAGCTAGTGCACCCCTGATGCAGGAGCTTGCAAGAGCATCTAGGTATAATAATGTGTGCATTATGGGGGACTTTAATTATAGGAGAATAGACTGGGATAGTATGACAGGAGACGGGTGCTCGGAGGAATTCTTAAATGTCGTCCAGGATGGTTTTTTCACACAACTTGTAAGGGAACCAACGCGACAGGGAAATATTTTAGATCTGGTCTTCACGAATAATGAGACTTTGGTCAGTCAGGTTGAGATAGGAGCTAGATTTGATGTTAGTGACCACCACGAAATTAGATTCAAGATTAATGCAAAGAGGGAGATAGAACAAAACACTGCTTTAGTACCAGATTTTAGAAAAGCCAATTACCAGGGCCTCAGACACCACCTCCAGAGTATAGATTGGGAGGGAATAGGAGTAGGCAGAGAGGAGGATCAAAATATTGAGGTAGAATTACATTATAATAGCATAGTTAGGGAAATTCATACAGGGCAGGAACAGTATATACCCAAGAGGAGGATTAGGTCAAATAGAAATGATCCAAAATGGATGAATAGCAGCATTAGAAGGGAAATTGGAGTAAAAAGGGGACTCTATAGGAGAATTAAAAGGGGAGAAGTACAGGTAGTAGGGCAGTATAATGACCTAGCTAGGAAAGTTAAAAAGGATATTAGGACTGCAAAGAGTAGGGAAGTAGTTAACAAAGAAATAGATAGACTTAAAAAGACTAAATCTCCAGGGCCGGACGACATTTTTCCGAGGATTCTTAGGGAATGTAGAGAAGAACTCGTTGAACCCATTGCGATGATTTTTAGAAAATCCCTAGACACGGGAGTAGTGCCTAGGCTATGGAGGCAGGCAAATGTAGTTCCTATATTCAAGAAAGGAGATAAGGCAGAAAGTAGTAACTACCGCCCAATTAGTTTAACATCAGTGGTAGGCAAGATGTTAGAAGCTATCATAGCAAGGGCAATTAGAAAACATTTAGATGAACACAAGCTAATTAGACATAGTCAACATGGTTTTAGCAAGGGGAAGTCCTGCCTGACAAATTTATTATCCTTCTATAGGAAAGTATTTGAAACCATAGATAAGGGGGACGAGTATGATATTGTTTATTTGGACTTCAGTAAAGCCTTTGACAGAGTACCCCATAGGAGACTGTTAAGTAAAGTCAAGGCTCATGGCATAGGTGGGAAGGTACTAGAGTGGATTAGGGGATGGCTTACTAGTAGGGAACAGAGGGTACAGATTAATGGGAAGAAATCAGAATGGGGTAATGTCACTAGTGGGGTACCACAAGGATCAGTACTAGGACCATTGTTATTCATAATCTATATAAATGACTTAGAGACAGGAATAAACAGTGATATCAGTAAATTTGCCAATGACACAAAGATAGGAAGACCGGTAAAGAATTTAGATGATGCTAGGATGCTGCAGGATGACTTAAATAGGCTGTACGAGTGGTCAGAGAAATGGCAGATGCAGTTTAATGTTAACAAGTGTAGCATTATGAGTGTAGGTAAAGGTAATAGGTCTGTAGACTACACATTAAATGACAATACCTTAGGAATTGATTGAGGTTTTCAAATGCGTAAAAGGAATTAATAAGGGTAACATTGATCAGGTTTTAGAATTTAGTAGTCAGGATAGGACACGTGGAAATGGGTACAAGGTAGAAAAACTTAGATTCAGGACAGACCTAGGTAGATATTGGTTCACTAACAGAGTGGTGAACGATTCTAATAGGCTGTGTAGACACGTAGTAAGTGCTGAGTCAATAGATAGCTTTAAAAGATGGTTGGATCAGAGTATGGATAGGGATGACAGGTGGGATGGCTAAATATTGGATTATTCCAAGGGTGGGGGGCAAGGAGCTGCCTCGTGTAGGTCATTAACTGGCCTCTTGCAGTCTCCTCATTTCTTATGTTCTTATGTTCTTATGAGGCCGTCTGGTGTGGGGTCACGAGATCAGCTGAGATCAGTTGACGGAAGAGACTGATTACCAACCCGCTAGCCACACCGCGCTCATTCAGGGCCGTGACTGGGGAACAGAAAGGAGGAGGAAGGCGTTAGTGATGATGTGTTAGTTTTACCTTCAGTGTGTGTGGGGAAGGGAGTGTTGGTGTGTGAGTGAGTGAGGAAGGAAGAAAGAAAGAAAGTGTTAGTGATGAGTGAGTGTGGAGGAACTGAACGTGTGTGTGTGTGTGTGTGTGTGTGTATGTGAGGAAGGGAGCTAGCGAGCCAGCGACCGAGTGTTGGTGGTGGTGGAGGAAGGGAGGGGAGCCAGCCAGTGTCGGTGTGTGTGTGTGTGTGTAGGACTTGAGTCTGTACCGCTAGCAGCCAGACATCACCTCTAACCCGGTGATAATATTTTTTCGTTTTAAACCTTCCCTGTTCCTCTACATGTCATTTTGAGGGATGGAGGAACAGTAACACGTTATTCTTCACCATTAATAGTGGTTGGATATAAAGAAAACATTACCTATTAAGCGTAAATAGCCTTAATAAATAACATCAACACAGTTTCAACAGATACCGCTAGGTAGCAGTGTGAAGTATCCACCCAGCTAGTGACCTCGCGCAGGCGTACCTCCGCCGGGGCCACTCTATCCTGGGTGGACCCTTCACATTGCTACAGCGGCCGTGCCTTGACTGCTGGGTCACGTATATACAAAACCAAAATTGAGATTTTTATTATACACAGGAAAGCAATTATATATACTTAAAAAAATCGTTTGAAGTACCTATCCGTTACCTACATAAATATTTATTATATTTGATTCGTATTTATTTCATGAAAAAATTTTATTTCTAAGGTCAATCATAGAATCGAACAATAGAATAAAGCAATAATAATGAAATTAAACCAATATAAACCATAGAATAGAATATATAAAAATTATTCAAACCGAAAGTAAAGCCGAACTAAACCATAACACAAAGAAAAACGGAAAATACAATGAACAAATGAGGAAAAAACACCGTAATTATTTGTTTACATCCAAGAGTGTTAATTATAGCGTGTTATGTACAATAAAAGAAGTGTTAGGACATGGTGACTTACAAGGATAAAGATGAAGGTGAGTGTGTTGTGTTATGAGTGTGTTATGGTGGGCTGAAGGGCTGCCAGGCTGACGAATCTGCAAAAATCGATAAAAATACCGGTATACCGAAGGGCTTCTAATGCTGGTAATACCGTGTGTTTTCCGTGTGTTACCAGTATTTTCGGTGCGGTATTACCGGCATTAGAAGCCCTTCGGTATACCGGTATTTTTATCGATTTTTGCCGATTCGTCAGCCTGGTGTTAGTGGTGTGGAAGGAGGAGGGGGAACGAGTGTGAGTAATGATGGGTGAGTGTAGGGAGGAAGGAAGCAAGTGATAGTGTGTGAGTATGAATGAAGGGAGAGAGCGAGTGTGTAGAGGAAGGAAAGGGAATGTGATGATGTGTGTGTGAATGGAAACGAAGGAAGGAAGGGAATGTTGTTGATGTGTGTGTGTGTGTGTGTGTGAGGGAAGGGAGAGGATGTAAGAGGGAGGTAGAGTAGATATAATACAGAATAGGTGGAATAGGATGTATTAGAAAGGGAAGAATGAAATAATGAATAAAAAATCAAGGGAAAGGAAGATTAAAAGAAGGATTTGCATGAGAGAAAGAAAAAAATCGTTAGTAAAAATATTCCAATAGGTAAGTAAGTTATATAAATAAATAAATACAGATAAATAAAGTATTAAAATGTAATGAAGGAGGCTCAGTGTTTTCTGGTAATGAGGTAGTAATTAGTTAAGTTAATTAATTAATGGAAGTTTAAGTTATTATTGTTTTGTGATCCCTTGGCTAAGGTTATGAACACAATAAGTTAAGTAATGGAATTCTAGTTAATATTGCGGGGAGAGAGAGAGAGAGAGAGAGAGAGAGAGAGAGAAGGAAATATTTACTTATTATTATTGATATTATTATTGGTGGTGGTGTTGTAGTAGTATTAGGAATCTATCTAAGGTGGCGGTGGTGGTGGTGGTGATGGTGGTGGCTTAGGTAAATATAAGATTGGAATCCAAGTTTGATTATAAACTTTTTGACTGTGTGGGTGTGTGTGTATATATATGTATGTATGTATGTATAGACTAACCCTCTCCCTCTCTCCCTTCCCCCTTTCTACCCTTCCCTTCTCTCTCTCTTATCCTCTCTCCCTTCCCTTTCCCCCTTTCTCTTCTCTTCCCTTCCTCTTCCTCCTCCCCCTTCCCCTTCCTTCCCTTCCCTTCCCTTTCCCCTCTCCCTTCCCATATCTCCCCTCTTCCTCCCTCTCTCCCCCTTCTCTTCTCTCCCCTCCCCCCCTCACCTTGACCTTGAAGGGGTGACCAGGCAGGGCAGGTCATGGTGGCTGCCAGGCGAGGGGAGTCCGGGTCAGAGGTCACGTTGACCCTACACACGTGACCCAAGAGTGTGACTTGACCATCCTGCCTCCGCCACTGTCTGTAAATATTATTAGATGTTGTTTTTATTTTTGTATCGTGTATGTAAATTCCTTTATGTGTATGTGTATGTGTGTGTGTGTGTGTGTGTGTGATATTATTATTATTGTTATTATTGTTATTGATATATTATTGTTATTCTAGATACAAGAGGAATCAGAATAATAACTAACTGAAGAGAGACTGGATAATGCAACACCAGAATGGAGGAAGAAGAGAGACGGAGAGAGAATCATGTCTAACTTGGAGCCAAAGTAAGCTACAAACTATTATTATTATTATTATTATTATTATTACACACATGTAACAAAACACTTATGTACCCTTGACTTACCTTCCTTTACCTATCCACACTCTTCTTAAAATCACTCCTCCTCCTCCTCCTCCTCCTCCTCCTCCTCCTCTTCCTCTTCCTCTTCCTCCTCTTCCTCTTCCTCTTCCTCCTTGTAAGGCCCACCAGGGCTGTTGTTGCCTGTTATTCCTTTGTATATTCCTCCTCTGTAGACATAACATGTACATTCAGAATTTTGCCAATGTTGTTGTGGTGAAAGAGAGAGAGAGAGAGAGAGAGAGAGAGAGAGAGAGAGAGAGAGAGAGAGAGAGAGAGGGAGAGGGAGGGAGAATGACATGCTGACAGAATAATAGTGTGTGTGTGTGTATTTTGAGAGAGTGGAGGAGGGAATAGAGAGAGGGTGACACAAATAAATGATGGAAGAGAGAAAATGGATGTTGATAGAAGGATGGAGATAGGGTGAAATAGATGATAAAGAAAGGAATAGGGAAAAAGAGAATAGAAGGAAGAAGAGAAGGTTAAAAGGAGTAGCTAGACAAAACAAAAATACTCTCTCTCTCTCTCTCTCTCTCTCTCTCTCTCTCTCTCTCTCTCTCTCTCTCTCTCTCTCTCTTTCTCTTTCTCTTTCCTGTCAGCACCACGTGACATCAACATTCAATATCCTGTCTTGTTCTCTCTCTCTCTCTCTCTCTCTCTCTCTCTCTCTCTCTCTCTCTCTCTCTCTCTCTCTCTCTCTCTCTCTCTCTCTCTCTCTCTCTCTCTCTCTCTCAGTACATCATTTCCTCACATCCTTTTCCCTATTCACGTCTCTCTCTCTCTTGTCCTCCTCCTCCTCCTCCTCCTCCTCCTCCTCCTCCTCCTCCTCCTCCTCCTCCTCCTCCTCCTCCTCCTCCTCCTCCTCCTCCTTTTCCTCCTCCTTTTCCTCCTCAGTCAATCATCTTTTCTTCTTCCTCCTTTTTTTTCTTCTTTTTTCTCCCTTACATTCACTCAACCATAGAGAGAGAGAGAGAGAGAGAGAGAGAGAGAGAGAGAGAGAGAGAGAGAGAGAGAGGAGAGAGAGAGAGAGAGAGAGAGAGGAGAGAGAGAGAGAGAGAGAGGAGAGGGAGAGGAGAGAGAGAGAGAGAGAGAGAGAGAGAGAGGAGAGAGAGAGAGAGAGAGGAGAGAGGAGAGGAGAGGGGGAGAGAGGGAGAGAGAGAGAGAGAGAGAGAGAGAGAGAGAGAGAGAGAGAGAGAGAGAGAGAGAGAGAGAGAGAGAGAGAGGAAGGGGGTAAAAAAAAGGTGACGGTGCAAAATAAATGAATAAATATATAAATGATTGTCACATTGTAGCTTGTGTTCACTCGTATTATTATTATTATTATTATTATTATTATTATTATTTCTGTCATGTCTAATACCTTCAACACATACATATATACATATTTAGTAATGGTAAATGTATGTATGGATGTATATTTTATTTATATCTAAGTCTTATAGATTATATATTATACATATAGTTGATGTATACTCTCTCTCTCTCTCTCTCTCTCTCTCTCTCTCTCTCTCTCTCTCTCTCTCTCTCTCTCTCTCTCTCTCTCTCTCTCTCTCTCTATTTTCCTATTTATCCATTTACCTCCTTCCTTCCTTCCTAACTTTCTTTTCCTTTCTATCTCTCATTCTTTTCTTTCCTTTCCCTTCCCTTCCCTTCTCTCTCCTCCATTCTTTTCTCCCTTCCTCTTTCCCTCCCTCCCTCCCTCCCTCCCTCCCTCCCTCCCTCCCTCCCTCCCTCCCTCCCTCCCTCCCTCCCTCCCTCCCTCCACTTCCTTCCAACTTAACAAGACAAAAGTGAGGAGGAAAAAATGAGAGAGAGAAAAGAGAGATAGACAGACAGACAGAAGGGAGGGAAGGAGGGATATGAGATGTCAACCTTACCTCTCCTCCTCCTCCTCCTCCTCCTCCTCCTCCTCCTCCTCCTCCTCCTCCTCCTCCTCCTCCTCCTTCTTCTTCTTCCTTCAGATAAGATAACTACTGATAGAAGTGTCAGGTGAATGAAGGTTAGGAATGAAATCTTTAATAGGATCAGCGGTGAGGTAGAGGAGGAGGACAGGTGTGTGTGTGTGTGTGTGTGTGGGAAGGAGAGTGACACAAGGACTGATAATGGGAGACAGGTAAATCGAGTGTGTGTGTGTGTGTGTGTACGTACGTGTGTGTGTGGCTTCTTGTCATGTATGTCTATCTGTGTCCGTGTTACGTGTCTCCTGCATACACACACACACACACACACACACACACACACACACACACACACAGGAGTAAAATAATTATAAAAATAATAGTAAAAAGTTCAGAAAAATGTCAAAAGTATCTCGTAATCAACCAATTTTTTTTTTAATATATATTCTATTTTAACTTTTTTGTTTTTATTTCATTCAAATTTATCCTGAAAAAAATCGTTCATTAATATACATTTTTTTGGTTTTGTTCTTTTATATTTATTCATTTATTTAGTTTTTTTTTGGGGGGGGGGTTAGTAATTAATAGGAAAATATAAAATTGAAGCCTTGAAGGAGGGAAAAAATTATGTGAACGAAAGAGGAAAAAAAAGTTAGCATCACTCCGAGGATTTTTGAAAAGATTGTCCATCATCAAGAAAGTTTTTGTGAGAGAGAGAGAGAGAGAGAGAGAGAGAGAGAGAGAGAGAGAGAGAGAGAGAGAGAGAGAGAGAGAGAGAGGAATCTAAAGAGAATGATACAGATTCAGACCTCGTTTTAAAAGTTCTCTTCACGTATAAACTTTATCAAATGAGAGAGAGAGAGAGAGAGAGAGAGAGAGAGAGAGAGAGAGAGAGAGAGAGAGAGAGAGAGAGAGAGAGAGAGAGGTTAATAATAGGTAGTAGTTGTCATTTTAAATACATGTTCCAACTCCTCCTCCTCCTCCTCCTCCATTAAAGAAGACCACATCTAAGGGGAGGGAGGAACACCTTTTCACAATGATCTTCCTGGAGGAGGAGGAGGAGGAAGAATTATAATTATTTTCTTTTAAACACGTATTACAACCACTACCTCCTCCTCCTCCTCCTCCTCCTCCTCCTCATTAATAGTTTCTGTAGCTAATTAGGTTGGAGTGGGTTCCCCTATTTCTAGTGACCGTCTCTCTCTCTCTCTCTCTCTCTCTCTCTCTCTCTCTCTCTCTCTCTCTCTCTCTCTCTCTCTCTCTCTCTCTCTCTCGCTCTCCCTCGCTCTCCCTCTCGCTCTCTCTCGCTCTCCCTCTCCCTTCACCTCCCTTCTCTCTCCCTCATCTCTCTCATTAGTATTGGAAGATGCAAGGGCTCTCTATCTATTCTCTCTCTCTCTCTCTCTCTCTCTCTCATCTAGCTCTAGCTCATCGCTCTCTCTCTCTCTCTCTCTGCGCATCTAGCGACTCTCTCGACGCTCTGCGTCTCTATCTAGCTCTCGCGCGAGACGCGCTCAGCGCTCCTCTCTCAGCTCTCTCTACTACGCTCGCTCGCGTCTCTGCGCGAGCTCTGATATATATAGGGAGAGAGTAGACATGGAATGGAATGAATAGGTCCACCATTAGAAAGATAATAACGGACAAATAATCCTAAAGACCGCGAAAAAGCTTCCGCTTACTCCTCTTACTATTCATACTGAAGCCCTCTACCGCGCGTAATATACTCTAATCCTCATCATCCAGCCATGGGTACTACTCCATCATCCTATTCCTCCTCATCATCCTCCTCCCTCCTACTCCCTCCTCATCTCCTCACATGTCCTCCATTCTCCCACAAATCAGAGGAA
>JAPQNM010000048.1:6732264-6737264 GCA_029783475.1 Metacarcinus magister
TTCAACGTTAAATTTCATTTGCCATTTATTGGCCCAAGACGTTAGTCGATCTAGGTCTGATTGTAAGACTTCTCTGTCAATTGTCGTAGTTACTTTGCTGAGAATTTTCGTATCGTCAGCGAATTTCGATATTTTGCAAGTGATCCCATCATCTATGTCATTAACATATATCAAAAATAAGACAGGACCAAGCACTGAGCCTTGTGGTACGCCACTTTTAACGTTTAACCATTGAGAGGAGACACCGTTTAAGACTACTCTCTGCTTACGTTCAGAGAGCCAGTCCAGAAGCCAATTGTAAATGCTACCAGAGATACCATGAGTCATTAGTTTATTAAGCAATCGTTGATGAGGTACTTTATCAAAAGCCTTTTGAAAATCCAGATATATGACATCTACTGCTCTGCTTTCATCGTACGCGTCAAAAACATTGTGGAAGAAGTCTAATAAGTTAGTTAAGCATGAACGTTTATTACGAAAACCATGTTGTGAGGGTTTTATTATATCGTTGTCTTCAAGGAATTTCACCACATTGTCACGAATGATTGTCTCCATTAATTTACATACAACTGATGTCAGACTGATTGGCCTATAATTTCCGGGTTGTGACTTGTCCCCCTTTTTGAAGATTGGTGTTACATTTGCACGTTTCCAATCTGATGGAACTTTACCATCTCTTAAGGATTTATTGAATAAGATTGTAAACGGTTTACTGATCTGGTGCTTGACCTCTTTCAAGATTCTTGGGGAAATTTTATCTGGTCCAGGGGTTTTGTTTGTTTTCATCTTATTGATTTTTTGCAAAACGTCATTTTCTACTATGAGTATATCATTTAAGAAGTTTACGGTCCCTCTAATCTCAAGTGGCTGAAACGATGAACAATCCTCTTCTGTAAATACGGATGCAAAAAAGTTATTAAGGATTGTAGCCATTTCGTTTTCGTCATTTGTGTGATTTCCATGTCCTTTAGTAAGTGGACCGATATTGCAGGTAAGGGCTTTTTTACTCTTAACAAAACTATAAAATTCTTTAGGATTTGATTTACATGATTCCGCTATATATTCTTCCAGGTTTTTCTTGCTACGCTTTATCAATCTCTTAGTATCGCGACGAATTCTGTCAAACTCTACTTTATCATCTTGGCTTTTAGTTAATATGTACTTATTGTATGCGTGTTTTTTGAGAGAGAGGCTGTTTTTTATCTCTTCGTTCCACCATTTTGGTTTGTTCTTCCTTGCTGAACGTCTGTATCGATACGGTACACATACGCTTATAACTTCATTCAGTTTTGTGGTAAAGGCCTCCCATGACTTATCAATATCTGACTCTGACAACAGTTCACTCCAGTCAGTGTCTTCTAGAATTGTTCGCATTCTGATGAAATTCGCCCTTTGATAATTTGGTACCTTCTCCTTACTGTCTTTTACTTTTATTTCCTTTCTTTTACTTTTATTTCCTTAGGAGGAGGAGGAGGAGGAGGAGGAGGAGAGGAGGAGGAGGAGGAGGAAGAGGAATGAGAACATACAGATGACTTTTGCTAATGGCCCTGAATATGGCCCTCCAGTGTTTAGGTTGTTGTTGTTGTTGTTGTTGTTGTTGTTGTTGTTGTTGTTGTTGTTGTTGTTGTTGTTGTTACTGTGTTTGTCGGTGTTGAGTGGAAAGAAAAAGATAGATAGATAGAGAGAGAGAATAATAAAGAGAGAGAGAGAGAGAGAGAGAGAGAGAGAGAGAGAGAGAGAGAGAGAGAGAGAGAGAGAGAGAGAGAGAGAGAGAGAGAGAGAGAGAGAGAGAGAGAGAGGAGAGAGAGAGAGAGAGAGAGAGAGAGAGGAGAGAGAGAGATAGAGAGAGAGGAGAGAGAGAGAGAGAGAGAGAGAGAGAGAGAGAGAGAGAGAGAGAGAGAGAGAGAGAGAGAGAGAGAGAGAGAGAGAGAGAGAGGAGAGAGAGAGAGAGAGAGAAGAGAGAGAGAGAGAGAGAGAGAGAGAGAGAGGAGAGAGAGAGAGAGAGAGAGAGAGAGAGGAGAGAGAGAGAGAGAGAGAGAGAGAGAGAGAGAGAGAGAGAGAGAGAGAGAGAGAGAGAGAGAGAGAGAGAGAGAGAGAGAGAGAGAGAGAGAGAGAGAGAGAGAGAGAGAGAGAGAGAGAGAGAGAGAGAGAGAGAGAGAGAGAGAGAGAGGACTCCAATTAAGGCAACCCACTCTTAACTTTTAGTCGACACATAGAGGGAAGATATATATACAAAGGTGGATAGAAAATGAAAGACTGTCTCTGACTTTTTGCATTCAATTAGAGAGAGAGAGAGAGAGAGAGAGAGAGAGAGAGAGAGAGAGAGAGAGAGAGAGAGAGAGAGAGAGAGAGAGAGAGAGAGAGAGAGAGAGAGAGAGAGAGAGAGAGAGGAGAGAGAGAGAGAGAGAGAGAGAGAGAGAGAGAGAGAGGGAGAGATGAGAGAGAGAGAGAGAGAGAGAGAGAGAGAGAGAGAGAGAGAGAGAGAGAGAGGAGAGAGAGAGAGAGAGAGAATGTGTGTATGTATATATATGTGTGTGTGTTTGTGTGTGTGTGTATGTGTGTGTGTGTGTGTGTGTGTGTGTGGGTGTGTGTTCGTGTGCGTGTGCGTGTGTGTGTGTGTGTGTGTGTGTGTGGTGTGTTGTGTGTGTGTGTGTGTGTGCCTTTCATGTCTTTTCCATCCAGCAGTAGATGAATCAGTTTCAGATTGGTAACCTAGGGATGGTAAGGAAATGCAGACCAGATAGCGAGCTAGATGGAAAGATGAATTAGGTAGTTTTGCTAGAGTGATCTGGAATAGACGAGCGGCCGATAGATATGTGAAGAAGGTTGGGAAAAGCCTTTGTCTTGCAGTGGACTCAAAGAGGCTGATGATGATGATGATGATGATGATGATGATGATGTTGAGAGTCTTGGTGAGGTCCAATACAACGAGACATTTTGAGGTTTTATGTTTACAAAAAAAAAAAAAATTACATATTGCATAAACTAATATAGAAAATACACAATAAATTAATGATGCCAAATTCCTAGGCTATATGAAGATGACTATATATATATATATATATATATATATATATATATATATATATATATATATATATATATATATATAATCAGACGACGAACCAAAAAACAATACATTATACACGACGCTTGGTCCCAATTCATGCCGATGGTAAGGGTGTATTGTGTATCTAGATCTTTAGGTACACATTAAACAAAGGTTATTCACCAGTCGGCAGAGCATTGTGGACAAGTTCGCGAGGCTTTGCTGGCTGAGCTGAGGAGGGAGTGGCTTGGAAAGTTCTGAGGAGGACTCTGCAAGCACACTAGGAAGGTCCACAATATAGTGTAACGTTAACTTCGAGGTGGTGACAGTGTACGACTTTGAGGCAACCTATCTTATATTTGTGGGGAGGAAGAAGTTGGTAAGGTAAGCTGTGGACCTGTGAATAAGGATATAGACACTGCAAATTGAACGTTATATTCTCCTCTGAGGTTCTATCTGAGTGTTATGATCTGTCAAAACCAGTCATCTATTTTCAACCTCAGGTATTGTTGGCTTTGCTCAGGTGTCAAGGCTTGTAAGGGCTTGTAAGAGTACTTGATCACCCTGAGTTCACGGTGATCCTTTTGCGTAACCTTTCATGTCGAGGTTGTGGCGTGTGCGATCCCTCTGATGGGTGGGTCTATTGGGGCGCCGCGTTACGCATGGGGAGTCTGATGAGGTTGGCGGCAACAATTTCTCAAGGGGGAAGAAAATGGTAGTGAGTCTCTGTTACGGTGGTGTGGTAAGCCTACTACTACTACTACTACTACTACTACTACTACTACTACTACTACTACTACTACTACTACTACTACTACTACTACTTTGTCTCCACAGAGTTGGCGTCGATTAAGACCAAGGAAATTGAGTGACCTAAATTGCAGCTATACTGAGAGATGTGTGTTTGTGTTTTTGTTTGTGTGTGTGTGTGTGTGTGGTGTGTGTGTGTGTGTGTGTATGTGTGTGTGTGTGTCTGTGTGTGTGTGTGTGTGTGTGTGTGTGTGTGTGTGTGTGGTGTGTGTGTGGTGTGTGTGTGTGTGTGTGTGTGGTGTGTGTGTGTGTGTGTGTTTGTGTGTGTGTGTGTGTGTCTACCATAAAATCAAAGGCAACTTTATACAACTTAATTGGTAATAACAATAACGACAACAACATTAACAAAAAACAACATCACAAAAAAAGAAACGCTGCATAAGAAAAACCCTTAAAAGTCAACAAACAACTCCACTATTTTTCCTCACATTAACATTTCTCCAGCGTAATTATTAATGAGGCGACCAAGACTCAAAGTGGTCTTAAGAATAGCACTTCCCTTTCTTTTAAAACCCCATTGTGTCGCGAAGCCGGACGTGGTGACGGCGGCGGCGGCAGTGGCAGGGTGGTAGGGTGGTGGTGGTGGTGGTGGTGGTGGTGGACTGGCTGGCGGCAGAGGAAGGAAGAAGAGCCGAGGGGAACGAGGGACGAAAGAAATAAAGAAACGATGAAAAGAGAAAGAGGAGGGTGTACTGGGGAGTGGGATGGGATGGCGGGAAGAGGGGAGATAAGGGTAAATTGACCTAAAAAATGTATATTAGTCCATGGTCGTTGGGCGGGTAGTGACGCTATTATATTACAGGCAATTTCTGGAGTCATGAAAATTTGATGGAGGTAAGGCAAGAGGGATGGATGAAGGCATGCAGAAGAGGTCGAAGAAAGGCGATAGCGTAGGAGCGAACGGAGGCAGTGAGGTGAGGTAAAGGAAGCAGATAAAAGTGATAGCGATGAGGAGGAGGAGGAGGAGAAGGAAGAGGTGGAGGAGGATTCAAGGAAGAGATGGAAAGAAGAGGAATTAAAACAGAAATGAGCTGAAGAAAGAGGCAAAGAAAGAAAAAATTAAAGAAATAAAAGAAGAAAGTAGGGTTAGAAGATCAAGTGGACGACGACTAAATAGGGAAAAAAAAAACGAAAAAAGAAG
>JAPQNM010000048.1:6752264-6757264 GCA_029783475.1 Metacarcinus magister
GTTTTACGACAACCTCATAGTTTTCGAGTTATCAAATAAAACATGATTTCTGCAAAAAATCCTAAGGATCTATCTGTAGGATCAGTAGGTACCCTTGAAAATTTCGTGAAAATTTCGACACCTCTGAATCAGATAAAAATTGGTATAAAGGGATTCTTGGTGATGGTGAACATGAATCTGGACTCGGTTTCATCATTAATATAATATCTATCACCATTTCACCCCTAATTGCCTCAACAACATTGGCAATACCCATTATCTAACTTACATTCCAATCCCATTTCTCTATAACTTAACTCAAAAAAATGCAAGTTTCTGGTTCTTTCTTAACGATTCTATACTTTTTTTTGACGTCAACCTCATAGTTTTCGAGTTAATAAACAAACATGATTTCAGCTAAGAAACCAAAGGGTGAGAAACGTAGATTTGGTTATGTTAAATTAGGTTCAGGTTTTCTTAAGGTTCACGTTGCAAGGGTCCTACATCTTCTATCGTCTTCCATCCATCAACCTTCTCTTTCCCTCTCTCTCCCACCCTTTGATCCCTCTATCAAGGTTCGAGCTCCGAGGGAAGTTCTTGTTACTTGGCCGAGAAAAACATTCCACCAAACGATAGACAAAGGGTGGGAGGCTGCAGCAGGGACGAGATGGAAGACCTGCCTGACGGAGATGCAAGTTTGGTGGCACGAAGGTGATCAAGAAAAGAGGAACTTTCAAATACCTTGGATCAATAATGGATGAAGATGGAGATATGACACTAGCAGAAGAGGAAGATGAGGAGGAGGAGGAGGAGGAGGAGGAGAACAATCTGCTTGCGTCATAAAAAGAAGGAGGAGGTGTGTCACTGAAGCTGAGTGGAGAAGCTTAAGGCTAAAATGAGGCCGCCATTACTTTCCTTGGCGGCTTTAATAAGTGTGCTCCATGAAAATATCTAATAAAAGTTATAATCCTTTTTACATGAGAAGGAGGATGGAAATAACTAATACCAAATATAATAATACAAAAATATTTCCCATAAAACTAACCAGCAGAATAATTGCGAATGAAAGTTAGCGTTCTTGGATTATTTTAATATTAATCTATTGAGTGAATTCAAATCATAGGTAGGCAGAAAAGAAGTGAAAAGAAGAATGTTCTATAATTTACTAATAAAAAAAAGAGTAGAGAAGTGAAGTACTGGTTGACTTGCATCAGATATCAGTCAAAAAAGAAACCAGCAAAATAAAAATCCTTTCACTCCGCAATGTTAATGAAAGGAGAATTATACTAAGAATGAAACACACGCACACAAGACGTATTTCACACATGTTGGCTAAGATTCTGAAACCAATACATAAGATTAAGATGAAACGTGAAGAACAGTAAGGCCTCAAGGTAAAAACGCTACTGACACGTCAAGGAAACCAATCTGGACATCAGTGAAAGAAGGTCAAGAGATGTAGGAAAAATATTTTGGTGTTTTACTATCGAAAGATGAATCAGACGTTTTAAAAATGCATGTAATGAAAACAGTATCCGAAACACATTAAAATTATCTGTCTTCTAAGTAATCACATGGACAACAAGAAAGGAAAGCACATGATGGTCGATAGTCAAACCGTTTACCTACACACACTAAATCTTTAAGTGCGCACGGAGGATGAAAACAGCAGGCGGAACCCCACGAGGATCACATGCCTTCTCAGAATAAAAGCCAGAGGGAAAAGAACTTGTAGAAAAATAGTAAAAGAAGACATCATTAAGACTGAAGAAGAAAGTAAAGGTAAGGAAAAATCCAGAAACATTTTTTTTTCTTTTGGCTTCATCTCTTTGACTTTGAGCTTTGAGGAGCCTGTGGGAGGTCATCCACATATTAACCAAGGCTGCTGTATCATCCTGACTGTTTCATTTACCTTCCTCACGCAACGCTTTAGTTATTTACAAGCAGCTCTAGACGGTGGGAGAAGGGGGGAGGGGCGTCAGCTGGGTTGTATTGTATGTAAAGATTCATACCAACGGCGAGGGGGAGCTCTAGATACTTCACCAGCGTAGTTTGATAATAATTTTCTAAAATGAAGAGCCGGTGAAGATGGAGGTCTAATAGTGAGTATCAAACTTATAACCCTGAATCCCCACCATCCACGCTTTCTTCGCCGCGATAAATAGAGACTCCCATTAACGCTTGCTGAGGATTTAATGGCCAGCAGGTGCCGGGGAGGTTGTGTGGGGCGGGGGGGGGCTGCGGCAGGTAGGCAAAGGGTGTTCAGATGGTGCTGAGTATACCAGTGCCTGAGTCATTACACACGCCTTCTGCAGGAGACAGGAATGATGTGCCAGCCAACCCCCTCCCTTCCTTCCTCCCTCCCTTCCAACTATCCACCCTGGTCCTCAACCTTAACGCAAGGTCACCTGTCTCCCCTCCCCCCCCTTATTCGTCTTCCGTGACGGGCGGCTCTTGTGCCTGAAAGCGGCATCAAAGCGAACAAGGAAATCCCTGGAGCTGTAGACGTCGCTGTGAAGACCAAGACTCACGGTGGAGTGACAGTATTGGGCCGCATGTCCCTCGCCTGACAGTCCCGGAGCGGCAGTGGGGCTGGTGCGGGGCTGTGTGCACGCAGTTGTGGGAAAGGCTCTGGTAAGCCACGTCACTCTTTATTTCCTTTATCATAAGTTCACAGAGTCCGTGCCGCGCTACCACACCAGGAGAAAAGTGGTGGCCGCGCTCGCCCTTACGATATTCTTGTGCATTGTCCAAGTCAATTACCGGTGCGGGTGATCGAGAAGATAAAAACAGTGACAGTCGCACGTGAAAGTCTTTTGGGCTTGAAATGTCCTGCCGTGTGTCTCTGTAATAGATGAGAGAATGACGCTCTCTTTAGGCTTCAAATGGGAGGAAATGGTGCCTTATCCCGCGCCATTTGTTGCATTTATGGCACAGTTAGAGGCGCTACGTCATCCGGGACCAGACGAGACATTGCTTCGAAGCTTCACAAATTGCACAACTGCAGAACTTGTTGCAGTGTTTGGTGTTATATTTGCACGTCATTTGTAGTGTTTTCACGATAAATACCGGGTGTATTTTTTCAGGTCCGATTCCAGGTAATCTGATTAATCAATGCCCCCCTCCCTCGACTCTCTCCACACTCCTTCCCCTTAACAAAACCCTAACTCATTCCCTGCATTAATCCAACGCCCCCTCACATATCACATTATTGCCTCTCTTGTTTTTTCTCACACACACTGATCATTAAGCTTACATCCTCCTCTATACCTTTATAATCCTCCACCTCACCCTTTTTGTAGTTAACTATCTACCTACCTATGTATCTAAGTAAATAAGGTGTCAACACATTACCTGCCTTCCTATTTACTTACTTTCCTATTCAAACCAGTAAAAGCTTTGTAATCAGTCCAATATTATTCCCATATATAACTCATAAGCTAATTACTACTTAATCAACCCATTAGTCACCTACGTACCTACTCATATACCTACTTAACTAAATGATAAGCTAATTATCTAACTACCTAACATAGTTTCACCAGCTTATCTAACATTCCTTTGGCAAATATGTGGCGCGTAGCCTTAGTACTTATCTCTGTGTCTTACATAACTTAAACATATTTACATTACCCATCCTTCCAGTCATCACATCATGCTAGCTGTTCCCTCTCTCCACCCCACATCTGTCTACAAACTTCACTTACACACACAGCGGCACCTCTTGTCACTGTACCTCCACCACCCATCCATCCTCCAAGTACCAGCCTCTACCCCCCCCCCACACACACACACATATACACACACACACCCTCAACATCCCATGCAACACAAACACTACAAACTGTATCCCTCGCACCAGTCTCCGCCTCCTGTCACGTTCCAGCTACGCGCCCCACACAAAACACCGCTTCCCACCCGACTTCTCCACCATCCCTACAACGCAAACACTTCCATCTCAGTACATTTTTTTTTTTTTGCCTTTTTAACAGAGCCACAAAACCCCTGAAGCCTTTCCCTCACGTTCATCCTTTCCTCACCCAGTTTTCCTTCCCGTCCTCGCTCCTCTGTCTTTATGCCTCCACGCTTCCCCTCCCGGCAACCCACATGGACCTGGAAGTCTCGCGCGTCGAAGGTGGATTATGCTAACTAGTCCGGATAGAAATTTCGTAGGCCTCTGCTCGGTCCGGGAAACTTTCGAATACTGCGTGAGGAGCTTCGTTCGAGTGTTTCCGTGACATGTTGTGAGGTACGAAAGAATGTAGGAAAGAGGAGTAAAGAAGTGGAGGAGGAGGAAGAGAAGGAGGAGGAGGAGAGGTGTGTTGCTGTTTTGGCTGCTAGATCAATGTTCATATATACATATAGTTAAAAAAAAATATATATATATAATGTAGTAGGAATTACACTAAAAATGCATGTGAAAAGGATACCAATATACATAAATTATATCACCACCACCACCACCACCACCACCACCACTATCAACATCACCACCACAATAATTACTATTATATATCACTACTACCACCACCACCGCTACTTCTACTACTACTACTACCATCCATCCTCTTATTACTATTATTATCATTATTATCATTATCAACATTATTATTACCATTACTACTACTACTACTACTACTACTACTACTACTACTACTACTACTACTACTACTACTACTACTACTACTACTACTACTACTACTCCCTTTCTCCTTATTTCCCCTCTTCCCTTCTTCGCTCCCATCGCTCACCTATATTATGCTGTGGAAGGAGAGAAGAAGGAAGAGGAGGAGGAAGCAATGTAAGGTTCTCAGGTCGATGAACGAGTGATGTGTAAAGCAGATCAAACAAGTAATAAAAGCTGTTTGATGTTTGTGGGTACCAGAGTGTGTGTGTGTGTGTGTGTGTGTGTGTGTGTGTGTGTGTGTGTGTGTGTGTGTGTGTGTGTGTGTGTGTGTGTGTGTGTGTGTGTGTGTGTGTGTGTGTGTGTGTGTGCTGGAGTGTATAATAATGAGAGAGAG
>JAPQNM010000048.1:6772264-6781265 GCA_029783475.1 Metacarcinus magister
CCTTAATCAAGGACAGTAAATGAACTCTCTCTCTCTCTCTCTCTCTCTCTCTCTCTCTCTCTCTCTCTCTCTCTCTATCTCTCTCTCTCTCATTCTCTCTCTCTCCTCTCTCTCTCTCCTCTCTCTCTCTTTCTCTCTCTCTCATTCCTCGCACCCTGCAGACCCAAAGGGCAACAGGCGAGCAGAAGAAGAGAAAGAAAAGTCTTCAAAAGATAGAAAGAGCAAAGGAGCAGCATTGTGTAAAGGTTTGTGCTTTTGTGATGACTTCTTGTGACAAAGACGAGGCTGCGACTCCCAGACCCACACACACACCACACACACACACACACACACAACACACACACACACACACACACACACCACACACACACACACACACACACACACACACACACACACACACACACTTCCAACTGTAAACCCATTCATGTCTTAATCACTAAGAAAACACACACACAGCACTCACTCACACACCAACCACACACACACACCAACACCACACACCACCACACACACACACCACACACACCACGTGGGCAATTCATTCTCTTTCACCCACACAACGACCTCTTAGCTACAAAACTCCTTAAAGTATCTAAGGGGATGTTGAGGCAAAAATAAAGATTATGTGTATTGTTTAGTAGGCTTTAGGGAGAGTGTGGAGAGAGAGTGTGGAGAGGAGAGAGAGAGAGGAGAGGAGAGAGAGAGAGAGAGAGGAGCGAGAGGAGAGGAGAGAGAGAGAGAAAGAGAGAAGAGAGAGAGAGAGAGAGAGAGAGAGAGAGATGAGAGAGAGAGAGAGAGAGAGAGAGAGGAGAGTGAGAGAGAGAGATGAGAGAGAGAGAGAGAGAGTTAATGCGTTGGTGATTACATGGGAAGAAAAAGTTAAGTTTCTATCAAGAACGACAGTACAAGCACCTTTTACTGAATGTATAAAACTCCCTCTCCCTCTTGGCCTAATGGAATTTGATGTATCTTAGGAAACAAAACTCATCTCTCTCCCTCCTCTCTCCCTCTCTCTCTCTCGTCTTCCCTCTTCTCTCTCTCTCTCCTCTCCTCCTCTCTCCTCTCTCTCCTCTCATCTCTCTCTCTACCCTCTCTCTCTCACAACAATACGTTCTTTTCTAATGACTCTTCCTTTCATCTCTTTCATTCTCTTACATACAGTGGTTGAAAGAATAGGAAGTAAGGCAAGAGAATTGAATATGATAAGTTAAAATGAATATATTAATGAATGGATGAATGAATGAGAGAGAGAGAGAGAGAGAGAGAGAGAGAGAGAGAGAGAGAGAGAGAGAGAGGAGAGAGAAGAGAGAGAGAGAGAGAGAGAGAGAGAGAGAGAGAGAGAGAGAGATGAGAGAGAGAGAGAGAGAGAGAGCGAGAGGAATGAGGGGAGACTGAGACAGGAAAGAGAAGAAGAGAGGAAAGGAAATTGGAAAGGAAGTTATTACAATATCATGAACTGAATATTCAGTCATGTAAATCTTCCATAGAATTACCGTAGAGAGAGGAAGGAAGGGACGTGAACGGGTGGCGCAGAGGGTAATGAGAGAAAGAGAGAGAGAGAGAGAGAGAGAGGATGAGAGAGAGAGAGAGAGAGAGAGAGAGAGAGAGAGAGAGAGAGAGAGAGAGAGGAGAGAGAGAGAGAGAGGAGAGAAAAAGGAAAGACTGAACATAAAGATAGACAGACAGACAGACAGACATACAGACGGACAGAACCACAAAAGGAAAGAAAATTAGAGAGAAAGGATAAGAAAGAGGAAAAATAGCGTGATAATTACTAGAGACAGACAAAGAGAGAGACAGCCAGACAAACAAACAAACAGACGCACACACACCACACACACACACACACACACACACACACACACACACACACACAGGAAAGGGTGAGGAAACTAGGATGAGGAAAGAGAAAGAGAAGGAGGAGGAGGAGGAGGAGAGTGAGGAGGAGAGGAGGAGGAGGAGGAGAGGAGGAGGGAGGTAGGAGGAGGAGGAGGAGGTGGAGGAGGAGGAGTGAGGAGGAGGAGGAGGAGGAGGAGGAGGAGGAGGAGGAGGAGGAGAAAGAGGAGGAGGAGGAGGAGGAAGGAGCCTTGGGAACTAGGCTACAGTTTGCTCACCATAATTAGATTGACTGAGTAGCAAACTGTGAGGGACGGACTGTCTTGTTCTGTCCGCAAAAATAGAATAATAGTGTTACTCGAGAGAGAGAGAGAGAGGAGGAGAGAGAGAGGAGGGAGGAAGGAGAGAGAAGAGATGAGACGAGAGAGAGATTGAGAGAGAGAGGAGAGAGAAGAGAGAGAGAGAGATTAATCCTACATATCTTCCACTTCTCTCCATAAACTCTACTACTTTTCATCCTCTCTTTCCTTCTTCCTTCGTGTTTCTGATGTCTTTTACTCTCTCTCTTCCCTCTCTTCCCTATCTCCTCCTCCTCCCTTTTCCTCCTCCTCCTCCTCCACCCCTTTCATCTTCCTTCCTATCTGGCTTCCTCTCCTCATTTCCTTATTCCATCATTAATCTTTCCTGTAAGTCCCTCCTTTCACTCCTTTTCTCTGTCTCTTTCTATTTTTCTTCCTTGCCTCTCATTACACTCTCCTACTACTACTCATTTTTATTTGCACATTCATTTTCCTTCCCCCAATCCGCCTCTTGTGGCTATTTTCATTTGCTTCTTTTTCTTTTTCCTCTTTGTCCTCTTCTTTATTTTACTTCTCTTTTTATGTTATTCATCAGTATTATCTTTATTTTTTGGGTTATATTTATTTTTTCTGTTCCTGCATTTGTTTTTATTCCTAATTAAATATTTTGTATTCCTCCTCCTCGTTAATGCCTCTTTCTCTTCCTTTTTTTCTCTCTCTCTTTTTCCTCTTTCTTCTTCTCTTCTTCACCCTCCTTTTGATATCTCTATTTTTTCTAATTATTCTAGTCCTCGTCCTTGTCTTTTTTCTCCTTCTCCTCCTCCTATTCTCCTTCATTGTCTTTCTTCTTACTATTCCATTCTCTCGTCTTCATCTGTTCCAAGTTTCCTTCTTCCTCACTATTCTCTCTTGTTCCTTTTACGTTACATTCTTCTTCCTTCAAACTTTTTTTTTCTCATTCATCTAAGTTCCTGACCTCATTTTCCTTTCCATGATTTCTTTAGACCCTTTCCAATCTCTCTCTCTCTCTCTCTCTCTCTCTCTCGCTCTCGCTCTCGCTCTCGCTCTCTCTCTCTCTCTCTCTCTCTCTCTCTCTCTCTCTCTCTCTCTCTCTCTCTCTCCTTTTCCCTTCCTTTCTTCCACCAATTCTTGAAACTTTTCAGGTCCATAAGAAGTGCTTTTAAAAATAGAGTATACCATATTTCCTTAACAATAGTGCAGAGTAAGCGAAGAGTGAGCCTTTGTGTGTGTGTTTGTTTGCCTATGAGATTGAGAGAGAGAGAGAGAGAGAGAGAGAGAGAGAGAGAGAGAGAGAGAGAGAGAGAGAGAGAGAGAGAGAGAGAGAGAGAGAGAGAGAGAGACACACACACACACACACACACAAACACACACACACACATGCACACACTCGTAGGGAACATGCGAACATTGGCAGACATAAAACAGACAGACAACCACAGACAGGCACAGACACACAGACAGACAGACAGATAGATACATACATACATACAGACAAATAATCCACTCGAATTAAACAAAAGTACTTCTCACATTAATCATTAAAACATCCAAGTTTATATTCTAAATTACCTTGTTTTTTTTATATATGAATTGTGTTTCATAGTACTTTTATATGATTCTCTCTCTCTCTCTTCTCTCTCTCTCTCTCCTCTCTCTCTCTCTCTCTCTCTCTCTCTCTCTCTCTCTCTCTCTCTCTCTCTCTCTCTCTCTCTCATTCATTAGCTCCCCAAACAACAGCTTACGCAAGAATTGTCAAATTTTAAAACTAACTGATAAATATATTTCAATGATAACATTACTGCAAACTTCATGTACGTGTGTGTGTGTGTGTCTGTGTGTGTGTGTGTGTGTGTGTGTGTGTGTGTGTGTGTGGTGTGTGTGTGTGTGTGTGTGTGTGTGTGTGTGTGTGTGTGTGTGTGTGTTTGTGTGTGTGTGTGTGTGTGTGTGTGTGTGTTGTGTGTGTGTGTGTGTGTGTGTGTGTGTGTGTGTTTGTGTAGGTGGTAGGGTGTGATGTGTTTGCAGAGGTGGAGAATAAAAGATGGACAGGGATGGGTGGAGGAAAGGGTGGAAGAAAGGGTGGAGGAAAGAGAAGAACAGAAGGAAGAAATGTAAATAGAAGAAAACAGAATAAAAATGGGATGAGGGAGGAAAGGAAGAAGATAGCAGGAAGGGAGAAGAGGAAGAAGAAGGAAGAAGAGAGAAAAGGGGAAAGACAGAGAAGCAAAGGAATGGAAAGGGAAGGGAAAGCAAGAGAAAATATGTAAACAATGAGAAGAAAAAAAAGGGACGTGATAAGACAGGGAGAACAATGAAAAAATTAAAAAAGCAGAAAATTAAAATGCAAAAGAATAACGATATAAAGGAGAGGATAAGAAAGAAAAAAGAAAAATTAAAGAAAGGAAAAGATGCAGAAAACAGAGAATGCAAATATGGAGAAAGAGAGAATGGGACAATGGAAATATAGGAAGAGAGGGGAAGGAGGAAGGGGATTAAAAAAAAGAGGAAAGGAGAGGAGAGAAGAGGAGAGGAGAGGAGAGAAGGGAGGAGTGTAGGAGAGGTGATTGGAGGAGTGTGTGGGTCAGAAAGATTAGACTATGATCCTCTTATTATGAGATTCTGAGCTTCACCCAGAGTCCTATTCCCATGAGGAGGAAAGAAACCCAATAACAGGATTCCTATCTTCTCCCCTATTTCCCTTCCTTCCTTCCTGTCTCTCCTCTTCTCTCCTATCCACCACTCCCTCTTCCTTTCCTTCGTTCCCTTTTCTCTACACTTCGTATAGAAAGGTCTTAATTTTCTTACTTTTCCTCTCATCTATCTTGTTTTTTTACTGCTTTTCCTCTTTCCAATATAGCTTTTTATCTTTCTTCTTCATTTCTATCGTTTTTAGTACCTCCTTTTCCTTCTTCTTTCCCATCTTTTAATATTTCATCACTTTTTTCCTCTCACTTTCTCGTTATCTACCCTTCTTTCTTTCTTCCTTCCTCCCTTCTCCTCTGGATCATCTATTCATTTCCTATAATTTCTCACCATCACCTCCTCCTCCTTCTACTCCTATTCTTCACAACCTTGCTTCCTTTCTCCACCCACTTACACCTTCACGAACCCTTCCTCCACTTCATTGTCCATTACCCTTTCTTCCTGCACCATCCACGCCCTCCCTCTCTCCCCTCCCTCTTTCTTTTTTCCCTTCCACACCCATCCCTCTGTTCGTGCAAGGAAAGGATCGCGTGCTGAGGGTATTTCATTCCCTTGCAAAGCATCGGATCACAATATAAGCTCTTGAGAGGTTGAGAACGAAAGAGTGGATAGAGCTGGCTTTATATTTTCTTTACTTATCTTTTCATGGATTGGAGTCAATTTCACAAATAGAAAAGGTGTCAAGTGTATGTAGCACACGCAACTCGTACATGCATATATATACACACACACACATGAACACATGCACACACACGCATGCACACACACACAAACACACAAATACGGTCGAATTATCCTACAATTTTTCAGCTTTTTCTGCACACGAGAGAGAGAGAGAGAGAGAGAGAGAGAGAGAGAGAGAGAGAGAGAGAGAGAGAGAGAGGAGAGAGAGAGAGAGAGAGAGAGAGAGAGAGAGAGAGAGAGAGAGAGAGAGAGAGAGAGAGAGAGGAGAGAGAGAGAGAGAGAGAGAGAGAGAGAGAGAGAGAGAGAGAGAGAGAGGAGAGAGAGAGAGAGAGAGAGAGAGAGGAGAGAGAGAGAGAGAGAGAGAGAGAGAGAGAGAGGAGAGAGAGAGAGAGAGAGAGGAGAGAGAGAAGAGAGAGAGAGAGAGCGAGAGACGGAGAGAGAGAGAGAGAGAGAGGAGAGAGAGGAGGAGAGAGAGAGTAGAGAGAGAGAGAGAGAGAGAGAGAGAGAGAGAGAGAAGAGAGAGAGAGATGAGAGAGAGGAGAGAGAGAGAGAGAGAGAGAGAGGAGAGAGAGAGAGAGAGAGAGAGAGAGAAGAGAGAGAGAGAGAGAGAGAGAGAGAGAGATGGGGAAAGAGGAGACACAAAAAAACAAGTGAGGAAAAATCAGTAAAAAAAATATTGGAACAGGGGACAGGGAGAAAAAGGAAGAGGAATTGGCGACATGAGAGAAAAGAAAAGGAGGGAGGAAGGAAGGGTAGATGGATGGATGGATGGATGGATGGATGCTAGAGAGAGAGAAAAAGAGAAAGAGAGAGAAAGAGAAAGAGAAAGAGAGAGAGAGAGAGAGAGAGAGAGAGAGATGAAGGTTCCAATTTAAGGCCAACAAGAGGATTATTGGGTTCCTAAAATATCTGTCACACACTGAAATTCTGGACCTTACATAACATACCTTCCACAGGTGTTAAAAGCGTACCTGTACACACCAGCAACACAGGTGGTGATGAACTGAAGAATAGTGAAGGGGAGGGAGGTGGAAGGCAGGGTGGTGATGATGGTACACAGTAGTGATGAGTAGGCTAACTAACTCTTATGATGATGGTTGGGGATGTGAGTGATGGTGATGATAGTAATAGTGGTGGTGGTGATGAGTGTTGGAGTAATGTATTCAATTTGTTGTGGATGGGTGGAAAATAAAGAAAATAGTAGTGGTGGTGATGGTAGTAGTAGTTGTAGTAGTGGTGGTGGTGATGGTAGTAGTAGTGGTGGTAGTAGCAGTAGTGGTGGTGGTGGTGGTAGGTCACAAGGTAGTATGCACAACACACTAAGGTCAAGGAAATCCCTAACCATGCAGGTATACCTTGTTAATTAAAGGTGATCACGGACTAAAGAATATAACAAACCATTATATTTGTGCACGAGTCGTTGTAAGGTTTGTGCTACGCTGACCATGATTCTAATTTGTTATTTTGGCTCAAAACCTCATCGTTAGTAAAATATATATAGACAGGCTGAGGTTGCTGGTAACTATATCTATCTGGGTTTAAGATAGATAAATAGATAGATAGATAGATAGATAGATAGAGAGAGAGAGAGAGAAGAGAGAGAGAGAGAGAGAGAGAGAGAGAGAGAGAGAGAGAGAGAGAGAGACGGAGAGAGAGAGAGAGAGAGAGAGAGAGAGAGACAGAGAGAAAGAGAAAGAGAGCAGAAGGGAACCATTTATAACCTCGTCAAACATACGTGACTCGCATGAAGCCTTGATATTTTCACATTAGCTTTTATGTCCCAGCTTCAATTGATTTATATCCATCTGTGTATACATTCTTGTATTTTTTGTTATAGCAGCTCTTCCACCCTCTGCCCTCCACCCTCCAACTCTCTGTATGTCTGTTTCTCTATTTCTCTTTATATCTTTTTTTTATCTCTATCTCTTTCTCTTCTTTTGTTTTTTTTCTCTCTCTCTCTCTCTTGCTCTCTCTTTTCTCACAATCAAGAGGATATGTGACGTATAACTAAGAGTACGCCAAGAGTAAGCTTATGACATCACCCACCTCCTCCTCCTCCTCCTCCCTCTTGCACTCAGCTTTGTCAAAAATAACCGCGTTTTCTTCAGTACCAACTTCCTCAACACTTGTAGGATGAAAGGACGTGGAGGGGTAGGAGGAGAAGGAGGAGGAGAGGAGGAGGAGGAGGAGGAGGAGGAGGAGGAGGAGAGAGGAGGAGAGGAGAGGAGGAGGAGGAGGAGGAGGAGGAGGAGGAGGCTGGAAGGAGTAATGGAAAGAAAAAGAAAGAAGAGTGAAGCAGGAAAGAAAAAAAAGTGGAAGGAAGAGAGGAAAGGGAGAAGGAACGAAAGAAAAAACTGTAAGGCAGAAGGAGAGATGAGTGGAGGAAATGGAGGGAATATCTGTTTAGAAAGATGGAGAATGAAGAAAGAAATAGTGGAGAATCAACAATGAAGAAAGGATAGTGGAAAGAGGGAAGAAGGAATGAGGGATATCAAGAGGGAATAGTGAAGGGAAGGAAAGAAAAGAAGGGAACAGAAGAGAAAAAAGGAGAAATGAAAAAGGGTACAGTGAATGGATGGAGAAAGGAAGGAGGGGATATATGAAGAACGGGATAATGGAGGGAAGGGGGAAGGGAAGAAAGAAAGGAAAGACAAATTGAGGGAAGGAAGAAAGAAGGAAGAAAAACGAACATATAAATTACGAATATCCTGCATCATTTGTCTCATCTCTCGTCTCCTCTCTCTCTCTCTCTCTCTCTCTCTCTCTCTCTCTCTCTCTCTCTCTCTCTCTCTCTCTCTCTCTCTCTCTCTCTCTCTCTCTCTCTCTCTCTCTCTCTTTCTTATGGGCGACGGAGAACGGACGAGGTCATTGTTGATAATTAATACGACTCCCTTCAAGGTTACGGCCAAGCTCTGAATGTCTCGTAGGAAGGAGCTAAAAATAGTTTACTGTCTGCAAATACTACCGACGATCCCTTTTGAGAAGCATGAGGGGAGAGAGGAAGGGAAAGGAGAAGGGGAAGGGGAAGGAGAAGGGGAAGGAAGAGGAGGAGGAATACAAGGGAATACAAAGGAACACAAACAGCAACAGACCCTAGGGTCCCTGCGAAGGCTGTTTGATATAACTACTCTACACTAACTACTTGAACTAGAGAAAGGATAGTACAGTGGAAGGATCCTCCCCTCCAACCCATCTTTCCAGCCGAAGCTGGCAAGAAAATAAGTGATATCATGTAGTATAGAAAAACTACATGGAATTTTCGAGGCAAGTGTGAAATAGTAAAAATGAAAATAGAGGAGGATACTTTACTATACTATACTATAATAGACTACCACTATTGCTGGTACAGAATCGTATGCTCATATCAAATGGGAACTAGTGCAGTAGACACATACCAGAGGAGGAGGAGGAGGAGGAGGAGGAGGAGGAGGAGGAGGAGGAGGAGGAGGGGAGGAGGA
>JAPQNM010000048.1:6781365-6792586 GCA_029783475.1 Metacarcinus magister
GTCTGAGGGGGCACAGAAGGTGCCAGGGTGGGTGGGAGGGGGAACCTTACAAGTGACAGCTACACAAGTGTGTAGAATATTCCCGTCCGTCGGCTCATTCTCACGAACCCCATAATGGAGGTGAGACTTTTTGCCTTGGGAGTGTAAAAGCGAATTAATCTGTAAGACCCAGGCCTTCACACTAGGAACATGTGCTCTTTGTTTAGCACAGGCAGTATGTCACTGTTTGACCTTAGCTCACTCTTGGGTCACCAATTGTAGCCTTGGGAGCTTGTGAGTGTTTGTAGCTAGTTGGTCCACTGGATAATGAGAAAACTCAGATCCAGTTAAGGTTATTTTATTGAGAAAAATATATAGTGTATATATAAAATAAACATTTTAAAAATAACCATGAATAATTGTATATGCGCACTGTCTGAGGACAGTGCGCGCTAAGTTGATGGTGTGCACTGAGTTTGCAGCGCAACAAAGTATATAATAATATGATAAAAAGAAAACATAAATAAAGTACATAGAAATTATACAATAAATAATGAAAAATATAATAAAAATAAAGTTATAATAGTATGGGCTTTGCGACCCGTTCTCAGGGAACGGGTATCTCACGTTCTCTATGGTGTGTAGGGGAGACTGCTACAGACCTACTCGCTGTTTACGTTTTGCAATCTGTGACTTTCATCACCATGGACATTGAAGCCGTCAAAGTGCTGCTCGAGGCACAGGACAAGACATTTAGGACTGCCATAGACCTTGTCGTCGAGCAGCTGAAGTCAAGAATGCAAGCAGCAGAAAGAACCGTTTCAGACCTCACAAGAAGCCTGGAATTCTCCCAGCAGGAACTGAAGGACCTACAGAGTGAGGTAAAAGTGCTCAAAAGTTCAGACAAAGATCATAAAGATACGATTGAAGTCTTGAAATCAAGAGTAATGGAACTGGAACAAAGGCAAAATTACCAAGAAGACTACAATCGTAGAAATAACATTAGAATCACTGGGATCCAAGAACAACCCGGTGAAACATGGGAAGAAACCGCCAACACTGTCTCAAAGCTTCTAGAGGAAAAGCTTTAATTGCCATCCATGAAGATTGAGCGAGCCCACAATAGTTGTAAACACAAGGTACAGAGGTGAACATGAGCCAACAACACTGGATTTAGTGCTTACAAAAGGAATAGATTTACCAAAAGAAATAAACTATGACTGTCCATTCGGAAAAAGTGACCACACAATTATAGAGTTTGAGATTGAAGAACATTCTCATGAAGGAAGAGAAGAAAACCACAAGATAAACAGAAGAAATTATGCTAAAGCAAACTATTCAGATTTAAGATTATTTTTTAATGGGATAGACTGGAGAGAGATGGGGAGACTTGAAGACATTCAACAAAAATATGATTATTTCCTAAGGATGTACAATAAAGGAATAGAGAAACATGTGCCATATTACAAAGTAAGAGAAAAAGGAAGTCAAGAGTGGTTTAATGCAAACTGTTATAAGGCGAAAAAGAAAAGGGATGAAAAACGGAAAAAAGTTCAAAAAAGGCAAACGCAAGAAAACAGGAATGAATACAAGTTAGCTAGAAATGAATATGTCAGAATAAGAAGAGAAGAAGAAAAGAAATTTGAAAAAGATATAGTAAACAAATGTAAGGAGGAACCTAAGTTATTCTATAGGTATATAAATGGAAAAATCAAACAAAAAGAGAGAATAACAAGGTTGAAAGAAAATAATGAAACAGTTGAAGATCCAAAAGAGATGAGTGAAATACTAAACAAAAACTTCCAGAATGTATTCACAAGTGAAACAGAATTCAGACACACACAAGAAAGAAAAGAAAGCACAGAGTTGTGGGAAATGAAGGAGTTGTTAAAGAACCTAGAAGAAAGGAAAGCTATAGGACCAGACGGGGTGTCAGGCCATGTACTAAAAGAATGTCCAGAACAACTTATTAAACCAATTGGTGACATAATAGAGAGTTCAGTGAAGCAAGGAAAAGTGCCAAATGAGTGGAAAAGAGCAGAAATAATACCAATATACAAAAGCGGTATCAAAGAGGAACCTTTCAACTATAGACCAGTGTCGCTGACCACCATAATTTGTAAGGTATGTGAGAAGATCATAAAAAAGCAATGGAGTAGGTACTTAGAAAAAGAAAAGAGAATAAAGGACAGACAATTTGGATTTAGAGAACGAAAGTCATGTGCAACAAACCTATTGAGTTTTTACTCAAGGGTGATTGATATAACACAAGAAAGAGAAGGATGGGTGGACTGCATATATTTGGACCTAAAGAAAGCATTTGATAAGGTACCACATAAAAGGTTATTATGGAAACTTGAGAACATTGGAGGACTGAAAGGAAATATTTTAAACTGGATAGAGGATTACCTGAGAGGAAGAGAGATGAGAACAGTCATAAGGGACACAAAATCAGAGTGGAGGAAAGTCACGAGCGGGGTACCACAAGGCTCTGTCTTAGCACCACTGATGTTTTTAATACCGGAAGGACTGAGCAACTACATAAGCCTTTTCGCTGATCATGCTAAACTGTTAAGAAAAGTGAATACTCAAGAGGATTGCAAAAAACTGCAAGAAGATCTAAACAAGATCCAAGAGTAGAGTGAAAGATGGGAGATGGATTTTAATGCAAGCAAATGTCATGTGATGGAAATAGGAAAAAGCTCAAAGAGGCCTTCATTGACATATAAAATGGGAAACAGCATTATAACAAGAGTAGATCAAGAGAAAGACTTGGGAATAGTAATGCAGGATAATCTATCTCCAGAGAAGCACATAAATAAGATATTTGGAGAAACATACAATAGCTAAGAAATATAAGAGTGGCCTTTCATTATATGGATAAAGAAATGATGAAGAAGATTATCACTACAATGATTAGATCAAAAATGGAATATGCTGCGATTGTATGGTCTCCACATAAGAAAAAACATATAAAGAAACTTGAAAGAATACAACGAATGGCAACGAAAATGGTTCCAGAGTTAGAAGGGAGGACGTACGAGGAGGGGCTGGAAGAAATGAATTTGCCAACACTTGAGGAAAGGGAAAGAGGTGACCTGATAGCAGTATACAAACTGTTAAATGGAATGGATATAACAGATATGAATATACTATCAAAGGAAGAAGCTGCTTATACAAGAGGCCACAAGAAGAAATTAAAAAAGGGAAGATGCTTGAATAACACAAAAAAATATAGCTTTCCACATAGAAGTATAGACACATGGAAGTTTGAAAGAAGTAGTTATTGAAGTGAATAGTGTGCACAAACTGAAGGAAAAATTGGATCAATGTAGATACGGAGACAGGACCACACGAGTCTAGCTAGACTTTTTATTATCATTATTCCTAATGGAGAATGTTTAAACAATTCATACATATTTTTTTTAGTTGTATTTTGCTCAATATTTAAGATCATTACGAATACATAGTCTTACGCATGTATACATTTTATTTATAAAAGAGAATTTCTTTTGACTGACTTTCTCTATGAGCGAAAACCTCCATGTCAAAATGCTTCGACAAGTCTTAATGAAATATCATGATTAGATGGTTGTTTCTCAATAACTAGATTTAATTATCAATTTTAATTTGTTTTTAGTTCATTTACAGAAACAATTCACGAATATAGTGACATTCTTGACAAGTTATAAGGATATTTCCTTCCATTTGTTAGGGTTGCCATAATCTAATTTTTGAACGAAAATCTCCGTAAGAGGCGCCACCACTTCTTTGGACGACTGTACAAATGGAAAATAAATGTAAGAAAGAGTAACATGGTGGTTTTTGAGAAAGCATGATTGTAATGAATGTTGTCAATACAGAATAGACACATGAACTTAGGCAACCAACCTGGCAGTAGTGTGTGTTGTAAGGCACTTGATGGTGTAGTCAGCCTGGCTGCTCAACCATACAGTCTGCCTTCACACATCAACTATATAGCACGTGTCTCAATAGTTCGTGTGTGAGCTAGGCTAGGAACCAATCACAATCTGTAATTGTTAATGTAACATTAGATGAAGCTCAAAGTATATATCCATTCATGTTCTATTCATTAATGCTTACAATTTACCTACAGCATGTTCTCCACCTGATCTAATGTGTTGCTATAATTGAACAGCCTTCAAGAATCAGGGATCAGCATATACTAGACTAGACTAAGCAGTATATATAAAGTACATTGTTAAAGGACTCACTCAACACACATACTAACAGGACGTGGAAAATAGGTGCCGTACCCTTTGGTGCCGTGCCATCTAGACTCCAAGTGGTCTCTGGAGATGACTTGTATTTCTGTCTCGGATGTACGGTGTGTGTAGCCACTGCACTGCTTTCATCTGTAATGTAAGGACTATCTTAGAACCACGGCTAATCAAACAAAGGAAGATAATGGTCTTAAGCTGCACAAAACTAATTCCAAAAGGAGATAGGAAGAAACTGGTTTTCGAATAGAATGGTGGAGGAATTAAATAGACTTTGTGAGCAGGTAATTAGGGAAGATTTAATAGAGAGTTTTAAGGGATGATTACACAAGATAATGGATAAGGATGATAGGTGGACATCAATTAAATTTATATAGAGTATACAGAGACTGCATCGTGTGGACCTGCTGGCCTTTTACAGCTCCCTTAAATTGTTGTTTTAATGGCTACTAAAATTGCTGGCAAAATACTAAATATGTTAATGTTATATTGTCAATTTAGTGTCAATTTAATCAAATACTTTTCTTAAAAGTTAGTACAATATACTGAAAGGAACAATTTTTGATGAAACTTTTGGTGAAACAAGAACCTTCCTCTAACATAATACAGTTGCATAATTTGTCTTCTATAATCCAGCCACAGCCCTTGTCCTCCTTGTGTTCACCGCCTGGAATAGTTTCAAATCCTGTATATAACCAGTATGCCAAAGAGATGAGTCCAATTGAAGCAGAAGTCTACCTAAATAATTAAGAGCTAGACAAGTTAGGTACAAGCACCTTGGATTATGGTTGAATACGGCCTATTCAATACATAAGCCAAACTCAGACCACTAGACATAATAGTTCCAACTTGTGCTAGCCATGACCACAGACTTAAAGGATGGAAAAGGAAATACATTCATGCATTAGGTTACTCACAACATTCTGTATATTGAAGTCTTATTTTTAAAATCCTATTACATTTACTAACTTTAGATATCACTAACCTTTCTTACCTACCTTCTGGAGTCATTGTGCAAAGTAGAACTCACCCGAGGGTGAGTTCTAATTTGCCCACCAACACAGCAGCTTTCCCCTGTCCTTGGTGCCATTAAAATCTGCTACAACGCCCGCCACTCCACCTACACTTGCACCAACCATTATATACACCACTCGTCTGCAATTAATATGCATTTTAGAACAAACCTCGCACTAATCATGTGTGCAGAATATAAAATTGCTAAGAAAATACCATATACAGACTGCAGATATGTGTCTAACTGTAATAATAAACCTATTATTTTAAACAAGATAAATGCATTGTACTGAGAGGGCAAATATTTTTATGAACTTTTGATCAAACAAATAGCTTTTCCACAACACTGTAGCACCTAAACAATTGTATATAGCTTCGTGGTAACATATAACATCTTTTCTCAAACAAATTGTAACTTTACATTCAGTCAGGTCATAAAATGTTGGCTGAAATTCTCATGAGTCAACTTTAAAATGTTCATCATATTTTACGTCTTATTTTACGATTCATACATTATTAACTCACTGTACATATCACTATCCCTTCTTGCATACCTTGTGGCGTCTTTGGGAAACACATGAAGCCTCACTTGAGGGTGAGTGTTGTTATTTTTGCCACAAACACAGTAGGATCTCCAGTAAGCTCTGTACAGCGGCCCAAGCTCTGCCCACCAAGGGTTTGTTGGGATACAGCCTCAACACACTCTTTCCTCGGGAATCTACATTGGATTCGCATATCCTTCTGTATAAGATCCTTGGTCAGCAGGAACTTGTCCACACCAGACTTGAATTTCCGTACAGGGCAGCCAGTAATGCTCCTCACCTCTTTTGGTAGGGCATTGAAGGTTTTAGGTGCCAGCAGGGTCCTGATTCTCTCTGGAGCCTTGCATGGGTGGTAGGTTTTGCCTTAAGCACTTGCCAACAGTCCTCTCGGTGGTGTATCCATGGCTTCAGTACAGCCCAACACCCAGGTGAACAACGGCATCTCTGCAGTTGGTCAACCAGGTAGTGGTGGGCGTAAAAACTCCCCCGCAGTGTTTACAGACATTAGCCTAGCTATTAGGAAGGAGATTGTGGAAATGGAGGAGCGTCGCAAACGCAAGTATTCCTTAATATTTCGTGGCATTATAGTAGCTAATATGGAGAAAGCAAAGATGATGATTTCCCGGATTGCTGGACATCTTCTCAATTCTGAATTCCCTATATTGGATGTGTTTCGTATTGATCAGACTAAGGGCATTTACAGAGTCAAGTGCGCTAACTTAAACCTCCGAAACAGTCTAGTACTTAATGCTAAATTTTTAAAGGACAGTGATGACTACCCAAATGTTTACATCAACCGTGACCTAACTTATTCGCAAAGGCAAGACTTATACATTAGACGCCAACACACTTGCCAGAGGACTGGCGGGGCAGTTGCGGGTGCTGGTTTTGGGGCTGGGGAGGTACGGCCTCGGGCACAAAACTCAGATTGCTCTGAGCAGCCTGACCGGACCAGGGAGCGGCATGTTGATAGCCATCCCTCCACCCCACTAGCAGGTGCAGCTGCTGTTGCATCCCGGGACCCTTTTGTGCTTTGAATTTTGCCCTTCTAAATATGTAAATAGTCTAAGAAATAAGGTTAACTTACTTTGTGATTTTATTGTAGCTAACACACTGGATTTTGTGGCAATAACTGAAACATGGCTGCTACCTTCAATACCTAACTCTTTTATAACCATCCCGAATTATAATATCTTCAGAAAAGACACGCCAAGTTCTGTTCATAAGCACGGAGTATATATGTATGTACATAACAAATTGGTTTCTGTCCATTTAGATATACCAGTAAATAATTCAATAGGTGTTTATCTTCCAGATTATAACATTCATATTTTGGCTGTATATCGCCCCCCATCTAGTCTGCTATTTGACGATGCAATTCTCTTTTCACACCTGAATGATTTTGCGCTTGGTAAAGAGCTTATCTTATTGGGCGATTTTAACCTGCCCAGTATACAGTGGACAGGATATACTCCTATTGTCTCCAGTGCACATGACCAGATTTTTCTTGACTGCTTCACCTCATTGGGTCTCCTTCAGTGGATTACCGAACCTACTAACATTCGCTCTGACAACACACTTGACTTAGTCTTTACTTCAGATCTTGACAGAATTGTGGACATCCAGCTTTGTGCTCCCCTACCAAAGTGTGACCACTTGCCTATTGTATTTTAATATTTGTTTGAAATGAATGTCCCCACCTTGCATCCCAGAATGGATGTTCTATGGCACAAGGGTGATTACATTGCTCTCAACCATGCCTTGCTTGATATTGACTTTGATTATGAGTTTTCTGATAGATCTGTTGATGAGGCTTATGGCAGGTTTGTTGAAATTATCCACCTCATGGTACTATTTTACATACCTAAACGTAAATCTCTACCCAACAGTACTTCCTTGATTCCCTGGAAGACCAAACCCTCTAGTATCTTGCTCTCTAGACAGCACAATGCTTGGACTCACTACAAATCCTTGCGCTGTTCTCATAGAAGGAACTCTCCTGTAACCAGAGAGGCCTTGTCAATTTTCCTAGATATAAACTATCAGTATAGAAATTTTGCCTATGAATCCCAAAAGCTATATGAAGTTTCTTTAATGAAAAATTTCAAAACCAAGCCTAAGCTGTTTCACTCATATATAAGGAACAAGAAGGTAGGACGCCCTACCATTGGACCACTGAAAAAGACTTCAGGTGAGGTTTGTTCCTCTGCCAGAGATATGGCTAAACAGTTTGCTGAGGCTTTTTCATCTGTATTTTCAACAGATACCCCATGTACCCCTGCTACTCATCAACTTTTTGATGGGGGTCTAAACGAAGTTAATTTTGATACATTTACTGTTGCTAAGACCCTGGAGACCCTGAACACTTCATCCAGTATGGGACCTGACAATCTTCACCCCTTTCTGCTTAAGCACTGCAGTGACTCTCTAGCTACTCCCTTCTTCTACCTTTTTCGAAAATCCCTGCAAGATGCAGTCCTTCCGTCACTCTGGAAAACCTCTCTGGTAGTTCCAATCTCTAAAAAAGGTCTCCGTTCTTCACCTCTTAATTACAGACCAATTAGCTTGACTTCAGTGCTATGTAAATGTTTTGAGAGAATAATAGTTAACTCCCTTCAGTCATACCTAGAAGAGAATACTTTGCTGTCTGCCCACCAGTTTGGTTTCAGGGCCGGCCATTCAGTAGAGGACCAGCTACTTCTTACATATGACATAACATCTTGGCTGGATGAGGGTTATATGGCTGACTTAATCCTGTTTGATTTCTCAAAGGCCTTCAATCTTGTTAACCATGATATACTACTGGCTAAGTTATCCCGAATAGGAATTGGCGGCTCTGTGCTTCTTTGGATTAGTGAATTCCTTAGAGGCAGAACATTGAAAGTGGTGGTCGGTGGTGAAGCTAGTCCTTCTGTCAGTGTGAGTAGTGGCGTCCCCAAAGGCTCTGTTTTAGGTCCTACCTTGTTCCTTATTTACATTAACTTTATTGCATCTGACTTCTCCTGCAAGTATAAAATTTTTGCCGATGTTTTGAAAATTTACCTAAAGACAGACATTTCTACTTCTTACACTGTATATAACTTGTCCTACATGCAGAGAGATATAGACCTTCTTATATCCAGAGCTGAATCATGGGGACTCAAGATAAATACTGACAAAACTGTTGCTATTAGATTCTGTCGTGCCACCTCACCTCATCAAGGACTTATTTATTATATGAATGGCCACCCAATACAGTTTGTAGATTCAGCATCAGATTTGGGACTGTTGGTTGATACCATCTTGAAATTTCAACATATTCGCATAACTGCCAATAAGGCATCCGGTATTGCCTCAAATCTTCTGAAGAGCACAGTAAACCGGGACTCCTCATTTATGCTTTCTCTCTACCTCACACATATTCGTCCAGTCATTGAGTTCTCTTCAGTGGTTTGGCATACAGGTTATGAAGGAGACCTTTCATTGCTGGAAGGGGTCCAACGCCGTTGGTCCAAGCAAATTGCGGGTTTTCATAACATGGATTATAGTGGTCGTCTTTCTGCTCTGGGTCTGTATTCAGTGCGGGGTAGGCTACTCAGAGCCGATCTGATCAAGGTGTGGAAAATATTTAATGGCTTAACACCTATCACCCTAACTGATTTCTTTATACCAATGCCGGATGTCAGGACACGGGGCCACCCTCTCAAAATATTTCATCCTCGTATACATACTGATTTGCGCAAAAGATTTTTCTCAGTTAGAGTCATTAGCCACTGGAATTCTTTGCCTTCTGAGGTTGTGCTGGCTCCCACCTTACCACAGTTTAAAAGATTACTTACTGTTCATTTGGGGGACAGATTGTTTGAATATTAACTGTATGTGAGGAACTGCATCTGCCTCGTCTTCCCCTAATTAGTGGTTGAACTACCACTCTCGTCTGCCGGCGCTTGTTCACCAGCTTCCCCGCCACTACCCCACCCCCTTGTCCAGGGGTAGGGGGGTAGTCTAACCGAGCCAAGCTCCACGCCACCGGCTTGGAGAAGGACAGAACGCCTCAGCTCTCACACCTGACAACACCTCACCACCTGCTGCTGGTTCTCAACATTTCCGAAGGCATTTCTGGAGACTTGGGCTCCCTTCCAGTGTGCCCTTCAACTGTACCTACACCATTCGACCCTTCCTGCTGTCTGAGGAGCAATCTACGTTGCCGAGTGTTTGCTGTCACGCATCTCACCCTCCAAACAGCTGTACAGGGAGTTATTTGGGTGTCATACCCCTGCTCTGGTAATTGTTTACGAGCAGTTCGTCGTTGGTGATTTATTTTGGCTTCTAGCCTATTGTTTGCTATTTGTGTGTGTGTAAATATATTCGGGGTATCATACTCCATGATTTTTCTTCCCCACAACTCTATAAAAAGATAATATTAATTGGTAGTCACCTCGGCCCTGACATATTGGCGACCTCGCCAGGATAAGAACTACCAATTATTTATTATCATTTTACAGATTGTGGGTTGTTATCTAAGTCGCTGCTGCGCGCCGTTGCTGCCTGAGGCCCGGGAGTAATGTTATGAGTGTTTTGACTGCCGTCAAACTCTTGCTTTTGCCAGATTTTTGCACGTGAGGTGTTGTCCAATTTTTTGTTTTTGTATTGTGTTCTCTGTGTGGTCCTCTCCATGTCTTCCTTTCAAGAACTGAAGGAGCAGGGTGAAATCCTCGGTCTGCAGGGCAAGGAAATTGGCCAGTGGATCCTTGAACAACAGAAAAACGAAAGGGAAGAAAGACAAGCTGAGAGAGAAGAAAGACAAAGACAAGCTGAGAAGGAAAGAGAAGAAAGACAAGCGGAAAGAGAATAAAGACAAGCTGAGAGGGAGAAAGAGATCAAGCTTGCAGAAATTGCAGCTAAAGGTAAGCCCTCAGTCCTACCATCACATGATCCTGTTTCCAGACCTAGTCTACCACCATACAAGGATGAAGAGGACATTGCCACCTATTTAACTAGGTTTGAGCGTGTGGCCGAGATGCTGGTTTTACCCAGAGATACCTTTGCCGTTCGTCTGGGTTGCCTCCTTACTGGTAAAGCTGCCGAACTCTACACGTCCCTTCCGTCATCCACCACTGAGGATTACGAGTTACTGAAGCAAGCCTTGTTAACAGGCTTCAGTAAAACTCCAGATGGCTACCGGGTGGATTTCAGGTCAAACAAGATTAGAGTAGGACAGAACTACCATCAGTTTGTTACCCAGTTATCGAGGATGTTTGATTCTTGGGTTGAGTCTTCCTCTGTGGCCAATGTTTATGCTGATTTAAGGGAGTTTATCATCTTTGACCAATTTTTGTCCTCCTTATCAGCAGAAATACGCCTATTCATCAAGGAAAGAAGGCCTACCAAGCTGAAGGACGCAATACAACTAGCGGATGACTGGGCATCCGCCCACAACGCCTATCCTAAGGTCTCTTCCAACAA
>JAPQNM010000048.1:6792686-6806365 GCA_029783475.1 Metacarcinus magister
CACCAAGAAGTTACTCCGGAGTTTCCTAGGTTTGATATCATTTTATAAAGCTTTCATTCCTCAGGCCTCTGAGCTTACCGGCCCCCTCTCTGACTTGTTGAAGAAGCCGGTACGGGATCCCCTCCAGTGGACTGAAGATCTGCTTGAACGGTTCAAGCTGCTGAAGCAAGCCTTGACTTCGGGACCTATTCTGCGTCTTCCGGACCCCAGCCAGACCTTCGTCCTACGTACCGATGCTTCAAACTATGGATTAGGTGCTGTACTCCTACAGTACCATGATGATCGTCCACATCCCATCTCTTACGCCAGCCGGAAACTACTTGATCGGGAACGACGATACTCTACCATCGAGAGGGAATGCCTGGCCATCGTATTCGGCATTCATAGGTTTGACTTCTATCTTCGAGGTAAGGAATTTATCCTTGAAGTAGACCACAAGCCTCTAATATACCTTCAGAAATTCAAAGGTAAAAATGATAGAGTACTACGATGGGCTTTAGGTCTTCAACCCTATAAATTTAGGGTTGTTCATGTTGCCGGGACAGACAACATTGGAGCCGACCTTCTCAGCCGGCAATAGCTTTTCTTTATTTTGTTTTCCTGCACTCCAGTCTTTTACAAGTTTTGTTTCCTGCACTCAAGTATTATAAGTTTGTTTATGTCTCCTGGTCAGCTGCAGTTCTTCGACATCAGCTGTGCAGCAGATGTTTTAGTGGGGGCATGTGTGAGGAACTGCACCTGCCTCGTCTTCCCCTAATTAGTGGTTGAACTACCACTCTCGTCTGCCGGCGCTTGTTCACCAGCTTCCCCGCCACTACCCCACCCCCTTGTCCAGGGGTAGGGGGGTAGTCTAACCGAGCCAAGCTCCACGCCACCGGCTTGGAGAAGGACAGAACGCCTCAGCTCTCACACCTGACAACACCTCACCACCTGCTTCCCTAAGGTGATCATAACGGTGTAAACAACTACTGGATATAGCTCCTGCATTGTGCCCATTTTACAACGTCAGGAAAAGGCTGAGGTACGCATAAGGAGGCTGACAAATGCATGAATGCAGATAGATTGTGTGGGATCTGGAAAAGAGGAGAGGGCAGTGGGGACTTAGTCATATTTTAAGGCACAAAAGTAAAGCCTACTAAAACCCCCCCTCGACCAGCAGCCACTGATCTGCGCATGCGCATAACCACCCAAGCCGTTGCCATGACAACTGGAAAGCCAACGAGAGTTGTGCCTCTGTGCGGAGAACCCACACCACACAAATTAACCAGAGAAAGCCTTGAAAGGTCTCGTAAATTGGACTTACAAAACCAATGCAGAGAAATGGGAATTTCCAAAGTATGGGGGAGAAAGGATAAATTAATTGATATGATTCTTGAGGCCTCTAAATCAACACCTGCCCTAAATGTCGTACACACGGCAACACACCCACCTGCCGCTGACCAGCAACCACCCAGCCCCCGCGCTGCCAGGCACATACAATCTCCACCTGCCGCCGTCCAGCAGCCACCTCCCACCCCCTGTTCTGCAACGCCTGCTACGCCTGCAGTTCCCAGTGAAACAACTCAGCTCCAAACTACCCTTACCGCCTGCAGTCAGCTACCATATAATGATTCCACCCCTCAACCAATGATGGACCTGAATACTATTCAACAGCCTTCCCTGAATGATACAGATCAGCTACCACGCAGCCTTGATGATACTCAACATCAACCCGAAGTGGACGTGTCTCTACACCCTTCTACACCAGACGGACTGGTGCCAGATCTCACTCAGGGACAGACACCCGCGACGCCAGGTATGCAGCAACCAGTAGTTTCCTCTCAAGTCGCCACTGGACTCGACGACCCTCCACCCGGAACCTCTGGGCTTACAACCCTCTCGCGTCTCGGCAACAGGTAAAGAAACACATAACGAAATTGAGAAAATGAATAAGTGTATAGAAATGATAATGTCCAAATTAGAAACAAAGGACTTAGAAATGGAATTGTTATCAACAGAAATAAAATCTGCTTACAGTATCATTGAGATGCTGCAAAAGCGAGTTAGCGAACTAGAGTCGAAAATCAAAGATGAGAAAATAAGTACTGGCTCCCCATTCACCACTAACTGTTTACTGTTAGGAGATACCAATATGCAACAGGTATTACCATCTGATTTAGCAAATAACTGTTCTGTCAGGACTATTACTATGGGTAATATTGACAAAATAAGGAATTTTGTCACACAGAAGCTTTCTCGCATCCCTTCTGTCTGTGTGTTGTACTGCGGTTTATATGATTTATGTGATAATGTAGACTCTGATGCAATATTGGATGATTTAGGGTCTCTGGTAAGTGACCTTAAATACAAATGTAGCAACATGAAAATTTATGTATGTGACATCGTGCCAGGTCAAGGATTACAGGAAGCAAATGATAAAATAATCCAGTATAATGAGAAATTAGTTAAATGGGCAGATGCAAATGGTGTAATTGTTGTAAACACATCAGCTATGTTTACACTCAGCACAGGTGATGTTGATGAAATGTGTTTTAATACCGCTAGTGACACTACGGTCTCCATTTTTAACAGATTTGGAGTGATCAGACTGTTAGATGCCATTGATAAACAGTGTCCCGATTTCCAGCTTTGTTCTAAGTGGAGTGAGAACAAGCGAATTCCCTTGTCTATTGTCCAAACTAAACAAGACAAATATTTACCTGGACACCCAAAAACGGTTAAACAGCAGTCTCAAGCACACCAACACACCAGCTCCCATTATAAGGCACCATTGTTAACTGATCAGAGAAATGTTAATGCCGCCCCTTTCCAAGTCAATACACCTAATTCATACCCAACGTTCACTACCTCTCAGAGGGAAACACTGTTCCCCCCTGCAGGTAGGGAGTATGTATATCACACCCAACCAGTACCGACGGCCCCCCCTCCCAGGACCTTGTTTTATTCTCAGCTCCCTCCCCCTCCTGTTTCTCATCCCTCCCCTGAAACGTACGCCAATGTCGCCTCGACTCCACCAGTGATGCCTCATAAAGGTCTTGGAGGACCACCTCCCCCTCAGAGGGAGGCTCAACACACATCAAATGTAAAAAAGCCACGTCTATCGCATAACCGATCTGTTTCTAATTCCGGTGAGAGGCACACAACTCCCCACAATGTACACTATAGCCGCCATGCCAGAAATGTGGGTAATTATAATTATTATTATAATAGTGTTTATGATGGATTGCAAAATAACAACACATACAAGAAAAAGATAGGTTGCTTTAATTGTGGGGAATTCAACCACATACAAGCAAATTGTAGATTTGACCACAAACTCCGATGTGAGCAATGCCATTCCTTAGGACATAAAAGCAATCTTTGTAATTATTATTATTGAAGTCATGGCGACGACGAACCGGCCGGTGTGAACTTAAAGAAGAATTGGCTAATAGTAGAACATGTGAACGCACAATCATTGTTATCAAGTCTGGATGAAGTAAAGTTAATGTTAACTGATAGACATATTGATGTTCTATGTGTGAGTGAGACATGGCTACATGAAAACACTCCTGATGGTTATGTTGACATTCATGGATATACGATATTTAGATGTGACAATGGACGAGGAGGTGGTGTCTGCTTTAAATCCCTCCCTCATCATACTAGGTGTGCCAGGACAGGTAGGCGTGGAGGATGTATGGGTGCAGATTCAGTGCAGGAAGCTACCTTCCATCATCATTGGATGTGTATATAGACACCCTAAAGCTTTAACATCATCATTTGATTACATACAGGAAGTTTTTAAGGTGGCATGCTTGCGAGGTAAAAGTGTTTTTATCTTGGGAGATTTTAATGATGATATGCTGATAAAGGGAAATAAAATGACCAAGATAATGAGAGATAATAAGTTGACTCAAATTATTAACAAACCCACAAGAACAACTTCTCATTCAGCTACTTTATTAGATCTTATTATTACTAATAAACCTGAGGTAATATTATCCCATGAAGTGGTTCCTCAAGTGGTTGCAGACCATGACCTTGTGTCAGTTGTTATAAATGTAAGAAAACCTAGAAAAATACCGGTGATAAAAACTTTTCATGATATGAAACACTACGATAAAGACACTTTCTGCCTACTGCTTTTAGACAATGTGCATTATATGAAGGATATATTTTTAACTGACGACGTTAACAAACAAGTAGATATTTTTAATGATTTTTTTAGTGTTTGTCTTGAAATATGTGCCCCTGTTGTGACTAAAACTGTGAAAGGTACTCCGGCACCATGGATGAGTGGCGATATTCGTGAGGCAATGGAGAACCGTGATGAGCTACAAAAAAAGTTAAAACTTGATACAAATAATCCTGAGTTGCGAGAACGCTATAAAACTGCTAAAACATATGTAAAAACACTTATCAGCACATCTAAGATAGAGCATTACCAAGATCGGTTAAAAGATTGCAAAGGAAATACATCAGCAACTTGGAAAGTTCTTGGTGAAATTATTCCTAATCAGAAAAACAAGCGTAATACTCACAATTCTGTTAACATCAAGGAGAAAGTCGAAAATTTCAATAAATTCTTTTCTAACGTAGGGGAATCCACTTACAGACGTTCTCAGGAAGAATTAAAAAAGGAAGAAGCAGTTACGGTTACGCAATTGGTTACGCATTGGTTGTCCCAATATATAAAAATGGTGATCCTGATGTTGTGAGTAACTACAGACCTGTATCTTTATTACCCATTGTGTCTAAAATACTTGAAAAAATTGTTGCTAGACAACTGTCAGATTACTTAGAAACAAACAAGCTACTTTCTAATAGTCAGCATGGCTTTCGACCCAAGCTATCAACGGAGACAGCTCTAACAACTATAACCGACAAAATATATGAAAATATGGACAACAAGAAAATTTCGATGTTAACCTTATGTGACCTCTCAAAGGCCTTTGATTCTGTACATCATAAAATTCTTCTACATAAGTGTTCTCTACTAAATATTGATGAATTTTGGTTTAACAATTATTTATATAACAGAAGCATGTCAGTTCACCTTTGTCACGGGGGTTTTTTGTTCTCCCTCTATGTATTAATAACAATATTTTATTTATTGTGTAGAACTCGTGATGATAAATCTGTAGGATAATTACAAGCCATTCCGACACCAACCTCTATTTACTCACCTTCGGGAGGCTCTGTATCGTCTAAGTTTTAAATCTAATGTATCAAGAGTGTTTGGCAAAGTAAACAAATAAGACAAGCTTCTTTAGTTTATTTAAATAAGCTTCCCCTGAAACGGAAAGATTATTAAAGACTCTCACACCATTCACTCGCTAACCTGGCTATAAAGAACTTAATTGTAAACCTTAAGATTCCTTACTGTACTCACGACCTTCCTCTCTCGAGGAAGTAGTGTGCGCGTGCGCGCGTACACACGTGGGTGCGGGCGTGCGCGTAGGTGCAGCGTGGGCGGCGTCCGTGGATGTAGCGAGCGCGGGGCGAAGGGGGCACACGTGGTATCCATATACACGTCTCCCTCTGTCCTCCCACACGCTGTTTCTGCAAAGAGACTCCACCACAAACACAAGGGGGGCAGGACAAAACCAGGCTCCCACCTTAACTCCACTTCACTAGCTCAGCCTCCACTCAGAGACAACTCCACTTATCTCTCTCATGAGGCAGGACAAAACCAGACTCCCCTTAGAGACAACTCCACTTCACTAGCCCAGAGAAACTCCACCTAGAGACAACTCCACTTCACTAGCTCAGCCTCCACTCAGAGACAACTCCACTTATCTCTCTCATGAGGCAGGACAAAACCAGACTCCCCTTAGAGACAACTCCACTTATCTCTCTCATGAGGCAGGACAAAACCAGACTCCCCTTAGAGACAACTCCACTTATCTCTCTCATGAGGCAGGACAAAACCAGACTCCCCTTAGAGACAACTCCACTTCACTAGCTCAGCCTCCACGTGGCTACCACACAGCTAAACTCCACCTCACTCCTCTCACTAGCTCAGCCTCCACGTGGCTACCACCTTGGCTCGTCTCCACGTGGCTCCACTTACCTTCACTCCACTTCACTCACCACCAGTTTCTTCTCAAAGAAACTCCACGCAATTCCTCGCGCCACCATACAACTGCAGTCCACCCGACTAAGCAAGATTGCAATGGCGACGCGAGAAACAGCGTGGAAAAAGAATTTTACCCCCAACCTGACCTCTCTCCACCGCCGCGCCACCAAGACTGGCCGTCTCGCGGCATGCCGCGGGCTGGGTCACGCTGCTACCTGGCCCGGGTCACCGACATGCCACAAGCTGCCAGACGGCGTCACTCTGGTTGTGTTAATTTGTATAACACAACCGCTATTTAACATGCGCGTAAATGTTACACATCATGCAACTATCCCTACAATTAAGTAGACCTGCTTGCATGCAGAAAATGTCTCCCAGCCTGATAATACCCCCCCATGGATACAAAGCATTTTGGGTCTACCCACACTCCTTGTCTGAAATGCTGCATTCGGATTGGTTCCGGCACAGGCCTACGAGTGACGTCAAAAGGAATATTCCACTCAACGAAGCGTCCCCCAGCCGTGTCACGTGCACCCAGTAAACTTCCAGGACCCCACATTCCTTAGCCATGACGTAGCTCTCCTCTGTCTCGTAGGCCCAAAATTCCACCCATGACAACCTTGATAATCATACATCTAAAAAGACATTTATTAACTATGGGGTCCCACAAAGTTCGATTCTTGGTCCAATCTTATTTAATATATATGTCAATGATTTATCTGCAAATGTTAACGGTTTCTTGGTACAGTATACAGACGATACGCAATTCTTACATTCTAGAACGATTAAGAATCTTGATCGGCTTATTAAGGATACCGAGGAAACTCTGGCACAATGTAGAATATTTTATCTAAACAATGGTCTCATGTTTAACTCCTCCAAGACTCAATGTATTTTTATAGGAAATCGCCAGCTTTTATCTCAGATTCCCCCAAACATGACTGTGAACTTTAATGGAAATGTATTATACCCAAGTAAGTCCGTGAAAAATTTGGGAGTTTACTTCGATAGATATATGCTTTTTGATGTCCACATAAATGAGTTGAACAAGAAAGTGATGGGGATTTTAATGTTTGCAAGTAGAATAAGTGATAAATTAGATAAGAAAAGCAGGACCATGGTGATACAGGCGATTGTCTTAAGCCTAATTAATTATTGTATTAGAATATGGGGCACTACAAATGATACATTATTATCTAGTATTCAAAAGTTGCAAAATTTCGCAGTGAGGATTGCCATAGGTGGTGTCAACAAATATGATCATATATCTCCATTTTATGATGAGCTCCAATGGTTACGAATAAAAGAGAAAAAGGTTTTTGAAGTGGGTACAACAATATTCAAGATTTTACGAGGGTTTTATCCTGACTGGTTTGTATCATTAAGAAACAGATAAGATATCACCAGTAGTGTCACTAGACAGGGGCACAGCCTGCATGTGCAGCGCACCAATACACACACTGGTGATAGGCACACCGCCATATTGGGAGCCAGACTGTGGAATGCTCTCCCCCCCCTCCCTTACACATGAAACAAATCTAAACTCTTTTAAAGCTGGACTGAAAAAAATTCTTTTAACCGAGAACATATTTTGTTAGGTTTATTTTATATTCATGGTATTTCTTTTAAATGTAAATATATTGATTTTATGTGCTGCATGTTTGATCTTCATGTCTTTATTTTTATTTTATTTTATTTTATATTGACTTAGCATTTATATGCTGCATTTTTATTAAGGACGAGTATTTTACAATTTTATTGTATTACATACCGGTATTAAGTTAAGTATTTTGCTTGTAACTTGTGTAAGAACCACTTTTGTGGATAATAAACAATCTGAATCTGAATCTGAATCTGAATCTGCTGCTGGTTTCTCAACATTCCGAAGGCATTTCTGGAGACTTGGGCTCCCTTCCAGTGTGCCCTTCAACTGTACCTACACCATTCGACCCTTCCTGCTGTCTGAGGAGCAATCTACGTTGCCGAGTGTTGCTGTCACGCATCTCACCCTCCAGACAGCTGTACAGGGAGTTATTTGGGTGTCATACCCCTGCTCTGGTAATTGTTTACGAGCAGTTCGTCGTTGGTGATTTATTTTGGCTTCTAGCCTATTGTTTGCTATTTGTGTGTGTGTAAATATATTCGGGGTATCATACTCCATGATTTTTCTTCCCCACAACTCTATAAAAAGATAATATTAATTGGTAGTCACCTCGGCCCTGACACTGTACTCTTGGAAAATTTCACTAAATGCTTACAACACACATTCCACAGTATTTTACATCAGGTTACATATTTGTCATCATCACTAATACTCTATCACACTGTGGCGTGTTGGCATGTTTGGAGCTCCTTCCCAGAGGAGCTCATCCTGGTAAGACATCCTGCTAAGTGGTGCAGGATTAGGTACCTGTAACCTGCCCCTCCACCACATTGTTACGATGTACACTTATAATACGTATACTTACGAAGCTTGTCACTTAATTACAACCTCCATTGACAAGACATATGACAAGAGTATTCAATGAAAAACTGAACTGTCACGTAGATAGGCAAGAATCCATATTTGTACTAGGAGACGAGATTTAATGGTAATTATTTCACTTCACTCTAGCACTAATATACGTTATCGCAGCACATTGTCACGCTGTACACTTATAATACAAATACTTACGAAGGTTGTTACTTAATTACAACCTCCATTAACAAGTATGACAAGAGTTATTAACAAAAATACTAGAATGTCACACACACGGCCTTGGAACCAAAACATTGTCTTCGGATTAATGACTGTGACTTCCGATTCAATTTCTATATTTATTTTATTCATTAAAGCTTATTACTCAATCTTAATAATACATACAAAGTCAAATTGATTTACAATCTTCAATACATGTAGATATTATTGATTAAAATAGTTATTTGTGTGTAAATTGTACTTTTAATGAGGTTAAAGTCAAGGATTTGACGGAAAAGTTAATATTTTGAAGTTTTTTACTTCTAATATTATATTGTTTCGTGTTTTTAAAGTAATCTCGAGAGAGAGAGAGAGAGAGAGAGAGAGAGAGAGAGAGAGAGAGAGAGAGAGAGAGAGAGAGAGAGAGAGAGAGAGAGAGAGAGAGAGAGAGAGAGAGAGAGAGAGAGAGAGAGAAGAGAGAGAAAGAGAGAAAGAGAGAGAGAGAGAGAGAGAGAGAGAGAGGGAAAGAGAGAGAGTGAGAGAGAGAGAACACAGGCAAAGAGGAACGAACATAAATACTTAGTTATAGCCATGCTCATCATACTCAGAGAGAGAGAGAGAGAGAGAGAGAGAGAGAGAGAGAGAGAGAGAGAGAGAGAGAGAGAGAGAGAGAGAGAGAGAGAGAGAGAGAGAGAGAGAGAGAGAGAGAGAGAGAGAGAGAGAGAGAGAGAGAGAGAGAGAGAGAGAGAGAGAGAGAGAGAGAGAGAGAGAGAGAGAGAGAGAGAGAGGAGAGAGAGAGAGAGAGAGAGAGAGAGAGAGAGAGAGAGAGAGAGAGAGAGAGAGAGAGAGAGAGAGAGAGAGAGAGAGAGAGAGAGAGATAGAGAGAGAGACTATCGAGAGAGAGACTATCGAGAGAGAGACTATCGAGAGAGAGACTATCGAGAGAGAGCAGAGAGAGAGAGAGAGAGAGAGAGAGGAGAGAGAGAGAGAGAGAGAAGACTAGAGAGAGAGAGAGACTGATGAGAGAGAGAGAGATACGAGAGTAGAGAGAGAGAGAGAGAGAGAGAGAGAGAGAGAGAGAGAGAGAGGAGAGAGAGAGAGGAGAGAGAGAGAGAGAGAGAGAGAGAGAGAGAGAGAACACAGACACAAAGAGGAACATAAATACTTAGTTATAGCCACTGCTCATCATACTCAGAGAGAGAGAGAGAGAGAGAGCAGAGAGAGAGAGGAGAGAGAGAGAGAGGAGAGAGAGAGAGAGAGAGAGAGAGAGAGAGAAGAGAGAGAGAGAGAGACTCACTCTCTCTCTCTCTCTCTCTCTCTCTCTCTCTCTCTCTCTCTCTCTCTCTCTCTCCTCTCTCTCTCTCTCTCGTCTCTCTCTCTCCTCGTCTCCTCTCTCTCCTCTCGTCTCTCTCTCTTCTCTCTCCTCTCTCCTCCTTCTCTTCTCCGTCTCCCTCCCTTCCCCTCTCGCTTTCTCCTCTCTCCTTCCGTGTCCCTACTTCGTCTCCATTCTCTCGTTCATTCTCTCTCTCCTCGGGCGTCTCTCTACTCTCTCTTCACTCTCCTATCATCGGGTTATCTCGCCGGTTCTCTTGTCTGTCCTTCTCCTCTGTCACTCTCCTCTCCTTCTCGTGTCTTCCCCTCTGGATCTACTTCTTCTGCTCCTCTCTCTCTTTCTCATCTGTCTCCGTCGATCTCTTCCCTTCTCTCTCTCTCTTCTCATCTCTCGTCTACTGTCCCTCCTCTTACGTCCTGCTCTCTCTCGTTCATCTCATCCTCCACTCTCTCCCCATCATCCGTTCTCAACTCTCCATTTCTCGCTTCGGGTTCCTTTCTTCCGTCTCTCCTCTCGCTTTCCGTTCTCATCTCTATGTTCTCCCTTATCTCTCTCCACTCTCTCTGGGTTCCCCTCATCTCCCATCCTTCGCTCTCCGCTCCTCCTCGATCTTCCTCGCCTTCTATTCCTTCTCACTCAGTCTTCTCTCTCGTCATCTCCATCCTCATCTCCTCCGTCGCCTCCTCCTCTCTTTCGTCTTCTCTCTCCATCTCGCCCTCGCTCTCTGTCCTCTCCGCTATCTCGATCGTCGACCTCCTCGATGCCTCCTCGTCTCTCCTCTGCTCTCCGCCTCTCCATCTCCTCTCTCTCTCCTCTTCTCCCTCCTCCTCTTCTCCTCTCTCTCATTTCGTCCTCTTCCTCTCTTCTCACCTCTGTCGTCCTCCTTATCTATCCTCCGTCTCCCTCCTCGCTCTCGTCTTCCTCTCCTCCGTCGGTTCTCTATCATCTCTCTTTCTCTCCTCTCTCTCTCCTCCTCTTCCTCTCTCCCTCCCCTCTCTCTCATCACTCTATGGTCTTCCTATCTACATTTTCCTCTCCTCTCTCGCTCTCCTTCTCTCCTCTCTCCTCTGCTCTCCTCTCTCTCTTCCCTCTCCTACCTCCTCTCTCCCTCTCTTCCTTTCTTTCCTCAGCCCCCTCTCTCTCTCCTCGCTCTCCTCCTCCTCCTCCCTCGCTCCCATCCGTCTCCTCCTCCCCCTTCTCTCTCCTCCTCCATCCTCCTCCTCTCTTTCCCTCTTCTTCCTCCTCTCTCCTCCCGTGCCCATCTCTTCCTCCTCTTCTCGCTCCCTCGGTCCTCTCCCGTCTCTCCTTTCTCTCTCCCTTCTCTCTCCTCCCGTCTCATTCCCTCACCTCTCCCTCGCCTCCTTCCTCTCCTCCCTCTCCTCTCCGTCTCTCTCTCATCTCCTCTCTCTCTCACACCTCCTCCCATCTCTCCTCTCTCCTCTCTCTCACTCTCTCTCTCGCTCTCCTCTCCCCCTCTCTGCCTCTCTCCACTCCTTCCATCATCCTCTCCCTCATCTCCTCTCTCCGCCTCTCCTCACTTCCTCCCTCTCTCCTCGGCTCCGGTCCACTCTCTCTCCCTCTCCTCCTCCTCCTCTCTCTCTCCCTCCCGCTCCTCTCTCTCCTCTCTCTCCCTCCTCCTCCTCTCGTCCCTCTCTCTCTCTCCCCGATCCTCTCTCCCCTCACCTTCTCCCCTTCTCCTCGTCCTCTACTCTCCTCTCTTCTCTGCCCTCGTCTGTCTCCCTTCTCTCTCTTCTCTCCCACCTCTCCTCTGTCCCCTCTCTCTCTCCTCCTCTCCCCTCTCTCCTCTCCTCTCGTGCGTCCTCTCTCTATCTCCTCTTCTCTCCTTCTCTCTCACGCGTTCATCTTCTCCTTCGTTCGTCTCCTCGTAGATTCTCCTCCCCATCAGTCTGGTCTCCTTTCTTCCGTCTCTCGTCGTCTCTTATTCTCTCCTCTAGGTGCTCCCCGGTCTCGTCTCGTGGTCTCCCTCCCTCTTGCTATCGCCTCCTCTCTCTCTACCTTCGGCTTTCCTCCGTCTCATCTCCTCCCCCTCTCTCAGTCTCTCTCTCCTACTCTCTCGTCCTCTCCTCCGCTCTCATCTCCACTCATCTCCTCTTCATATCTCCTCTCTCTTCTCCTCCTCTCCTCTTCTATCCTCTCCCCTCTCTCCCTTCCCCGTCCGTCTCCCTCCTCTCTTGCTTCCCTCTCTCATCTCCGCTCTCTCTCTCCTCTCCCCGTCCTCTCTCGCTCTTCCTCTCCCATCTCTCTCTTCTTCTACTCTCTCTCTTCCTCTCTCTCTCTCCTCTCCTCTCTCTCTCTCTCTTCCTTGCTCTCACGCCTCTGTCTCCTCATCGCTCTCTCCTGCTCTCTCCTCTCGACCTCTCTCTTCTCTCTCCTTCTCGCTCTCTCTCCTCTCTCCATCCTTCTCTCTCTCTTCTTCCGCCCCGCCTCTCTCTCCTCCTTCTTATCTTCTCTCTCTCCTCCTTCCTCCCTCGCTTCATCTCTTCTCTCTCCTCCCCCTCTTCTCCTCCGTCCTCTCTCCTCCCTCGTCCCGGTCCTTCATCTCTCCTCCTCTCGCTCTCTCTTCTCGACTCTCCTCTCTCCCTCCATCCCCTCCCTCTCGTCTCTCTTCTCTTCTCTCCTCTATCTCGCTCTCCTCCTCTCCTCCCTCTCTCTCTCTCTCTCCCTCTCCTCGTCCTCGTCCCCTCTCTCTCTCTCATCTCCTCTCTCTCATCCATTCTCGCCTCTCTCTCTTCTCTCTCTCTCCCCCCCCCCTCCTCTCCCCCTCGTCTCTCCTCTCTCTCTTGTCTCCTCCCCAGGTTTGGGGCCGTCTCGTCGCTCTCTCTCTATGTCATCTCTCTCTGTCGTCTTCTTCTCGGTCTCTCGATCTCTCCTCTCCCTCTCTCTCCTCTCCTCTCTCCTGCATCATTGTTATCTCTCTGCGTGTCTCATGCGTCTCTAATCTCTCCTCTCTCTCTTTCTCTCTCCTCTCCTCTGCCTCTGTTCTCTCTCTATCGTTCCTCCTTCTCGTGGTCTCTCTCGTCGTCTATCTCCTCTCGGGTTCTAGCTCTCGTTCTCTCTCTCTCTTCTTGTTCTTTTGTCTCTCTCTCTCTCTCTCTCTCTTCGTCTCCTCCCTTCTTTCTCTATGTCGGTCTTCTCTCTCGTATCTGTCTCTCTGGCTCTTCTGGTTCGGTCGGTTCTGTCTCTTCTCTCTTCAGTCTATCCCTCCTCTCTCTCTCCCCTACTCTCCCTCTCGTCATCTTCTCTCTCTCGATTCTCGTCTCTAGCTTGCCTTTCTTCTCGTCTTTTTTTGCATCCTCTCTCTTCCTTCTCTCTCTCTCTCTCACCTCGCTCAGTGCCATCTCGATTTCTCTCTCGTCCTCTCCTCTCTTCTCTCGTCCTTCTCTCCTTCTCGTCTCTCCTCGTCCTCTCTCTCTCTCTGATCGCTCTCTCTCTCTCTCTCTCCTCCTCTCTTCCCTCCTCTCCCTTCTCTCGTCTTCCTCTCTTCTCTCGTCTCTCTCTCATCTAGATCTCTTCTCTCTTATCTCCAGCCCATCTCTCGGCAAGAGAAAAAAAAAAAAAAATCAAGTCTCGCTCCCTCTCCCTCTCGT
>JAPQNM010000048.1:6806465-6811465 GCA_029783475.1 Metacarcinus magister
TCATTATTATTATCATTATTATCATTATTATCATATATTATCATTCATCTATCATCATCATTATCATTATTATCATTATTATCATCATTATCATTATATCATCATTATAATATTCATCATCATTATCATCATTATTATCATTTATCATCATCATTATCATATCATCATTATTATCATCTATTATCATATTATATCATTATTATCATCATATCATTATTATCATCATCATCATTATTATCATTATTATATCATTATTTATCATATTATCATCATTATCATCATTTATATATCATCATCATTATCTATCATCATATATCATTATCATCATATTATCATCATTATTATCATCATTATTATCATCATTATTATCATCATTATATTATTATATCATTATTATCATATTATATCATTATCATCATTATCATCATCATTATTATCATCATTATCATCATTATTATCATATTATTATCATTATATCATCATTATTATCATCATTATCATCTCATTATCATATATGCATTATCATTATTATTATCATATTATCATTATTATCATCATCATTATCTCATCATCATTATTATCATTATCATCATCATTATCATCATTATATCATCATTATTATCATTATTATCATTATCATCATCATTATCATCATTATTATCATCTATTATCATCATTATTATCATCATTATTATATCATTATCATCATTATATATCATCATTATTATCATATATTATCATTATTATCATCATTATATCATCATCATTATTATCATTATTATCATCATCTATTATCATCATATTATCATATCATTATATCATCATTATTCATCATTATCATTATTATCATCATTATCATCATTATCATCATTATCATCATTATTATCATATATTATTATCATCATTATCATCATTATTCATTATTATCATCATTATTAATCATTATTACTCATATCATTATTATTAATCATTATAATTAATATCATTATTTATTATCATTATTATTATCATTATCTATCATATTTATTATCATTATCATCATTATTATCATTATTATCATTATCTATTATCATTCTTATCTATCATCATTATTATCATTATTTCATCATTATTAATCATTATTATTATCATCATCATTATCATCATTATCATATTATTATTATCATTATATTCACATCATATTATCATCATTATTATCATCATCATATTATCATCATTATATCATTATCATCATTATTATCATCATTATCATCATAATTATCATCTATTATTATCATTATTATCATCATCATTTTCATTATCATCATTATCATTATTATATCATTCATTATTATCATCCATTATTATCATTTTCATTATCATTATTATCATCATTATTATCATCATTATTACTCATTATCATCATCATTATTATCATCATCATTATCATCATATATCAGTATCATCATATTACTCATCATTATTCTCATTATCATCATCATTATCATCATTATTATTATCATCATATTATCATCATTATCATCATCATTATAGCATCTTTATCATATCCATTATCATCATTTATAAGATTATACGATTATCACAATCATTCTCATCATTATATCATCATTATTATCATCTTATTATTCATCATTATCATCATCATTATTTCATCCTCTTATCATCATTATCGATCATATTATCATCATATTATCATCATATTATCATCATTATTATCATTATCATCATCAGTATCATCATTATTATCATCCATCCAGTATCATATTATCATCATCATCATATTATTTCATTATCATTATTATCATCATTATTCATCATCATTCTTCTCATCATCATATCATCATTATCATATATCATTATTATCCTTATTCTCATCATTATATCATCATTATCATCATTATCATCAGTATTATCATCATATCATCAGTCATATCGTCATTATGTCATCATTATCATCATCATTTATCATCATTATTATCATCATTATCTCATCATTATCATCTATTTTCATATTCATTATTATCATCATATATCATCAGTATCATTATTATCATTATATCATCATTATTAAATCATTATATTCATCACATTTATTATCATTCATTATCAATATGTTGAGAAACGAGTGAGGCCTTATTACTGCTACAGACCCAGAGCATATTAACGTAGTAAGTCATGTCCGAGGACCAGTATTGCAGCAATTTGGGTAGTCTTTGACCACTCGTCGGTGTATCAAAATATTGAAAAATGTGTCAGAGGATATCGGGGATTCTGTGGCAGTCAAAGTAAAGACGGGTCTTGTCAGCTTTCTTCTTAATAGTAAAGGCAAAGTCTACGGACAGGTGTCGAGAACAGGGGTAAACGGGCAGAGTGGCTGCTCAGGTAGAGGCGAGGGTAGGTGATCCAGGGGGGTCTCCTGGCTCGAAACGGACTGCTCCTTTGCGCCAGGAACGTACTCACATTCGTTGCTGACGTCACTCTGCCGACACCGTAACGCGCTTCACATTGGAATAGCCACAACCAATTCACCCCCAAAAAATGCAATACATTAACAAAGTACAGAACAAGGAATCATCAACCACGTACAAACACCAAACTGCCAAAACACCCATATGGAAATCGAAAACTAAGTCACAAAACATTCACGCGCTCATGCAAACACCAATACCACTCACACAGATTCGAACCCGGAAAACCTAGCTCCCATGCCCGAACGCTGCCCACTGCCAACCACACACGTAGTAAAAATCTGCACATTTCACACTGCTGCATGCTGTGTCCTGCTGACCTACACTTTGTATTTGTTCATTCATTTATTATTATTGATATTGTTTATCAATGAATAAAAACGGATTTATTAATTAAAAAGAGAAAATTCATTTGAACATTTTACTTTTATTTTATAAATCAATAATATAAATGCAATACTGAATAATAAAAAACAGCTAGGACACACCAAAAAAAATAGAAACAATATAAATGTAATCACAAACGTAAATGATTTACAGTTTTCTTTAGGTTTTGTATGTAATAATTATTGGCAACATTCAATAATGAGTTGGTGTCCCTTTTGTTTTTTGTTTGTCCTTGTGGCTGGGTGGCACATCTCACTCCTCATTCTTGGACATGATCAGGAAATTTCATTTTGTGTTCCTAACGTCTGCACTACAATGCTGCACTTGTTCGTGAGGACCGTGTATGATAATTTTATTGTAAACAACACATTTAAAACACACCCTAACGTTGAAAGTTTTTTCAAGTGATCGCAACACCACACTCATTGTGCACCGTTGCTTGAGACTTGTACTTGGGGTCGTGTAAAACTGTTTTCAATGACTAAGTCGCATCATTGAGTTGCGAAAAAGTTCTCCACTGTGTTAAAGTTTGAAGTTTAGTGACTGTATCCTTGCCTATATCATTGTACTTGTACTCGTACGTAAGGCTCACTAGGGCATCGGGAGTTAATAATTTTCTTCTCCTGGTAGCTGTTGTTTGCTGGAGACAGAGGGAGTAGTGTTCTTACTTGGCATTGTTGTGGATTTTTCTGGCATGTTTGACATTGATTGCATGGACGAATTCTTCACTGTCCTTCTGGTGTTGTGTAGGAAGTGTGAGGAAGAAGCCGGCGGCTTTCGGTGTGCTCTCGTCCCACCACCGTCTCAACAGACATGTTCAAAATCTACGTACTGCTTTACACTAAGCTTCACTTGTTTCTGACTGCAGTGCATTGCTCATTTTGTTGTTACATGGTTAAAAACACAACCTGTACGTTATATTTTTTCTTCAAGTGCTTTCAAGACACATTCATTTCACCAATGGCCTGAACAGTGGTACTTGGGTTCAAGGTAAACTGTTTCAAATGACCATATCTCATGATTAGTGTGACAAGTTTCCACTGTGTTACAAGTTTCTAAACACAGTGGACTTGGGATTCTGAGTTCCTTGTCTTACGTCCTTAGCACCTTTGGGATGGCCCTGGCCTCGTAATGCCTTGTTTTCTTTGCCTGTTTTATTCACATTAATGCGTGTTTCTCCCTTACGTCCACTGCCTTTATCTTTCTTCTTATCAGCTGCTCCAGTATCCTGTTTGAGGGTCGTCTTGCCTGCTTGATGGCAGTCTGCTCTGTCTCTGCGATCATCTTCTTCTTGCGCTGTTTTTTCCTTTTCTTCACTTCTGTCCACATGACCTCACTGTCAGTGTTTGAAGGTGTTTGGACTGTTTCGTTCTGGTTCATTAGACTTGTTTTCAGCGTGGAGACTTGCTGAGTTCCTTTGTTCATTGGTGTTACAGTCTGTGTTTTCATCTTGTAATTATCATTGTCAACACTTTCCTTTCCTTCCTTTTCGTTGACTTCACTGCTTTTCTTTACTGATGAGATTAATGTATCTTCCTCTTGCAACATCTTCATTAACTAATACTTCATCCACGTCCATCGTAGTCAAGACACCTTCCTCTACGCTTGTATCGGTCAAGTTGTCTTGTGTGCATGGAGGAGTAACATGCATTGGTTCTTGTCCGTCTGATGCTAACAATTCTTCATCCCCTTGTGTAGGAGTAAAGAAGAGTTCATCATTGTACTTTTCAGAACTGTTTTCTTCACCCATTGTAGGGGTAACACATTCTAATTCCATTGTAGTTACTGGAACACACTGCGTCTTGGTGGTTCCCTTGCACCACCAAGCGCCGATCACACAGGACATGAAACTCACAACACTTAGAACCAAACCACTCAACAAGAACACTTTGGTCTTGAAGTCTTCATGGTCCTGGTGCGCCAACACTCTTTGTTCCTGAAGACAGGTGATGCGTTCCTTGGCTTCACTCAGCCTCCAGAACACCGTCCACCACCTGGATTCTCCCTCAACACCACACACTTGCAGAGGGTTGAGTGCAGCATCAGGTTTCAGTGGACCAAACCACCACAAACCTGACACAGCCTGCCTCACCTGGCCAAGAGTAGTGGTGCGAGGGTCCTCAGCTTCCCACAGTTCGATCGTCT
>JAPQNM010000048.1:6818965-6821465 GCA_029783475.1 Metacarcinus magister
ACACACACCCCCATTACACACACACACACACATACACACCCATCACACACACCCACACACACACACACACACACACACACACACACACACCCCCATCACACACACACACACACACACACCCACACACACACACACACACACACACACACACACACCACACACACACCCATCACACACACACACACACACACCCATCACACACACACACACACACACCCATCACACACACACACACACACACCCATACACACACACACACACACACACACACCACACACACACACCCACACACACACACACACACACACACACACACACACACACCCATCACACACACACACACACACACACCCATACACACACACACACACACACACACACACACACACACACACACACACACCCATCACACACACACACACACACCCATCACACACACACACACACACACACACACACACACACACACCACACACACACCCAACACACACACACACACACACACACCACACACACACACACACACACACACACACACACACACACACCCATCACACACACACACACACACCCATCACACACACACACACACACACACACACACACCACACACACACCACACACACACACACACACACACCCATACACACACACACACACACACACACACACACACACACACACACACCACACACACACACACACACACACACACACACACACACACACACACACACCCATTACACACACACACACACACACCCACACACACACACACACACACCCACACACACACCACACACACACACACACACACACACACACCCATTACACACACACACACACACACACACCCATTACACACACACACACACACCCATTACACACACACACACACACACACACACCACACACACACACCCATTACACACACACACACACACACACACACCCATTACACACACACACACACACCCATTACACACACACCCATTACACACACACCCATTACACACACACCCATTACACACACACCCATTACACACACACCCATTACACACACACACCCATTACACACACACACCCATTACACACACACACCCATTACACACACACACCCATTCACACACACACCCATTACACACACACACACACACACACACACACCCATTACACACACACACCCACACACACACACCCATTACACACACACACACACACACCCATTACACACACACACCCACACACACACACCCATTACACACACCACACACACACACACACACACCCATTACACACACACCCATTACACACACACCCATTACACACACACCCATTACACACACACACCCACACACACACACCCATTACACACACACACACACCCATTACACACACACCCATTACACACACACACACACACACACACACACCCATTACACACACACACACACACACACACACACACCCATTACACACACACACACACACACACACACACCCATTACACACACACACCCACACACACACACCCATTACACACACACACCCACACACACACACCCATTACACACACACACCCATTACACACACCCATTACACACACACACACACACCCATTACACACACCCATTACACACACACACCCATTACACACACACACACCCATTACACACACCCACACACACCCATTACACACACACCCATTACACACACACCCATTACACACACACCCATTACACACACACCCATTACACACACACCCATTACACACACACCCATTACACACACACCCATTACACACACACCCATTACACACACACCCATTACACACACACCCATTACACACACACCCATTACACACACACACACACACCCATTACACACACACACCCATTACACACACACACACACACCCATTACACACACACCCATTACACACACACACTGTTAAATTCATCATCTTTGTTTATAAATAGTATCAGTTTAACATATTGTATTTATATTATATTTTATTTTGTTGTATTATATCTGGTTTATATAATACATCTTGACATTATCTTCCCTCTAAAAAAATTTACCTATACCCTTTACAAACCTCAACCCTCCCTTTAGTGACCTATTTTCCTCCCTCTAGTGACCTATTTTCCTCCCTCTAGTGACCTATTTTCCCTTAGTGACCTAGTTTTCCTTGGTAACCTATTCCCCTTAGTGACCTAATTACCCTTAGTGACATATTTCCCTTAGTGACCTATTTTTCCTCTCTTTAGTGACCTATTTTTCCTCCTTACTGACCTAATTTTCCCCACCTTCCTTACTGACCTAGTTTTCCACACCCTTTAGTGACCTATTTCCCCAGGTGGTGAGTGTAGACATGGTAGGTCAGTTCATGTCATCGGGTCGGGGTAACGCCTTTGTAGCCGTCATCATAGACATGTTTACTAAGTACACGGTGTCTGTACCTCTGCGTGACACCACTATATCTGACCTGACCTGACCT
>JAPQNM010000048.1:6823450-6837154 GCA_029783475.1 Metacarcinus magister
CTTTTCATTATCATCATCATAATCATTAGTATAATTATCATCATCGTTATATGTGCAAATGGGACATGTAACATATAACAAGAAAGAGGATGAAGTGTACAAGAGATAATAAAAAGTAAATGGAGTGCAGGAAAAGTTTAAGGAATTAAGGGAAATACGAGGAGGCTTAAGGGAAACATGCACGAGAGGAATTGAAAGTTTAAGGCAAGGCAAGGATACAGAAAAGGTGAAGTAGCTGGAATGTAAAGAATAATGTTCAAACGTTATTAAGAAGGTTTTTTTTATGAACATCACCGTAAATATGGACATTATGTGGAGGTGATTAGCAATTTGAGGTGTGAGGACAGTTTGTGGATCCACTGGACAGGACATTCTAATTAGTGAGAATAATGACTGTGCCGCTGATGACGATGATGATATCGAAAGCTGTACTAATGTGTGTAAAAAGTAATTACATTTGTAAAATAATAATTGAAAAAGCAGTACAGGAGAAATAATAGAAAACAATATTAGTTGGTAGCCTTAAACATTTATTTAAACCAATGCACTACATACTAAAGGCATTATACAATAATATGAATGAACTTAAATAAAGTTTTTTTTTTATTTTCAATTTTCTAAACTAAAGTTTTGGCCATTTTCAACATCTAATATTTCAATCTCCTTTAATATTACATATTAGATTTTTTGTTATATATCAATCAATTAAGATTTTTTTTTCTTCTTTTTTTTCTATAAAAAAAAAATTCTATTAATATTATTGAAATCTAACAAATAAAGTCTTAACATTTTCAGCATTTAATATTTCAATAAAATCAACAATCTTCTTTAATATTATATTTCAAATATATTTATTAGATATCAATGAGTTAAAATAGATTTTCACCTTAATTTTCTATTAAATACTTTTTTTTTCCATTAAATATCATTGAAATCTAACAACTAAAGTATAAAACATTTTCAACATTTAATATTACATTAAATTTAAACAATCTCCTCGATGGTGAGGGTGGTGGAGCCTTGGTGGGATTGGTGACTTAGCACCCCCAGTTTGCTGACCTGCGGGACGCTGGCTTCCATCTTCAAGGCGAGGCGGCCATCAGCCACCACCACCTCCGTCATTTCCTGGGATTCTTCCTCAGCTGAGTCCTCCTCGGCGTCAAAACTCCCAAAGGAGCGGACCCAAGCAACAAGCAGGAGTCCCTGGGCGAACCACCACCAGTACTCCGCGTCCTTTAGCTCAGCAACGATGGAGGTGAGCCCGAAGGCGTCCACCACCGGCTGAACCTGCAGGTTGTACAGGAGTACCATGGCGTGACTCGCCCAGTTGTCGCCCCACGTCACGTGGACGGAGAACCACAGCTGGGAAAGCTTCCCCATACTGATTGGATGCCGGTGAGCAAGCATGGGGAGGATCAGGACGCAGAAGAGCATCACACCTTCCCACACCAGCTCAGCAGCATACCAACCGTCTCCAGCCCGCGGCCCGTTGAGGTAGCCGTACAGGAGGGTGGCCAGGTCTCCGACCACCACCAGCACCACCACCAACACCTTGCACAGGCAGAGCATCGCAGATTGCATAGATCTGTTCATACAAAAATTCATTGTTGAATTTTAACTTGCTTATATAGACCACCTGTCAAACCTGTGATGCCGAGAATATAGGGGTAGTTGTTTCTGGAGCAGGTCCAATCTGCATGCACACTACCTCCAACCTCTTCATGTGATAGGGCACGGCACGACGCTATCATGAGTTGAGGGTCAGCTTGGAGTTAATTTTCAAGTTTCAGCTTGGAGTTAATTTTCAAGTTTCAGGTTTGAGTTAGTAACTAAGTGTAATATTTGTTACTGGAATATTCTGATCTGCTGGGATTTGACAGATAGTGAAATCGTTAAATAGACAATGTCATTACAATACTGTGTGAGTAGATCTGCGATGCTAGGTGAGCACCACGCTAACCTAACCACATCGATAACTAACTCCCCGTTGTCCCACATCACCCTGCGTGTGTGTGTGCACCTGTCCCACGACCGTGTGCGTGTGGTGGTGAAGCAGCGGGGGGGAGTGCTGGTTCACGTTCCGCCGCAAGGTGGCTACGGTCCGCCTGCACCGTGCCAGCTGGAGGCAAATGTCCGAGCACGTGAGTGTGAACGAGTCCCAGCAGGTGGCGTGGATGGACGTGCCCACCCGGCTGGTGAGGGCAGGCAGGAAGCAGCTGGACCTCAAGCTGTACTGCCTGCGGGGCCGCAGCGTGCAACACAAGGCTGTAGGCTCATTCCAAAACTTAATGCAACGCGTGCACAATGGCGAACTTGCACTCAACCTGCACTATGCGGGCTGTGCTGCACTCAAGACTCCATCCCAGGCCGTGCACGAGGCTGACGTGCAGCACGTGCACCAGCAGGACGCAGCTCACCACGTGCATAGTGACGAGGCTGGGACGCACCAAGACTTGGCAGCGTGCGAGGCTGACACTGTGACGGACACAGAAGGCACCGTGTGTGTGGTGCACGAGAGTGTGCACGAGAAGGCCTCCGTGCCCGTGCACGACGAGGCCTCCGTGCCCGTACACGATGAGGCCACCGTGCCCGTGCATGATGAAACCACCATGCCCGTGCACGATTAAGCCGCCATGCCCGTGCACGATGAGGCCACCGTGCCCGTGTACGATGAGGCCACCGTGCCCGTGCTGCGTGTTGGTGACGGCACGAAGCACCACGCATGGGACGGGCACGTGTTGGAGGCCAAGGCGTGCGAACGGACGATGGCCAAGAAGAAATGGAAGAAGAAGAAGAAGGAGACCAAGAAGGCGACCATGTCCGAAGGGGAAAAGCTGAAGGTGGAAGGGCAAGTGAAAGAGGTGACGGAGGTGAAGGTGACGGAGGTGAAGGTGACGGAGGTGAAGGTGACCGCACAACAGTAGGTAACAAGGCCCAGCACGTACAGGCCCGGGGTGCTCGTGTGCAGGCCGCGGCAGGCTCCGTGCGACAGTCTTGGAAGGAGCAGGTTGTGGAGTCCTGCCTCACAGTGGCGCCGGCCATGCGGCACCACATTATCGGCCCCAAGGGCGCCACCATCGCCAGGATTGAGGCGAAGTGCCGCGACGTGCGGGTCAGCGTCCCGCCCCCGAAGGACCTCAAGGACCACACCGTGAGGGTGCGAGGTCCTGTCCGCCAGGTGGCGGCGGAAGTGTCATGCCTGGAGGCCGTGCTGCAGAGGGAGCAGCACGTGGTGGTCTCCATGAGGGTGGAGCCACACCAGCGGTGCCACATCATCGGGTGAAGGTCCCGCGGCACCAAGACCACCACGCACGCAACGTGTGCGTGCACGGTCCGCAGGGCAGCATGGCGCAGGCCGTATTCTGCATCAACGTCATCCTGCACTAGGCGGAGGCGGCCAAGGACAAGGACAAGGACAAGGCCCGGTCACCATCACCACCACCACTACGCCATCACCACAAACACTGTGGCGGCTGAACCAAACCAAAACTAAACTAAACAAACAATTTTTTTTTGACAACGGCTACAACTGGACAATGTTAATGGGTTATTAATTGAATTATTATGCAAATTTTTATATTTCGTCATTAACTGGACAAGAAAAATGGATTATATTTTTTATATGATCAATTTTGATAAAGTTATGAAAAAAAAGTAAACGTAAAAGTTCTGGTTCACTTCATTCATATCATCGTCATAGTTTATAAAAGAATTCCGAAATGGCCTTATACAATCCTATGTTGGGGATGTTTGGTGCTGGGGTCGTGTTAAGGAGATAAGGCAGATGAAGGAAGCGTGTTGCAAAGGCAGTGGCTAGGACACCTTGGAGTGGTGTCATTCTGTAAAGAACATCTCATTCATTCTTGCCTATGAATCGGGATTTGAACTTTAACGGGACACTCAAGATACACAACACTTTGACCAGTCGAGCCAAGGTGATCACTAAACTATAAGTGGATTTCTGTCTATCTTTTAATGCTCATAAAGGTGTTAATGAACAGTTTGACGTAAGTGTTGATAATGCAGATTCAACTTAACACAAACTGTCAGTAAAAGTGTTGTTGTTATTTTGTTATTAATTAATATTTCCAGTCTTTTGTTTGTGTGCGTGCTTGAGACAACAGAGACGACGGTTGCGTTATGACGATAAAGTTACTACTTTAACAACGACTGAATTTCACAAATCTCGATGAATATATTATAGAAGGATAAGTAGATAGACAGAATAAAATATATACATGTGTACAGATGAATGAATACACAAATGTTAATAATGTATAAACATTACCATATCGAAGAAAGTTATACTCTCACAATAAACACATAAAAACACATAATATATTTTTACTTATTCTGCATTATAGATATGCGATGGTGGTATAGTGGTGAGCATAGCTGCCTTCCAAGCAGTTGACCCGGGTTCGATTCCCGGCCATCGCAATGATAGAACATTTTGCTCATCTCGCATTCCTATGATAGATCAAGTTGAGTGGCAGTCAGCGATGCACTGTTGTATGGATAACTCAGAAACAAGCCTATAGTGTAAGACATCTAGCAGATCAGGTTTTCTAAAGTAAAGGCTGGAGAGAGTTTGCAACCGGAGGAAAGAAGCGATATCAGGAGTGGAAGGTGGGGGAGGAGGAGGAGGAGGAGGAGGAGGAAGAGGAACATGAGGGGAGGGGAGGAGAGAAAGCAGTACGGCATGACTTGTAGAAAGAGCACCACGACCCTCCCTGCCTTAGCGAAGGTGTTACTTGGTTGTGTTTTGTTTCTGGAGAAGACAATTCCTTGAACATCCTTGAGGAGGTTATATGAGGCTCTGGAAGGGTGGGTTGCAGGGGAAACCCATGGTGAGGGACGCTCTGAGCTGCCTGGGTGGTGGTGGACTTCGATAAATAATAAAATCTCGTGACAAAGGTGTGTGTGGTTGTGTGTGTGTGTGTGTGTGTGTGTGTGTGTGTGTGTGTGTGTGTGTGTGTGTGTGTGTACCTCTGCCTCATACTCCTGGTAATGATATGGTTGTTATGACTGGGTGAGGCTCGTCACGTCCTGCTGTGCTTACATCTGCAGATCAACAGGTGGATGCGTTTCCGTGACAGTTATGTACAATGATGAGATCGGCCTTCAGTGTTGCCAGGCTGGTGCTAGTGATTGTACCATTATTTATCACAAAAGCTGGTGATGGGAAGTGAAGGGCACCACCGACTCCCCGTCAGAACTGGTGCCGAACCCTAGTGAGAATATGAACTTGGCTGGCTTGCCAAGGTGGGCAGGAAAAGGTTAAGCAGGTAAATGTCACCTACGTAAAATGGATCCTGGTGACCCCATTACTACCTGGAAGGCCGTGGTGGGAATGTGGCTGCCTTGGGTTTGATAAGAAAAACAGTGAGAAAATGATGTTAAAGTTTGATGTTGTCATTATTATTATTATTATTATTATTATTATTATTATTATTATTGTTATTATTATGATTATTATTATTATTATTATTATTATTATTATTATTATTATTATTATTATTATTATTATTACTATTGTTACTATTATTATCATTATCATTGTTATTATTATCATTATTACTATTATTATCATTATAATTCTCATTATTATTGTTATCACTATCACCACCACCACCATCCTCCTCCTCCTCCTCCTCATCATCATCATCATCATCATCATCATCATCATCATCATCATCATCATCATCATATTATCATCATTATCCTTAAAACACTGATTCATCGTCTATGATTGGCTCCCACTACCTAATTTTCAGCGGTAAACAGTTTCGTCATAATTATCAATACTTCTTAGTTGCTTCTTTAGGCGTGATCACCTGCTGCCTCGTGGCTTCCCTGAGTGACCCAACAACTTGCTTGGAATTCCACGCTTGATATTATTATCATTCTTCTTCTTCTCCTTTTCATTATCATCATCATAATCATTAGTATAATTATCATCATCGTTATATGTGCAAATGGGACATGTAACATATAACAAGAAAGAGGATGAAGTGTACAAGAGATAATAAAAAGTAAATGGAGTGCAGGAAAAGTTTAAGGAATTAAGGGAAATACGAGGAGGCTTAAGGGAAACATGCACGAGAGGAATTGAAAGTTTAAGGCAAGGCAAGGATACAGAAAAGGTGAAGTAGCTGGAATGTAAAGAATAATGTTCAAACGTTATTAAGAAGGTTTTTTTTATGAACATCACCGTAAATATGGACATTATGTGGAGGTGATTAGCAATTTGAGGTGTGAGGACAGTTTGTGGATCCACTGGACAGGACATTCTAATTAGTGAGAATAATGACTGTGCCGCTGATGACGATGATGATATCGAAAGCTGTACTAATGTGTGTAAAAAGTAATTACATTTGTAAAATAATAATTGAAAAAGCAGTACAGGAGAAATAATAGAAAACAATATTAGTTGGTAGTCTTAAACATTTATTTAAACCAATGCACTACATACTAAAGGCATTACATAATAATAAAATCAATGAACTTAAATGTTTTTTTTATATTTTCAATTTTCTAAACTAAAGTTTTGGCCATTTTCAACATCTAATATTTCAATCTCCTTTAATATTACATATTAGATTTTTTGTTATATATCAATCAATTAAGTCAATTTTTTCCTTTTTTTTCTATAAAAAAAAAATTCTATTAATATTATTGAAATCTAACAAATAAAGTCTTAACATTTTCAGCATTTAATATTTCAACAAAATCAACAATCTTCTTTAATATTATATTTCAAATATATTTATTAGATATCAATGAGTTAAAATAGATTTTCACCTTAATTTTCTATTAAATACTTTTTTTTTTCCATTAAATATCATTGAAATTTAACAACTAAGGTATAAAACATTTTCAACATTTAATATTACATTAAATTTAAACAATCTCCTCGATGGTGAGGGTGGTGGAGCCTTGGTGGGATTGGTGACTTAGCACCCCCAGTTTGCTGACCTGCGGGACGCTGGCTTCCATCTTCAAGGCGAGGCGGCCATCAGCCACCACCACCTCCGTCATTTCCTGGGATTCTTCCTCAGCTGAGTCCTCCTCGGCGTCAAAACTCCCAAAGGAGCGGACCCAAGCAACAAGCAGGAGTCCCTGGGCGAACCACCACCAGTACTCCGCGTCCTTTAGCTCAGCAACGATGGAGGTGAGCCCGAAGGCGTCCACCACCGGCTGAACCTGCAGGTTGTACAGGAGTACCATGGCGTGACTCGCCCAGTTGTCGCCCCACGTCACGTGGACGGAGAACCACAGCTGGGAAAGCTTCCCCATACTGATTGGATGCCGGTGAGCAAGCATGGGGAGGATCAGGACGCAGAAGAGCATCACACCTTCCCACACCAGCTCAGCAGCATACCAACCGTCTCCAGCCCGCGGCCCGTTGAGGTAGCCGTACAGGAGGGTGGCCAGGTCTCCGACCACCACCAGCACCACCACCAACACCTTGCACAGGCAGAGCATCGCAGATTGCATAGATCTGTTCATACAAAAATTCATTGTTGAATTTTAACTTGCTTATATAGACCACCTGTCAAACCTGTGATGCCGAGAATATAGGGGTAGTTGTTTCTGGAGCAGGTCCAACCTGCATGCACACTACCTCCAACCTCTTCATGTGATAGGGCACGGCACGACGCTATCATGAGTTGAGGGTCAGCTTGGAGTTAATTTTCAAGTTTCAGGTTGGAGTTAGTAACTAAGTGTAATATTTGCTACTGGAATATTTTGGTCTGCTGGGATTTGACAGATAGTAAAATCGTTAAATAGACAATGTCGTTACAATACTGTGTGAGTAGATTCGCGATGCTAGGTGGGCACCACGCTAACCTAACCACATCGATGACTGACTCCCCGCTGTCCCACATCACCGTGCGTGTGTGTGTGTGCACCTGCCCCACCACACGCCGCGCCCTGACCGTGTGCGTGTGGTGGTGAAGCAGCGGGGGGAGTGCTGGTTCACGTTCCGCCGCAAGGTGGCTACGGTCCGCCTGCACCGTGCCAGCTGGAGGCAGGTGTCCGAGCACGTGTGTGTGAACGAGTCCCAGCAGGTGGCGTGGATGGACGTGCCCGCCCTGCTGGTGAGGGCAGGCAGGCAGCAGCTGGACCTCAAGCTGTACTGCCTGCGGGGCCGCACCGTGCAGCACAAGGCTGTAGGCTCATTCCAAAACTTAATGCAACGCGTGCACAACGGCGAACTTGCACTCAACCTGCACTATGCGGGCTGTGCTGCACTCAAGGCTCCATCCCAGACCGTGCACGAGGCTGACGTGCAGCACGTGCACCAGCAGGACGCCGCTCACCACGTGCATAGTGACGAGGCTGGGACGCACCAAGACTTGGCAGCGTGCGAGGCTGACACTGTGACGGACACATAAGGCACCGTGTGTGTGGTGCACGAGAGTTGCACGAGAGGCCTCCGTGCCCGTGCACGTGAGGCCCGTGCCCGTGCACGATAGGCCCCGTGCCCGTGCACGATGAGGCCCTGCCCGTGCACGATGAGGCCGCCGTGCCCGTGCACGATGAGGCCACCGTGCCCGTGCACGATGAGGCCACCGTGCCCGTGCACGATGAGGCCACCGTGCCCGTGCACGATGAGGCCACCGTGCCCGTGCACGATGAGGCCACCGTGCCCGTGCACGATGAGGCCACCGTGCCCGTGCACGATGAGGCCACCGTGCCCGTGCACTATGAGGCCGCCGTGCACGTGCTGCGTGTTGGTGACGGCACGAAGCACCACGCCGGGGACGGGACACGTGTTGGAGGCCGAGGCGTGGGAGCGGACGATGGCCAAGAAGAAAAGGAAGAAGACGAAGAAAGAAGAAGGAGACCAAGAAGGCGACCATGTCCGAAGGGGAAAAAGCTATAGGTGGAAGGGCAAGTGAAGGAAGTGACGGAGGTGAAGGTGACGGAGGTGAAGGTGAACCAAGACCGCACAACAGTAGGTAACAAGGCCCAGCACGTACAGGCCCGGGGTGTTCGTGTGCAGGCCGCGGCAGGCTCCGTGCGACAGTCGTGGAAGGAGCAGGTTGTGGAGTCCTGCCTCACAGTGGCGCCGGCCGTGCGGTAACACATCATCGGTCCCCAAGGGCGCCACCATCGCCAGGATTGAGGCGGAGTGCCGCGGCGTGCGGGTCAGCGTCCCGCACCCGAAGGACCTCAAGGACCACACCGTGAGGGTGCGAGGTCCTGCCCGCCAGGTAGCGGCGGCAGTGTCGTGCCTGGAGGCCGTGCTGCAGAGGGAGCAGCACGTGGTGGCCTCTGTGAAGGTGGAGCCACACCAACGGTGTCACATCATCGGGCCTGGGGGCGCCACCCTCACCAAGCTGCACGCACACTTCCCTCACGTGAAGGTCCCGCGGCACCAAGACCACCACGCACGCAACGTGTGCGTGCACGGGCCGCAGAACAGCGTGACAAGGATACAGAAAAGGTGAAGTAGCTGGAATGTAAAGAATAATGTCCAAGCGTTATATGGACATTATGTGGAGGTGATTAGCAATGTGAGATGTGAGGACAGTTTGTGGATCCACTGGACAGGACATTCTAATTAGTGAGAATAATGACTGTGCCGCTGATGATGACGATGATGTTATCCAAAGCTGTACTAATGTGTGTAAAAAGCAATTACATTTGTAAAATATCAATTGAAAAAGCAGTACAGGAGAAATAATAGAAAACAATATTAGTTGGTATCTTTAACATTTATTTAAACTAAAACACAAAACAGTATCATTTAAATTCTATAAATCATTGAAACACACCAAGGCATTACATGCTAAAGAAAGGCGTTAAAAACATTGCCTTTATAACCATTATCATAAAATTTAGAAATAATAATAATAATATCAATGAACTTTAATAAAAAAAAATTTTATTTTTTATTTTTCATTATTTAAACTTAATTTATTTTTTGCCATTTTTTAACATCTAATATTTTTGTTAGATATGAATTAATTAAAATACTTTTCTACTAAAAAAGTTCTACTAATATTATTGAAATATAACAAATAAATATTTCAATAAAATCAACGATCTCCTTATATTTCAAATATTTTGTTTGATATCAATTAATTCAAATAGTTTTTTTCCTTAATTTTTTATTATATATATAATTTTTAAAAAAATTTCCTTTAAATATCATTGAAATCTAACAACTAAAGTATAAAACATTTTCAACATTTAATATTACATTAAATTTAAACAATCTCCTCGATGGTGAGGGTGGTGGAGCCTTGGTGGGACTGGTGACCTAGCACCCCCAGTTGGCTGACCTGCGGGACCTCCAAGGCGAGGCGGCCATCAGCCACCACCACCTCCGTCATTTCCTGGGATTCTTCCTCAGCTGAGTCCTCCTCGGCGTCAAAACTCCCAAAGGAGCGGACCCAAGCAACAAGCAGGAGTCCCTGGGCGAACCACCACCAGTACTCCGCGTCCTTTAGCTCAGCAGCGATGGAGGTGAGCCCGAAGGCGTCCACCACCGGCTGAACCTGCAGGTTGTACAGGAGTACTACAGCGTGACTCGCCCAGTTGTCGCCCCACGTCACGTGGACGGAGAACCACAGCTGGGAAAGCTTCCCCATACTGATTGGATGCCGGTGAGCAAGCATGGGGAGGATCAAGACGCAGAAGAGCATCACACCTTCCCACACCAGCTCAGCAGCAAACCAACCGTCGCCAGCCCGCGGCCCGTTGAGGTAGCCGTACAGGAGGGTGGCCAGGTCTCCGACCACCACCAGCACCACCACCAACACCTTGCACAGGCAGAGCATCGCAGATTGCATAGATCTGTTCATACAAAAATTCATTGTTGAATTTTTACTTGCTTCTATAGACCACCTGTCAAACCTGCGATGCCGAGAATATAGGGGTAGTTGTTTTTGAAGCAGGTCCAACCTGAATGCACACTACCTCCAACCTCTTCATGTGATAGGGCACGGCACGACGCTATCATGAGTCAGCTTGGAGTTAATTTTCAAGTTTCAGGTTTGAGTTAGTAACCAAGTGTAATATTTGTTAATTTAATATCTTAGTCTGTTTGGTTTTGACAGTGAAATAATTGTATAGATAATGTCATTACAATACTGTGAGTAGACTATGATGTAGTGAGCACAAGCTAACTTAACAACAACGATGACTGACTCACCCGCTGTCCCACATCACCCTGCGTGTGTGTGTGTGCACCTGCCCCACCACACGCCGCGCCCTGACCGTGTGCGTGTGGTGGTGAAGCAGCGGGGGGAGTGCTGGTTCACGTTCCGCCGCAAGGTGGCTACGGTCCGCCTGCACCGTGCCAGCTGGAGGCAGGTGTCCGAGCACGTGTGTGTGAACGAGTCCCAGCAAGTGGCGTGGATGGACGTGCCCACCCTGCTGGTGAGGGCAGGCAGGCCGCAGCTGGACCTCAAGCTGTACTGCCTGCGGGGCCGCACCGTGTTGCACAAGGCTGTAGGCTCATTCCAAAACTTAATTCAACGCATGCACAACGGCGACCTTGCACTCAACCTGCACTACGCAGGCTGTGCTGCACTCAAGGCTCCATCCCAGGCCGTGCACGAGGCTGACGTGCAGCACGTGCACCAGCAGGACGCCGCTCACCACGTGCATAGTGACGTGCATAGTGATGAGGATGGGACGCACCAAGACTTGGCAGCGCACGAGGCTGACACAGTGTGTATAGTGCACGAGAGTGTGCACGATGAGGCCACCGTGGCCGTGCACGATGAGCCGCCGTGCCCGTGCACGATGAAGCTGCCGAGCCCGTGCACGATGAGGCCGCCGTGCCAGTGCTGCGTGTTGGTGACGGCACGAAGCACCACGCCGGGGACGGGCACGTGCTGGAGGCCGAGGCATGCGATTGGACGATGGCCAAGAAGAAAAGGAAGAAGAAGGCGACCATGTCCGTAGGGGAAAAGCTGAAGATGGAAGGGCAAGTGAAGGTGACGGAGGTGAAGGTGAACCAAGGCCGCACAACAGTAGGTAACAAGGCCCAGCACGTTCAGGCCCGGAGTGTTCGTGTGCAGGCTGCGGCAGGCTCCGTGCGACAGTCTTGGAAGGAGCAGGTTGTGGAGTCCTGCCTCACAGTGGCGCCGGTCATGCGCCACCATCGCCAGAATTGAGGCGGAGTGCCGCGGCGTGCGGATCAGCGTCCCGCCCCCGAAGGACCTCAAGGACCACACCGTGAGGGTGCTAGGTCCTGCCCGCCAGGTGGCGGCGGCAGTGTCGTACCTGGAGGCCGTGCTGCAGAGGGAGCAGCACGTGGTGGCCTCCGTGAGGGTGGAACCACACCAGCGGTGCCACATCATCGGGCCTGGGGGCGCCACCCTCACCACGCTGTACGTACACTTCCCTCACTTGCGGGTGAAGGTCCCGCGGCACCTAGACCACCGCGCACGCAACGTGTGCGTGCATGGCCCGCGGGGCAGCGTGGCGGAGGCCGTGTCCTGCATCAACGTCATCCTGCACCAGGTGGAGGCGGCCAAGGACAAGGACAAGAACAAGGCTAAGGCCCGGTCACCATCACCACCACCACCACGCCATCACCACAAACACTGCGGCGGCTGAACCAAAACAAAGCTAAAATAAACAAACGAATTATTTTCACAACGGCTACAACTGGACAATGTTAATGGATCTTTATGAAAAAACTCTTTTGACAATGGCATTAACTGGACAATTGTTCTATTTTCGACAAGAAAAATGGATAAAATTTTTGATTTGATCAATTTTGATAAAGTTATGAAAAAAAGTCAACCTTTACTTTATATATGAATTTATTGATAAACATAATGAATGCTTTATTTATCTCATTATAATGAAATCACACTTAATGACTGTGTTTGTTATGCAAGGACACACACACACACACACACACACACACACACACACACAACACACACACACACACACACACACACGTAAACACACACGGTTAGTGAATCTGTATTCCTAGTGTCGTATCTGGTCCTGGGCAACTTGGTAGGAGATTAACATATATACAGATTGTACATATATACAGATGAATGCACAAATGTTGATAATGAATAAACTTTACCATATCGAAGAAAGTTATACTCTCACAATAAACACATAAAAACACATAATATATTTTTATTTATTCTGTACTACAGAAATGCGATGGTGGTATAGTGGTGAGCATAGCTGCCTTCCAAGCAGTTGACATGGGTTCGATTCCCGGCCATCGCAATGATTGAACATTTTGCTCATCTCGCATTCCTATGATAGATCAAGTTGAGTGGCAGTCAGCGATGCACTGTTGTATGGATAACTCAGAAACAAGCCTATAGTGTAAGACATCTGGCAGATCAGGTTTTCTAAAGTAAAGGCTGGAGAGAGTTTGCAACCGGAGGAAAGAAGCGATATCAGGAGTATAAGGTGAGGGAGGAGGAAGAGAAGGAGGAGGAGGAAGAGGGACATGAGGGGAGGGGAGGAGGGAAAGCAGTACGGCATGACTTGTACAAAGAGCACCACGACCCTCCCTGCCTTAGCGAAGGTGTTACTTGGTTGTGTTTTGTTTCTGGAGAAGACAATTCCTTGAACATCCTTGAGGAGGTTATATGAGGCTCTGGAAGGGTGGGTTGGAGGGGAACCCATGGTGTGGGACGCTCTGAGCAGCCTGGGTGGTGGTGGACTTCGATAAATAATAAAATCTCGTGACAAAGG
>JAPQNM010000048.1:6842254-6847254 GCA_029783475.1 Metacarcinus magister
TGATGTGTTTTTTTCTTAACTAAACTCCGTCTCTATTTTGTTTTCTGTTCTGAGGAACGTTAAAAAAAATGGTGTAAGAATAATTTATCAAAAGCTTGAAGCATGAAGGAAAGATAAAAAAGTAAAAGGAATTATGATAAAAAAGAAAGAGAAAAATAAATTGAAGGACGAGAAAATTGTTAAGAGGAATAGCAAACAAAGTAAAGCCAAGCGTGAAGCTAATGAAGGAAAAATATGCAATTATTGTTTGTTAAAAAAGAAAAAAAATAGATAATTGCGAAAGAGTAAGAAAAACAAACGAATGTGAAGGAGAAAAAGCATATAAGAACTCAGTATCATTATATTTTGCTCTTTATCTATCTATCTATCTCTTTATTATATCTATCTATCTCTCTATTTCTCTCAGATTAAAACACACTTATACACAGACACACAGAAAAAGAAAAAAGTGAAAAAAAACTAATAATCTTTTTCTCTCTCTTTCACAGATGTTCTTCTCGTGAACAGTAAAATGAGAAGCAAACTTGGCGCCAACACAGTGGACGGACAGGAGGTTGGAATGCCAGACTGGGAGGCCTTTGCACCCCCCAGAGGACCACACTTCGCCCCAGACTCCCCCAAACACGTGAGCGCAGCCGTAGGAGCCCCAGCACACGTCCCCTGCAAGGCCAGAAACTTAGGCTCAAAATCGGTAAGTTTCTAATGTAAACTTAGTGTGATTTATTTTTTCGTTCTTCAAGTTTCTCAGATTGTAAATTTTTTTGAGGCGTTTTGAGGCGTTTTAAAGAAGGTTTTAGAGGAGGAATGGGAGGAGGTGGTCTCACTCTCTCTCTTTCTCTCTTTTTCTCTTTATTTTTTTTTCTTTTATACTTCTGGGCAAGAAAACTTCTGGAGGACTGAGGAGGAGAAGGAGGACAACATACATAATAACTTTTCGCTCTTTACTTGGAGGAAAATGGGGAAAAACTTCGCCTTTTATAACTTTCAAAATACCACAACACACACACACACACACACACACTCACACACACACACACACACACACACACACTCACACTCACATACTCTCTCACCTCTCTCTCTCTCTCTCTCTCTCTCTCTCTCTCTCTCTCTCTCTCTCTATCTCTCTCTCTCTCTCTCTCTCTCTCTCTCTCTCTCTCTCTCTCTCTCTCTCTCTCTCTCTCTCTCTCTCTCTCTCTCTCTCTCTCTCTCTCTCTCTCTCTCTCACCTGATAAATATGTATGCCCGTCACTATTTTTGGTGACGTAATGTTGACTAATGATCTTTTAATTACACCTTAATGGCTACCTAATGATGGCTCGTAAACAGACGCAGAAAAAACATCCCAATAAAACAACGGAAATACAAACAGGAAAAACATATTACATTGTGTGTCGAATCAAAATCAAAATACAAATAGAAAATAGAAAGTGAGGAAAAAGAAATCAGTTAACAATTTTTATTCGTAAACACGTGATTTGAATAGATTGTTATAATCCTTTCCTCTCTTTTTCTCCCCGCGTAAAATCTGAATATTCTTTTATTTACACTCATTCTATTCTCTTTTTACATTTTCAATACATTTCATTAATATTTTCTAACACTCTATTCCACTGAACGTCATCTTCTTCCACTCACCTCATCTATCACTCTAGAATGACAGTGCTAGAAAGAATGGGCGAAGGTGAGATGACTAAGGGAGTGTAGATGAGTGTGAGAGATGGCGTTGGTGCAGGAGGAAGACTTACACTGAAATGGGACGACAGACTGCTTGGGTACGTGAGAGAAAGGGAAGAAAGGAGACTGAGAGGATTAGAGAATGTGAGGAGAGGATGTGAAAGATAGGAATAGATAGACTTTTTCTTTTTTAAGGCCATTTCTGAAGGGATAGATAGATAGATAGATAGATGGTTTGATATAGTATTGATTTATTATTTACAGGTAATATTTTGCATTTGTAGATTTATTGTTGTTTTGAACTTTAGCGAATTGTGTTGTAAAATATTGATTCCTTAGTGACAAGACAACAGAATCAACAGGAACAATATAAATAACAGTAAATATAAATAACAGTAACAAATAACAGATTGCAATAATAAGAAAACAAACAGAATATCTATAATAACATGTTGATCACGTGTTGTAATTCTTCCTTCCACGAAAACTGAAGGAAAATTGGTGTTATTTGGAATTTATAAAGATTCATGGGAAGAAAAATAATTATCTTTCAGTCACGATAAATAATAATGAAAAAAATATATATACATCAATTACCGAAGCTCAATTTTTTTCTTCTTAACTTTGTAATTGTGGTTTCAAACATTTTTTTTGTATATTTTAATACTGAACTTTGATTTTACTCGATATATTTAGTAACAGTAACATTTGTGCATTATAACCAAATATTTAAATCCTACGAAATGATTTATAAAGCATTTGTTGACTTGCAAGATAAAAATATGGATCATAATTCTCTTGGTGTGAAGATATATTATATTTGTATCTATTGCGCATCCGTGAGCTTCATTTTTTTTTATAGATATATCGTTGTTTGGCAATATGTTCACTATTACCTCTCTATATCATCTATTATTTACTATTATCAAACTTCTATATAAACAGTTCACCCTTTTTCACTTTATTTCACTCGCGCAAGTCTAACAAAAAAATATAACAAGTTTAAACATAAAAAAAATACATTCGTAATCTAATATATTTTTTGAGAAGACGAATGCAAGATGGCTTCTAGGTCGACAGTCACGTGCACAGCTGCTCTCAAATATATTCCTTTTTTTTATACTTCTTTTACTTCCCTGATGAGAATTTATGTCTGCCTTGTGAGTCATGGCGTCGGAGGTGCTTGATGGCTTCCCAGGATTAAGTTGAGTCCTCGCGAGAAGTCCCTGGAAAGAGGAACCAGAAGCGTGAAGCAGGTTTTAGCCCGGGAGACTTTACAACACCGTTATAATCAGTCACTCCCATGCACTTTCATCTTCATCATTCATTTCCAGCATCATTTTCAGTGTTTTTGTTTATATTACTATGATTTTATTCATTTCAAGCATCATTTTTACAGTTTTTATCATTATTTCATTCATTATGATCATAGTATTCACCATTTTTACTATTATTACTATCATTATCATCACATCATTACAAACATTATCTTCATTATCACTATTAGAAGTATTATCATTACTCTCACTATCATCATCAGCCCATTTTTCACCATTAATCCCGCCTCCTGCCATTCCCTCTACACCCGGACGGATACAAATCACTGTAAAAACGACAGTGCTTAATGAATCCACGTAGGCGGTCACTGTTTCCATTAATTAGAACGACGAGTGTGCTGACGAGGCAATGATGACGATGCAGAGACGATAATCAGGGAAGGTTATGGTAATGTAGTTTATTTTCTCTTTTTATTTTGATTTTTTAGGTTTTCATCATCTCTGTCTATCTATTTGTTTTTGCTATTTGTCTTTCTATCTATGTATTCATGTCTATTATCAGTTTATCTTTTTATATATCACTAACTTTTTTTTTAACAAGATTTAAGTAAAGGTTTATTTATTCGTTTTATTTATTATTTTTTTCTAATGCTCTTATCGTATCGGGACGCTGGTATCTGTATCTGCAATATTTAACCGATTTTTTGAGCATCGGTTCAGAATGCGTACATGCATATGTATGTGCTTAAAACACACACACACATGAATTTGCGTGTGTTTTACGATGCGTTTGAATTTGTTTGGAAAAAAAAAACCAAGCATTTCAACACGCATATGAACTTACACATATCAGAAAAAAATGTTCATTGCCCTATAAATACTTTGAAATGCGTATATGGATCAATTTGCAGGTGTCATTGACCTTATAGCTGTACATAAATGCATGGAACATCCTCCTGTGATCACTTTGTCGTGTAGAAATGTACATGAACTTCGTAGTGTGACGCTTAATCCTTGTAGAAGTGTGTATAACTTTGCATAGTGATCACGCACGGGAGAAGAATGAGCCCCGCTGTATTTTCCCCTCGGGCGTTAGTGGGTGAGGAAGAGCACAGATGCCTCAAGCCGTTAAACACGCCCAAACTGCGATAATGTTACTAGTTTCGCCAAAATTGCCGGGCACAATTCACCTTCAAGTTATTTGTCTGTGTAAAAAAAAAGTTTCCGTAAAACAAATATTTCTCTGCAATGCAACGATGCCTGAAGAAGAAAAAGCAATGGAGTTCCTGCTCATTATGGGATATGAATATTACATGACAATGAGAGTGATAGTGAGAGTGAGAGTGAGTGAGAGGGAAAAGAAATAACGTGTATCACTCGTATCCTGCTTGTCATTGTCATTACTCCCTCTTCACTCCACTCACATAACACTCTTCCTTCTTTTCATTAATCCTCTCTCTCCCTTTTCTCTTCATTTTTCAACCTTTTCCTTTTTATCAGCAAACCTCCTTTCCTTTTAGTGGTATTCATCTCTTTTTTATCCATGTTTACGTTCTTTCCCTTCCTGGCACCGTCTAACTCTCTTTTATCTTCACCTAACCAACCATGTCTTCTTTACACAGCCTATTTCCTTCTCTCTAAACAGCTGGCAGTCCTTTCACTAACCACCTTTTCCCCGTATACAGTGTCCTTCTCTCAGTCCTGTCTGTTTCCAACCACGTATAAGTCTCATGTCTCGCGCGCAGCCTCACTTCCTTCTCACTTGGACTGCCTTCTCTCCTTGGTTGCCTTCCCTCCGTGACCCTGTAATCAGCCTCAAGGTCTCGTCGGTGAGAAGCCTTGTTGTATTGCCTCACGGGGCCTAACGAACTAACGCGCTGCATATATAACGGAGGGTGTGTAAGACGCCGCCCTAAACCCTGACCAGGAAGCCAAGGGAAGCATTAGGATGTATGTGGCAAGGCAAGGCAAGGCAAGGCAGCTACAATATTACGATTTACGAATATATAAGGTAAATATTACATAAGATTGATATTGGTGGTGATG
>JAPQNM010000048.1:6849754-6854754 GCA_029783475.1 Metacarcinus magister
CCTTGTACTCCTCCTCCTCCTCCTCCTCTTCCTCCTCCTCTTCCTCCTCCTTTCCTCCATCAAAAACAGACAGACAGACAGATAGACAGAGAGACAGTGACCTAAAACAAATATATAGAGAAAAAAAAATATATCGTCTATTCTGAATACTTAAAAATGACTTTCTACATAATATTTTCTGACCTCTTGTTTGTCGACTCGAAAGAAAACAGACTTTACCAAGCTTATCCATTTTTAAAAGCTCGTTCACCCCAGCAGCGAGCAGAACAAAGCAGGTGGTAGTAGTAGTAGCAGCAGTAGTAGTAGTAGTAGTAGTAGTAATAGTAGTAGTAGTAGTAGTAAAATTCTTCTGTACCTTCTCTCTCGCCCTGAAACAAACCTGAAATTCTAGTAAAGGAAGAGAGGAAGATTTTATATACGAGTAGATTTTTTATATGTGAAGAGGAAGAGGAAGAGGAAGAGGAAGGAAGGAGAGATGATTGTAATAGATAAAAGAAATATAAAAGAAAGTATAGGAATGGATAAAGAGAGAAAGAGAGATTGATGTATAGATTATTGTGTCTGTATGTCTGTGTGAATGTGTGTGTGTGCGTGTGTGATTCTGTTATCTCTCTCTCTCTCTCTCTCTCTCTCTCTCTCTCTCTCTCTCTCTCTCTCTCTCTCTCTCTCTCTCTCTCTCTCTCTCTCTCTCTCTCTCTCTCTTTCTTTGCCTTGGTCTTTTGTCACTATATCCCCTTCTGCCCCCCCCTTTCCCCTCCCCCCCTTTCCTCTCCCTCCTTTCCCCTCCTTTCTCTCTTTCCTTTGCCTTCCCCTTTCACAGTAGGCTCCCCGCGGCCCTGTCAACACACCCTGTCATGTGTGTGTGTGTGTGTGTGTGTGTGTGTGTGTGTGTGTGTGTGTGTGTCGATAAATGGGTTTTCTATTTTTCTTCTTCCGTCGACTCGGTTGTTGTGGTGAGGGGAAAAAAAATTAGGGTTATTTTTACACGATCTCCATTCACGATATTATAGTATTTTCTGGATATTTCTTTAGTGTCTGGTTCTCATTATTATTTTCTTCCTTTTACTTTTCTCCTCCATGTTTCAAGCGGAAAGTAAATATCGGAGGATTTTCATATTAAACTTGATCGAAGAAAAACTGACAACTTTTTTTTTTCTCTCTCTAACTTTTGACAAGGTTAGGATCGCAAAAATGGTTTAATTCAAGATTCTTTAATGATATTCCAGCTTTGAAAAATACTTCTTAGAGCAGAATTTAGCCATCATAAGGGTATAACATTGCAAAATTCTAAGTATACAAGCAATTTCTCAACAAATTCTCGTTATTGCAAATTCTACTATCGAGAAAGATGACAAAATCCACCTACATCATTTTTTCTCTCGCTATTCCACTTACTTTCTCTTCCAGTTACTCCTTTCTACTCCCTTCTAAGTCATTTCCTCTCCCCTCACTCCCTCACTCCGTCACTCTCACACACTCCCTCAACACTCCCTCAGTCACCGGTGGCGCCATCTGTAATCGCTGCCACTTAACTTGGGGACAAACGACAGACTCACTCTCTCCTTCCGAAACTTAGGTGCAAAAGGTGTGTTTAAGTGCAATTAGGACCAGGCACCTGTTACCTTCTCCCCCAAAACTCTCCTCATCGCCCGCCACCCCCTCCCCTCACACACCTTCCTTGCCTGACTTTCTTTCTCTCTCTGTTGCTTTTTCTGTTTTTTTTTATTTACTTATTGGTTTATTCACTCACGTGTATACAAAGATGGACTCCAAGATAAGTAGTGTAGTTCATGTCTAGCTTTTTGTTACTCGCTGTTCCAAGAAAAGGTAAAAAAATATGCATATGAAAAAGAGATTTAAGAAAAGTTATAATGTGGTTTGGAATTTCAAGAAGAGTCTGATGTTCACCCTTCTGGAAAATGTCAAAGTCAAGAGCAAGATTAAAGGATAAATATGTAAGAGGAATACCTACTCGTACCTCCTTTACTTGACTTAACTTTACTCTTATTTGACTTGACTTTACTTCTGCTGCGGCTGTGTGATACTGACACCTTGCAGTTACGTTTATAAAGTACATCTGTTTCATCTACGAGAAGTATTTTGAGCTCAAGTAACGGAGAAAGAAAGAAAGAAAAAAATATAAAGAATTCAATCCTTTCCGTATACGTTTCAACTCTCCATCCGGGTAGAACTAAAAGGTTTCAGTACTACAAGAGGAATAAGTATTATAAAGAAAGAATATAGAGTGCCAGAAGCTCCCTCTCTCTCTCTCTCTCTCTCTTTCTGAAAATCGATCCTTTTACTTTGGAAAACAACACAGCCATTAGTACGACACGCACGCAAAAAAAAAGAGAAAGAAAAAAAAGAGAAAAGGAGAGGAAGGAAAAGAGTATTCAGAAACGCAACTCCTTCCCTTTGTCTCTTCTTTTTACTGCCACTTCTTCTTCCCCTTCCTCCTCCTCCTCCTCCTCCTCCTCCTCCTCCTCCTCCTCCTCCTCCTCCTCCTCCTCCTCCTCCTCCTCCTCCTCACATAAGCTGTACTCAACTCTGTTTTGTCACCAAGAGAACTGAAACCAAACAAACAAAAGCACACACACACACACACACACACACACACACACACACACACACACACACACACACACACACACACACACACACACACACATTGTGTGTGTGTGTGTGTGTGCGTAACCCTCTGCAATATTACCAAAAGAGGGTAATTTATTAAAGGGAAAATGTGTATGTATGTACGTATGTATGTATGTATGTATGTATGTATATATATATATATACGTACCTATACACCTATATCAATACACATACCTGTCATTTTGCTAGTTTGACATTTCGTTTGAAAAAAAAAAAGAGAGACAGACAGCAGAGGTCTTTAAAGTTATAAATGAAATAGAAGTCTTCCTCACCTACAGATTCTAAGTGACATTTACAGGCAAGGGATGGCAGGAAGCCCACGCAGGAAGGTGTGTAGAGACAAGGGAACACACTTTTATATCATGCACGAGAGAGAGAAAAATATACACGCTGAGTAAACATGCAAATTCGACATTTCATAAACAAACCCATTAGATGCTTGTTAATAATTGCAGTAGTAGTTGTAGTAGTAGTAGTAGTAGTAGTAGTAGTAGTAGTAGTAGTAGTAGTAGTAGGAACACCTCTTACTACTACTACTACTACTACTACTACTACTATTACTACTACTACTATTTAGATCAATAACTATGATAGATTATACGAAATTATTTAATATGTAAATAATAGTTAAATAAAACATTAGTACATTAAGGTTCAAAACAGGAGTGAACTTAGAGTATTTTTTCCTTGTGTACTTAAAGCCAGGAATTATTCAGCGGTATCACACACACACACACACACACACACACACACACACACACACACACACACACACACACACACACACACACACACACAGAAGCTTTTAATTTGCACAAGAGGTTTTTAATGTTTTATATGTCTTTTATTTTTTCTCATTTACTCACTCCCTTTAGAAAGTAGAAAGAGGTGCATAGAAGGAAATAAATAATAACTGGGAAGAAGAGAGAATACAAAAGGAAAGGAGAGAGATAGTGAATTATATCATCCATTTTCTTATCTATCTATCTATCCATCTATTCATCTATTTATTCATAGTTACAAACACACATGACTCAAAACTCACGTGTAAAAATATATATATAAAAAAATAAACATACCTCATAATTTAGAGAAGAGGGTCGGGGTGTGTGTGTGTGTGTGTGTGTGTGTGTGTGTGTGTGTGTGTGTGTGTGTGTGTGTGTGTGTGTGTGTGTGTGTTTAAATAATGCAGTACGTACACCATTGTATTCTTAGTCATTCTTAGGACATGAGGACAAGCACTTAGACAATTATACAACAGGAAACATAGGAAGGAAAACAGAGACGTAAGGGAAATAAATCTAGCAGGTGGAAATACTTTTAAGGCGTAGGAAATTTTTTTGGGATGAATATGAACAGGTGTAATCTGACAGGTGTAAAGGGAAGGTGATGTAGGTAGGGAGGAAAGGAAGGAAGGAGGGAAGGAAGGAAGGAAGGAAGGAAGGAAGGAAGGAAGGGAGGGAGGGAAGATAAGGTCGCATCCTTCTCGTGATTCTTGGAAAGGTAAATATTTTCTTTCCCAGACTAACCATCAAAGATTTTTTTTTCTTTTTTCAATGTTTTTTTTATTCTTTAGTTTGTCTTTGCGTTCTTTAATCCTCCGTCTATCTTCATTTTTCTTCTTCTTACTTTTTTATGTCTTCCTCCTCCTCTTCTTCTTCTCCTTCCTTATTTCCTTCGCCTTTCTTCCCTTCTTTCCTCCCCTCGTCTCTCAATGGTCTTCAATTATACCTCCGGCTCCTCATTAAGGTTCTTTTCATATTTTTTCAGCTTTTTTCAAAATTACATGCATCGTCTTTACTCCTTCCTCCTCCTCCGTGATGCATATATTTTCGTATTTTTTCCATTTCCATTCCCTTCTATTCACCCTTCCTTCATTTTTATTTTTTTTGTTTTTCGTTCAGTTTTTGTTCAGTTTTCCCTTTCCTTTATATTTTTACCATGTCGCTTTTCTTTCTTTCTTTCTCTCTCTTTTCTTCATCCTTCCGTTTCACCTTTCACTTTCATGTCCAGTTTGTGTTGTGTGAAAAGGACGGTGGGTGTGTGTGTGTGTCTGTTTGTTTTTGTGTTTGTTTTGTTTAGCGGTAAAACACATCCAGGTGAGTTGTGTCTTTCACTCTTTTTTTTTTTCCATTTTTTTTTTTGTGATGCAACGGAGAAAAATCGATGTTACCCTCAGTGCCTCGGGGCCTTTACATGACAGCCACGCACAACCATTAGTCACTCTCTAGCCACGGCGAGACATACATCAAGACGCAAAGGCAGGCAGGCATCCACGAAGCTCCGCGATAGTTAACCATTGACGTGAACAAACCTTATGTCTCATCCTACCACTCAGGACGGTCGTC
>JAPQNM010000048.1:6859754-6862254 GCA_029783475.1 Metacarcinus magister
GAGAGAGAGAGAGAGAGAGAGAGAGAGAGAGAGAGAGAGAGAGAGAGAGAGAGAGAGAGAGAGAGAGAAATAATAATAAAAGAGAGACAGAGAGAGGATACTAGACTTATCGACAACAACAAATAGTTAATACATCTTGTCCTGGATATAAAAAAAAAATCGTCTCCATCTTCTTAACTCTCATCGACATTGAGATTAAATTTCTAGACTTTCCTTTCTTCTCTTTATACATTTCAACCTCTTATACTACCTTCATCCTTATTCATTTTTAGCCCGTGAAGACAATGACTTTGTAACATTACTAACTAGCTATATAACTTAGAATTCTCTTAACTAAGGGAATATCCTGTTCTCTCTCTCCCACATTAGGCCCTGTCGTCTAATTTTAGGCAAGGCAGGTGCAGTAAAGGGTTGGGTTAGGTTGGCTTGGCTTGGCTTGGGTTGGCTTGGTTTGCAGAGGTCAGGTCACGTAAAGAGGCTGTCAAACGTGCAATGAAGTGTGAGGATGTGGTAGTCGTGAGGGGAAGGCAGTGGCGCAGTGGTGAATCTTCTCTCCATCCTGCCTCTGTGTCCTGGGTTCGATTCTGTGATGTTTTAGAAATATTATACATGAGATATATATTTGTTCTTGTGATTTAAATATGGTTATAATGATATTCAGTAAGGTTGGTATTCCTGGTTATAACTAAATTAATTAAGTTATAGAAAGTGTTGCCAATAAATCAATGACTTTAAAACGAATATAGGTTAGGTTCAGTTAGGTTAGGTTAGATATAAAGGGTCAGGAATGGGTGTAATAAACTATTGTACATGACAAGGCTCTTGTGGCAGTAGTAATGTGATGCCTCTGAGTGCCACGAGAGGGAATGAAATGTAACGAAGGGGCGACAAAAAAAACCAGGTCAGTTAGGGTCAACGAGGCGCGTTAGGTCACTCAGGTGGGGAAGAGGAAATGGTAGTTGGGGTCATTTCGTAAGTTTTCCGCCATTCAAGTGGACAGCTGTGATCGCGGAGTCAGGTCAAGTTAACTAGGCACTGACCTGGCACTGACGAGGGTGAGGATACGATGCGCACTTGTTTTTTCTCTTTATTTTTGTTTTATATTGGATTGAGTCGAGTATAGAATTTGATACGTAAAGGAAATGTTGTTGTATTGGTATTTAATTAAACTGATTGATCTATTCCATGCTTTGAAAAAAAAAAGTGACTAAATAAAGAGAAATAAATAACTTTAGTCGCTTTGGTATTAATATTCAACTTTTTTTTTTATATATATAGTTGAACTCAAGTAAGTTTTCACATGTGTATATTGTCCCTTACAGAGTTCAATGATCTAAGACAACATCAACACCTCTATCTTTTACCACGAGACTAAACACTGAAAGATACTATTTGCTCCTACTCTTTCTTTCTCCTTCTCCTCCTCCTCCTCTTCTTCTTCTTCTTCTCTTACTACTTCACTTCTTCTTTTCTTCAGACGGGTTTTATTTTTGTGATGTCAATACCTTCCTTCTTTCTCTCTTTCTTTTCTTTTTATTTCTTCTTCTTTTTTTTCCTTTCAATTTCTCACCCGAGTTTATCCTGGTGTGGTGTCGTCAGTTTTTCCTTCTCACTCTTCTACTTGTTTTATGTTTCCTTGTGTGTTTTTTTTTGTCATTATGTAATATTTTCTGTGATTGTAATGATTGTTTTTATTTATTTATTTTATTTATTTTATTTATTTTATTTATTTACTCCATTGATTTTTTCTTCTTTTTTCTTCGTATAAATATTTTTCAATGTTGTTGGTGTCGTCTCACCGTCTTTGTTTTCCTTTCTTCTTCTCTTTGTCTTTCTCTTTTTTTTATATCTGTGTGTGTGTGTGTGTGTGTGTGTGTGTGTGTGTGTGTGTGTGTGTGTGTGTGTGTGTGTGTGTGTGTCGTCTTTGTCTCAGCCTCTGCGTCTTATTCTTTCTCTCTTTCTTTATATTTATTTGCCTGTGACGGGCTGTCGCTCTCTTCTGTCTCTATCCATTTCGCTGTGTGTATGTGTGTGTGTGTGTGTGTGTGCGTGTGTGTGTGTGTGCCTCTATACAACAGTCAGTTAATCAATAATCTAATTTGTCATCTATTCACCAAGTTATTTATCTATTTCATTATCTATCAACCTATCTATCTTTTCTTCATCGTTTTTTCTTCTATTCACATCAATAACTATTCATCTTGTTACCTTTCCGCACATTAATGAATATATTAGTTATCTTTTCAACACAAACATCTTATCTTTCACTTTTTTTATATAATCTCTCGCTCTCTTTTTTTTTCTTCTCTCTCTCACACACTCTCTCTATGTCCGTCCATGACACAACACATTCTTTAATCTCTCCCTGGCGAGTGTTTTCTCCCCTTTATACTCTTACTTGAGGCTCAGACGCGAGGCTTCCAAGTGTGAGGGGAAGAGAGGGGAAGAGAGGGGACCCAAGGGAGTGAGGGTTCCGCTGATTGGGTGATATACTACTTAA
>JAPQNM010000048.1:6867254-6877254 GCA_029783475.1 Metacarcinus magister
TTATTGTTTTATTAATTTTTATTTTTAATTTCTCAGTGTTATCAGATATTACATTAACCGCGTGTATACGGAATATATCTTTGGGGGAGATGCAAGATATGTTGGGCGCTGCCGGGGCAGCTAGCGACACCCAGGCCGGGTGACCACATTCAAAACCTCCTTCCACTCCTTGGCCACTCCTAGCCAGCCAATAATCTATTTAAAAGGATACTTCTACTATTACTTTTAGCTGTACACTTTATGTGAATCCAGCTGTCACTTCCTTTCAAGATCCACACCACACTTCGCTTTACATTAATAATTCACCTTCGTGGACTCCTTCTGTAAGTGTACGGAAGAGCCCCGCGAGGCTTAACTTGTTGGAGAAAGACAGTAAGCCTTACAAAGCACCACATTCACTCACAGAAATAGTTCCCCCTCTTTACTAAACGATGGTGCTCGTTTTCTAGTTACCTGAGAGCCCAGCTTACCTTTATGAGCTCAGAAACACCTGGAGGAGGGAAAAAAGAAAGGAAGAAGGAAGGAAGGTAGATGATAGAGATGATATATAAATAACATGAATAGGTTGAATTACATCAATGAAAATAATATGATAGTTAAGATAGTTACCTGAGAGACCAACTTACCTTTATGAGCTCAGAAACACCTGGAGGAAGAAAGAAAGAAAGGAAGAAGGAAGGTAGATAATAAAGATGATATATAAATAGACATGAATAGAATTGTTACGAATATGTTATGTTTCTCCCACAAGGTTGTCCTCTTCCTCTCTTCCTCTTCTTCTCCTCTTCCTCTCGTCTTCCTCCTCCTTTGGTAATAAGAGAAAGGCAGAAGGGAAAGTAGGAAGTGTAACCCATGGAGTGTTGAGTTCCTTCCTGGGTTTCTGGTTTTCCTTTCCATAATGTTATTGTCTGTTTGTCTGTATTTGTCTCTGTGTGTTTGTCTGTCTGTCTGTTTCTCTCTCTCTCTCTCTCTCTTTCTCTCTCTTTCTCTCAAGTCAGTCAGTAAGTATTGAACCGTGTTTGTTTATTTGTTTGTTTTTTTACTCCCAGCAGGGGGGCGTTGAGGGCGTAAGGTCAGGAGGCTCTGGACTTATTTTGTAGGCGGAGGTGTATACGCATTTTTATATTTTAGAGAATTGCTTTATTTTTCCTTGTTTTTTCTTTTCTCAAGTTTATTTCAGTGCGTGGTTGGCTGATGGACGGACGGATGGATGGACGTGAAGTGTGTGTGTGTGTGTGTGTGTGTGTGTGTGTGTGTGTGTGTGTGTGTGTGTGTGTGTGTGTGTGTGTGTAGAATTCTCTGTGCTATTGTCGTTATTAACAGTACAAATACTTAACGATAATAGTAATAGTAGGAGTAGTAGTAGTAGTAGTAATAGTAGTAGTAGTAATAGTAATAGTAGTAATAGTAGTAGTAGTTAAGGTGACGTTAATCAAGGCAATAGCAAATTTCTGACAACAAAATCGAGGAGGGTTTGCACTGAGGGAGGCTAGTCAACGCGGGGCAGAGGTTTGAGGCGGGGCAGGTCTGATGAACCCTCTCTGCTGACTAGACGCGCTGACTAGACGCTCTGAGGGGAATCGGTGCTGACGAGAGGCTGGTTGTGGGTAATGAGTCAACTTTTCCCCTCATTTCCCCTCCCTTCCCCTCTCTCACAACGCATTCCTCCCCTCTTTCTCCTCTCAAAACCGATTCTATCCTTCCTCTCATTCTTCCTTCCCTCGCAATTCAGCTTTCTCTCTCTCTCTCTCTCTCTCTCTCTCTCTCTCTCTCTCTCTCTCTCTCTCTCTCTCTCTCTCTCTCTCTCTCTCTCTCTCTCTCTTCCCCTTCCCCTCACATCCTCCTCTTCCTTGATACTGTCAAACTAATGCCATTATTTGCTGTTCGTTCACCCATTATTATCTTCAGTATTGTATTAGTATTATCAGACTTCTCTTTACACATCGCTTATCACATATTCCTTCTGCTTCCTCCTATTTACTTTTTTAATAATATTTCTCTCTCTCTCTCTCTCTCTCTCTCTCTCTCTCTCTCTCTCTCTCTCTCTCTCTCTCTCTCTCTCTCTCTCTCTCTCTCTCTCTCTCTTTCTCTCTCTCTCTCTCTCTCTCTCATAAGTCAGTATAAATTCTTTAGTATAACATTTTTTTTTCTCCTCTGATGATAAGTTTCGTTCAACCATAAATCAGATGAATAACATATTTGATCGATTTTTTTTTTTGTGTATTATATATTTAGTATAAACGTAATGATAAGGTTCACATCCTCTTTAGTCACCCTTGGTATCTATATAACACTATTGAACACTACCTCACCTCACCTTACCTTACCTTTCCTCGCCTCTATAAGCTTACGTCACTCAGAATTATGTGTTTCCAATGACTGACGCGCCGTCTATCCATCTCTCGGCCCCGTTCTTGCCCTTCCTGTTCCTTCACTCTTCACCCTGTCCGTCACCTTCCCTACAAATCCCTTTTATGGTGTTTCGCTGGACATAAATGCTACAAAAGCGACGTTAAAGGTATTTATAGGATAACTCTACCTCCTCTTCTTCGTCCTCCTCCTCCTCTTCCTCCTCCTCCTCCTCCTCCTCCTCCTCCTCCTCTTTCTCTTACGCCACAAACCATTGGTGGCCTTTTCTTGCAAGCCACTGAATCTATACTCATGTAAGATGCAAAGCGTGTCCCTTCCCCGCTCTGCCTTCCCTTTCTTCTTCTTCTTCTTCTTCCTCCACCTCCTCCTCCTCCTCCTCCATGAAATAAGTTCCTCAACCCTCACCTACACCATTGCAGAACCAGAAACAGAACCACGCATGTTGTGTGTGTGTGTGTGTGTGTGTGTGTGTGTGTGTGTGTGTGTGTGTGTGTGTGTGTGTGTGTGTGTGTGTGTAACCTCATCTCCTGTTGATACACACTCGTGAATTAATTAATAGTAAGAAATAAACAATAACTGATGTAATAGGATCGAGAGAAACCTACAATATTGCTTTCCGACATGTTTTGTTTAGCGGTACATGGCAACGATCTCAACTTGCTTCATATCCGGTTCAGTTTCAAGCATCGAGACAGTGAAGCGATGGTTTATTCGAAGCATAACGTGATATAAATGGTAGTTATCTTTTTTTTCTGTTACTGTTCCTGCATCTGTTCTGTGTTTTTTTTCTTCTTCTCTATCTATCTGTCTTCATTACCAAACGCTGACTCTCTCTCTCTCTTGCTAACAGTTACACACATGAGAGATAAATTACTTCCCACCGATATGGTACACTGCTTTCTCTCTCTCTCTCTCTCTCTCTCTCTCTCTCTCTCTCTCTCTCTCTCTCTCTCTCTCTCTCTCTCTCTCTCTCTCTCTCTCTCTCTCTCTCTCTCTCTCTCTCTCTCTCGCTCATTTCTCCTTTGATTTACGTGTTTCTTGCTTTCCTTCTTTCCATTGTATTTCTCTTTCCAATTCTCTCTTATTCCTTATCTTGCATTACCTTTCGTCTTTCATTTACTTATTTATTTATTTATTTATTCCCCTTACGCTTCTTCTCTTCTTCAGCTTCTCTTCTTATCTCTCCTTTTCCTTATTCTTGTATTAGTCATAATTTCCTATTAATTATCCTGTCACTCTTCGGGATTATTTTTCTTATATTTTTCTTTCCTAATTAACCCATTCAGTGCTTGCGGCACACCGTATTTGCCAGTGTTGTCTGCAAGGCACAACCATTATCGCTCATAATTATAAACTATGATCGCTTGCAAAAGGTAGAGCTAGCACTCACGTGGGAAATAGTAATGGTGAATTGTTACACACACACACACACACACACACACACACACACACACACACACACACACACACACACACACACACACACACACACACACACACACACACACACACAATGTATATATAGATTGAAAAATCATAAATTATTAGACTACAGGCGATACGATAAACTTTTTGCATTATCACGGTGACCTTCTTTGTTACTGTGAGAGAGAGAGAGAGAGAGAGAGAGAGAGAGAGAGAGAGAGAGAGAGAGAGAGAGAGAGAGAGAGAGAGAGAGAGAGAGAGAGAGAGAGAGTGAGAGAGTGAGAGAGAGTGAGAGAGAAAATTAAGTGAACATCGTCAAGCCACTTAAATTCTCTCACTTTCTTATTTTCATTTTATTTTCTTGGTGGAATTAATAAAAATTATATTGCATTTTTATTTTAAGCAATTTTGTTTTCATACGTGGATGGAATAAATTTAGCTTTTGTTTTGCTTTTGTTTCTCTTTCTTTAAGTTATTATTATTATTATTATTTATTTATTTATTTATTTGGTTACTAATTTGTTTTTTTGATATAATTTTCTAACCTTGGATTATTATTATTATTATACTATTAATTTAGGGTACGAAGAGGTGTGAATTTTAACGTAGTGCCTCCTCTTTCATTCCCTTTGTGACGAAATGCTTCTTTCCTCCTCCTCCTCCTCCTCCTCCTCCTCCTCCTCCTCCTCCTCCTCCTCCTCCTCCTCCTCCTCCTCCCTCCTCCTCCTCCTCGTCCCCTTGTGTTTTCTCTTCCACTTCTGTGCCCTTTGTCTCCTTTAATCTTGTCTCTTCTTTACTCTATTCGTCTTATGTCTTGCCTCTATCTCTCTTTTCTTTATAACTTTTTTTTATCTTTCTTTATTTTTCTCTAACACTGTGTTCTCTCTCTTTTCCAATCCCTCTCTCTCTCTCTCTCTCTCTCTCTCTCTCTCTCTCTCTCTCTCTCTCTCTCTCTCTCTCTCTCTCTCTCTCTCTCTCTCTCTCTCTCTCTCTCTCTTTTCTTTTCTGACACTTCTCTAATACCATGTTCTCTCTCTCTATTTCTCTCTTTTTCCAGTTCTTCTCTCACTCTTTTTTTTCTCTCTCTGGTACCGTGTTCTCTCTCTCTTTTTTTTGTCTCTCTAACACCGTGTTCTCTCTCTCTCCCCGCAGTCCCCACGGCGGAGCTCCTTGGTGACGGGGATGTGTTCCTGGACAATGGCAGCACTTTGAACCTAACCTGTGTGGTGCATTTCAGTCCCTCAGCGCCTGAGTTCATCCTGTGGTACCACCGGGATAAGGTAAATGATACTGCTTTTTGATATTTTTTGGCTTAAGTTCATCTGTTCATTTATTTTATTTTATTATTTTTTTTTTTTATGTTCGTCTCTCTGGTTGTTGTTTGTTTGTGATTTTCTGGATTTGTTTTGTTGTTGTTTTGTTTGTTTGTTGTTCACAGTTTTTTTTTATTGTCTTGTTAACGTGTATACATATAGTTTTTCTCTCTCTTGTTATTTATGATTTTTTTTTAAGAATAGTTGTTGTTATTGTTCACAAGATCATTTTGTCCATATAAGTATCACTATTTTTCTAATTTTTTTGTCATAGTCTTGTCTAAGTTAATGATTGAAAAAGCTTGTGTTGTTCTTAGCTTCTTCGTTATTCATCTATAATTTATTGGCATGATTTAATGATCGCTTTTTGTCTGTCGATGTGAGTGAATTAATGAGAGTTTCCTTCATGCTTGGTATAACGTCTTGCAAGTCTTGTCTCGTCTGTCCTGTCTCTCCTGTACCTTATTTATGCACTTCATTATGCCTGCTTGCTGCTGCTGCTGCTGCTGGTGCTGCTGGTGCTGCTGCTGCTGGGTGCATACTCAATGTCATGGGGGCAAGAATATGCTAAAAGACCGGAACTCCCTATCCCCTTAGTGGCAATTTAGTCTTTTATGTTTCTGAGTAGTGAATGTATTATTACTTAGCTTAATGTATGTGTGTGTGGGGGCGGAGGGGTGGTCTGGGGTGTCTGTCTGTGTGTGTGTGTGTACGTGTGGGGAGGTGTGAGGGTGTGTGTCTGTGGGGGGGGAGGTGTACGTGTGTGTGTGTGTGTGTGTGTACGTCGGCAGCCATGTTGTGATCCTGTTACTCGCTTTACACTATCGATACGACCAACAACAGCGATTCTACCAATTGTAGTTCCGTCCATTGTGTCACGACTGTTGGGAGGAAGAGGAGGAGGAGGAGGAGGAGGAGGAAGAAGAGGAGGAAGAGAAGGAGGAGGAGGAGGAGGAGGAGGAGGAGGAAGGGAAAACATGGAAAAGGATGATGAGAAAAAGGGAAAGGCAATTGAGGAGGTAGAGAAGGGAAGGCAAAGGTGAAGGAAGGAAGGAAGGAAGGAAGGAAGGAAGTGGCAGCGCTGATTGAAGGTGATGGGGAGGAGAGGTGAAGAGGAAGAATATTCAGAACGGTAAAGAAAACGAAGGGAGGAGAGGGGCAAAGTGAGGGGAAAGTGAGAGAGAGAGTGAGAGAGAGAGAGAGAAGAAAAAAAAGAGAAAGAAAAAAGAGAGAGAGAGTAACAAGGGTAACATAACACTGAGACAGATAGTGACATTTTATCTCCTTAGTACTAGTGATGTTGTTTTCATTTTTGTTTCCCCTCGAGTGACTGGAAGGAGGGAGGGCGGGGGGGAATGGGGGGAGGGAGGGAGGGGGGGCATCTACCTGTCTCCCACATGCCTAATGAGACAGGTGAGCAGGTGTAGTAGGGAGGGGAGGAGGGGAAGGTTATTATTTTTTTGTTTGTTTTTGCTCAGTATTATGGTTGAAAATAATATGCGTTAGTGTCCGCCCCCTTACCTCGCCTTGGCTGATTAGAGGTATGTGTGGGTAGGTGTTTTTACAGGTGTGTGTGTGTGTGTGTGTGTATATGTGTGTGTGTGTATTCCCCACTACTAATTTTCTACCACTACCACCACCATCATCACCACCACTATCATCCTCCTTCTCTTCCATTTCCAACCTTTATCGCCCTCTACTTCTATTCTTCCTTCGTTCCTCCCTCACACATGCAAGAGAGGAGAACAAAGAACAAGGTGTTATTAATGCAGGTGATAATAACATTGTTAAGAACACAATGCATAACCTAAGAAGAACACTTGAATGCATAACAATGATGAAGAACAGAAGAGAAGGAAAGGAGAGGATGAAAATTGGGGAAGAAATTATTATTATTATGTTTTATTGAAATGAAAAGTTATCTATCTTCTTACTGATGAAATGAGAGATGAATATTTTTTTTTCTTATCATTTTAGAGCGAGAGGATAAAGATGATGCTATGAAGTTGGACACAAAGAGGAGAGGAATTGCAATATGAACGATGGAATATTGATATGGAGTCTTTCCTTCAATGAATTCTATGATAGCGTTCGAACTTAAATGAAAAATGTAAAAAAAATATAAAAAAAACCACATTATTATTATTCCATCTCTGTCTCGTCTCGTCCTTCCTTCCTTCCTTCCTTCCTTCCTTCCTTCCTTCCTTCCTTCCTTCCTTCCTTCCTTCCATCCTTCCATCCTTTACTCCTTTACTCCTTGCCACTCCACCTCAAACTCCATCTGATTGACTTTATTTTTGTTTGTTTATTTTTTCTCTCCAGCCAGCGAGTGTATTTACTTAACGTTAATATTTCAAGTATTACATGATGTGGTTATCGCTCACGCACACACGCACGCACGCACACACACACACACACATAGACACGCACACACATATTTATTAACTCATATGTTTCTCTGTTTGCTTGTTTGCCTTTCCATGTTTTATTAAACTATATAACTAGAGTGGAAGAAGTGTATATGTGTGTGTGTGTGTGTGTGTGTGTGTGTGTGTGTGTGTGTGTGTGTGCGTGTGCGTGTGCGTGTGTGTGTGTGCTTGCAGTTAGAATAATACTTATCGCACACTTTTAAAATCTTTCAAAGAGCAGCTCAGACGCGATTTTTGAGTCAGGACACACACACACAGACACACACACACACACACACACACACACACACACACACACACACACACACACACACACACACACACTCACTGAGCTCATGATTAACTTTCCTGAAGTAACGTAATACAGTTTGTAACAAAATGTAAGAAAATTACCTAAAAATCACGATATACAAAGGACGGGAAGGATGAGGAACAAGCAGGAAAAAAAGATTCGGTAAAAAGATTCGGTAAAGAGATACAGGAAAGGCAAAGAAAGGCAAGGCAAGGCAAGGCAAGGAAAGGCAAGGTTAAGGCAGAGTGTCATGCATGGGATGGCAAGCAGCGGAGAAGTCAAAGAGCAAAGAGTCAATTGGTATGAAAGGAAACATGTCTTCTGACGCTGTCTTTTTGGCGAGAGAAAATACTTCGAGGATCAAGCCTTATTGGCAAAATTTTCACTGCGTTTCGCTTACATTTCCTCTCCCTCCTACTTTTCCTCCTCCTCCTCCTCCTCCTCCTCCTCCTCCTCCTCCTCCTCCGTTTCCGCCTCTTCTCATTCGCCTCCTGCTCCTCCTCCTCCTTTTGAAGCAAACCAGTGATTTTTCTTTCATTCTTCTCTCTTTCCAAGTTGGGAAATCTTTAAAGGGAAGCGAAGAGAAACAGACTGAAAAGATACCAACAGTGTCGGAAGTGATGGGGAGGAGAATAAAGAGGAGGAGGAAGAAGAGGAGGAAGAAGCAGGAGGAGGAAGATGAAAAGGAAAAGAGGATGTAAAGTCAGAACAGTGGGAGACACAACGTAAATAAATGAGAGAGAGAAAAAGAACGAGAGACAGAGAGAGAGGAAAAAATGGAATAGATACCAGAGTTAGACGAAGATATATAGGAAAAATATTAACGGTCTGGCCACAAGGAAGGATTACTGAAGGATCTAGAGTGAGATAAAGGTACGAGGGATGTGGCGGGGCGGGATAAAGACGTTCCAGTAAAGTATGGAATAGGGATACCAAGAGAGGAAGCGAAAGAGAAAAATCCTGGAACATACCGTCTTCCTGGAAACATAATACGATTCCAAAAGGTGTTCCAGGAGAGAAGGAAGTTAATGTAGTGTTTTGTATTAGGATTATATTGATGTTATTGTTTGTGGGTAAGATATAAGTGTTAGGTTGAATAGTTATAAGTGATTAGTAGAGAAAATAAGGTAGTTTGTATAAGGTTAAATGTTTGCAGATTAAGTTAAGTAAATTGGGAGGGGAAGGAAAGCGCTTTAGAGGGTTAAAAATACATGGGAAAAAGTAGGATATTAAAAGGAAAAATAAAACATTAGTTGTATTAGACTAAAAAGAAATTATATCAAAGCCGTAAGGGGAACATAACAAACTATTGAAAAATCCATTGTGTTCGTATGAGATAGATAAAAATATAATAAAACAAAGATGTATAGAGGTAAGCTATGAGTAGATGTATATAATATGTATTTCAAAACACACACACACACACACAAACACATACACACACATACACACAAACAAACAAACAGAATAGTAGAACACAAGAGTTTAAAATTGCTCGCTGAGGATGTAGAAAAAATATTTAGACCAATTTTTGTTCATGTTTCTTTCGTGGTGTGACTTAGGGTGAGAGGAGGGCTATAGGGGTGTGGGGGGTGTGGGGTGTGTAGGGGTGTGTAGGGGTGTGTAGGGGTGTGTAGGGGTATGTAGGGGTGTTTATGGGTGTAGGGGTGAGGAGGGTAAGTCACAAGGGAGCCATAGAGAGGAGCCATTCATCAGTATAAGGTGTTGTGTTCTGTGAGAGCCATATATCTCTGTCTACCTCTCATCTTTCCCTCTCCTCCACACCTTCCATACACCTGTTTATCATATTATCTCTCTATTCTTATTTATTCTGTTTTTTTTTTATACATCTGTTAAGTTTTTTTTGTTCTCGTGTCCTGTTTTTTTGTTTTTTTATATATACCTGTCTCTTTTCCCTACCTTGTTTACCTGTCCAGGAGTAATCACACACCTGTCTTGTTAGTTCATCTACCTGCAGCCTTTCATATCCGTCTGTCTCCCCTTTCATGCCTGTATCTGTTTTTTTTACTGTTTTTTTCTGTTTGTTTTTGTAGTATGTCTCTCACACATACCTTTTCCTTGTCCAATTTGTCTCTTTCACTCAAACTTGTATTTACTTTCAACCTTGTCTGTCTGTCCTGTCTTTTGTGTCCATTTAAACTGTCCACTTA
>JAPQNM010000048.1:6882254-6894754 GCA_029783475.1 Metacarcinus magister
ATGCTACCCTGTGGGACTCCGGAAGGTATGCTTGTAAGCCTTCCAATGCACAGAAGATCTCCATCCAAGTCCACGTGTTGAAGAGTAAGGATCTGTCTGGCTTGTTCCTTTAAACCGATGCTCTTTTGTCATCATCCGGTTCCTCTTCCTCTTCCTCTTCCTTTTCTTTTCTTCTTCAGTCTCCTTTTTGTTTTTTCTTAGTGAGATTTTTTCTATTTGCTGTTTTTTTTATATATTTTTCATTTCGTTTGATGATTTTCTTTCTAAGGCTTTTGATATATTTTCTGTTCTCTCTCTCTCTTTCTCTCTTACTCTATTTATTCTCTCTCATTAATCTTATTTTTCTCATCGTAGACTAGTTGGTTTTATAGTAATCAACATCATTATCTAGCAACTGTTGATACTAATTTAAAACCTCATTATAGTAATGGATTTCCGTAGCATTGTAATATACTAATTGTAACTCTAAGTAATAAACAGATTAAGACTCGTAGATTAAGCTACTAATGTAGATATAACTAATTATAGTAATGCTAATAATAATAAAAATCTACTAATATCTTTTCTACATAACCACCCACTGAGCACACACACACAACAAACATACACACACACACACAGCACACACACACACCCTATTTCATAAACTCACCTGTTCCATCCACTCCCTTTTCTAGGCAAAACCCCAGCTGCCATGCAAACCACAGACAACAGCGCTACCAAGGGCTCCACCGCTCCGTCAGCCCTCCTTCAGGTTCTCTTAGCCTCCCTCTGCCTCTACGGTCCCGCCGGCCAAGTCACCCAGGCCCCCGCACTACCCCGGCTCCTGTTGGGAATCTCTCTCCCCTTCGCTACTCTCCTCACGAATAGATAAGAGGATAGTTCAATGCCTTCAGGGACTCCAGGACAGGCGTAATGATGAGTGAAATGCCTATGATGGGTGGAGAGAGAGAGAGAGAGAGAGAGAGAGAGAGAGAGAGGGAGAGAGGGAGAGAGGGAGAGAGGTATATACCCAATCAGGATGTAACACTTGTATATAGGTATTATTAAGTTGTATGTTGATTAACTCTATACGCTGTCTTCTCTATGGCAGCTCACGTGACAATCTGGTCGAGTGGGAATTAAGTCAAGTTTTTTTTGTTTCTTTTCATGGTGTTTTTTTGTTTTTATTTTCGTTTTTGTTTTAGTCTCACCTGCGCCTGTAAAAAAAATTATAAAAAAAAACGCAGGAAGGAGACAGACCTCATCCACCAATTGTTGTTTGTTTTAAATTTCGAGTTAAATACTAAAAAAAAAAAAATCAACATTGCCCTTCTATCCGAACGTTCATGATTAACTCTGACATGAAAAAAAAAACTAAACAAAAAATAGAAACACTGTCAATATTTTTCCATTCCCTGAAAAATGACAAAAATAATTGGTATCAACTTTATCGCACCGTATCTTCTCTCTTTTCTGTTTTATTATGATACACACGTCACAGTTTATTTGTTAGTTTATTTACCTTATATTTATTCTCCGTACAGGTGTGGGAAGGTTTGTACAGGTAACTTTAGCTTTATAAAGGTGTTGTGTGAGGTTTAACGGTATAATAAGCATCCTGTAAATGTTATATGTTTTTGCAGATATTGTAGGGGTATGCGCCCTCTTGATATAAGGAGACATGGTGTTAAAAGTGTTCCTGCAATGACATAAACGGATCTAAATGGGTTCGAATACCATGGTCAGCGGTTATGTGGGATCGAATCGTGTGTGAGTGATAATGAGATGGTGTTCAAGTGTTTATTGAAGTGATCTAAAGGTGTTGAAGAGGATCCGTGGTGGTTATACATGTTATAATGTATTCCCATGTATTGAGAGACGCTCTGCAGGTGCTCTGAGGAAACGTTTAAGTATTGTCGATAAAAATAATAACATGGTTTCTCGATGTATATATTTTTGTACATACTGTAAGTGTTGTCTGGAGAGAAGCGTTTGTTGGGTGTTAAACATAAGTTATTTCTTCTCTCACATTTTCTTTATCTTTTCCTCCTTCCCTCCCTCTCCTCCTTCCTTCCATCTTCTCCTCCGTCGGAAAGCAGTAAAGGAAAACTAATTGCGTTGTGCGCGTCAAAAGTTTTCCCTGATTTAGTCGTATTTTGTCCTGATCTTTTCCTGATATTGTCCTTGCATTTATTGACTATCGTGGAAACATTGAATTTTAAAGTTGTTTATATAATTTGCATCGCGCGTCCCGGCTTAGCAGAGAGACAGGTAGGATCAGATCGTCCCTTACCAGGTGAATCCCATGTGTGTCCTGTCTATCCTACGTCAGATCAGACAGACAAACACACACACACACACACACACACACACACACACACACACACACACACACACACACTTCCATTGAATCGTCTAGAAAAAACAATAATTACATCCTTTCACTCGTTGCCAATTCAGATTAAGAGTAAGAAGGACATGTCTAATTGGGAGAGAGAGAGAGAGAGAGTGAGGTGTTTACAAATTGTCTTCTTAATGTTTTCTTAATGTTCAATCGAGGCGGTTGTTGTGTGACTTAAGGTTTATGCAGCTTTGTCACACCGAGGAGAGAGAGAGAGGAAGGAAGACTTGCTAAAAGACAAAGATATAAAGAAAGGTTGAAGGGAAGAAGGTCAAGGAATAGAGAAGAGACTTGCAAAAGAAAAGTATTAAGGAAGGTCAAAGAATAAAGAATTGCAAAAGAATACAGAAGACAAAGAAAGGTTAAAGGAAAAAGACAAAGAAACATATATTGCAATCATATCCAATATCACTTATGACCTTTCTCTCTCTCTCTCTCTCTCTCTCTCTCTCTCTCTCTCTCTCTCTCTCTCTCTCTCTCTCTCTACGGTAATTAATACGCCTCCATAAATAGCGCTAATATTGTTTTCCTAATCTGTTCACTCATCGTCGCGCGCCTCGGAACTTAACGACTGAGATGACGAGCTAATTGCATCGTTACATAGCTCCTTTTGATGCTTTCTCGGGGGTGTGACCTTAGCATAAGTGTCTCATGCATATTACCTGCCCGTGACGTCACCAGGTGTATTGTAGAGTGATTAAGAGGTAAGTGAGGGGAAGTAATGAAGGAGAGATGTTAAGTATGAGTGATGGAGAGGTGTTTTGAGAGTCTTGTTTTGGCGGTTAACTCATTTCAGTCCGTGTTGTGTCGTGGTTATTCATTCCACTTTGTTTTGTTATGGTAGTGGTGGTGATGGTGGTGGTGGTGGTGGTGGTGGTGGTGGTATTTTTAGCTTCGTTCATTTCTATCAGAGGTTGAAAAAATATACGTGGGTGTGTAGTTTTTTATTTTATTTCATTTTTTTTTTTAGCTAGTGAAGGATATTGTGGTTTTTATAGATATATGTTTTGTTATGATTTACCGATGAAAGGTTTGGTTCAGTTACCGATATTTAGCGAAGTTACTTGGGTTTTCTTTACGTTAAGTGCGTTAATCCTTTGAAACTTTCGTAATATTATGCACTAAGGAACATTTAATAATCCTTGAAAATTAATAAACTCCAAAAACTGCCAATAAAAGTCATAACATACGATAAACACCCAAATTAATGATCAAAACTTAGATAACCACGAAACTAACTTAATATTATGATCAATGGAAATACATAAACAAACCTCACAAGATACACAAACCTCACTAACCTAACCTAACCTTACCTCACTAACCTCACACGATAATAACACACATATATAAAAAAACATTCAATATAATGCATGAATCACCTTTAACCTACCTCACCCCGACCCTTACCTGTTTACTAATTAAGTGTATAACCTTGACGTAACACCTTGACGCTTCTCTCCAGCCGCACCAAGAGTAACTAAACTTTTAATGTATATATATAAACCCTTAGCAGACAGACAGTTCCTTAAACATTGGATACAAATATGATAGGAATGAGAGGTAAGCTGGTGTCTACCTCTCACTCTCTCTCTTTCTCTCTCTCACACTCTCTTTCTCTTTCTCTCTCTCTCTCTACAGGTGACCAACATGTACAGAAAGTTAATTATTACTGATGACTATTTTTTCGCTCAGTGATGTGTGTTTTTTTTTAATGAGTTTGATTGATATGTGAGATCGATCGGGAGAGTGTATATAATTTTGTTCTTGGTCGGGTGTGTAGCGTGTATCTATAGTAAGGTAAGAATAATATACATTTGGTATATATGTGTTGTCCTGGTTTTTATGTATATATTGTATAAGCTGTTGTATTCTGTCTGACCTAACGATGTATAAGGGAACAGTGAGTGGGACAGTTAGCAATCTTGCGATGATGAATAATAATAAATGAATATATTATTTTATTTACAGACTTGGGATCAGAGCTTAACATAAGGTGTCTTCCTATTTCATGTACGGAATCAATCTTAGAAAAACAAGCTATGGGAGAGAGGAAGGTCATAGAAAACGTATCCTAGGTTTACACAAGGGGGGGGCTCAACAAGACCAACTATAATTATACTTTCTTAAATACTGTGCCTCATTAGACTTTCTATAGCTGTGTACTTTCTATTGGTCTAATTAATAGTACTTTCCCTTTGAGTACTGTACTGTCCTTCTCTTTCTAGCTACGTCTTGGGTCTATTAGCTGAAAGGTGTTTAATTACCATATATTTAAAGAATCTAATTAGGGTTTATCAAAGGGAATATTAAATCGAGGAAGAATGAGAGGGAAGATATGAGGGAGGAGGAGGAGGAGGAGGAGGAGGAGATATATGAAGGTAGTGTGGAATGTTAATAATGAGGGAAGGTGCAAGAAATGGATAGGAAGAAATTTAATGCAAGAGGAATGTCCGTGGAAATGGAAGCCTTTTAGAGAGTAATTTCCTCGCCCCCCCTTTTGACCCCCCCTTTACCCTCCCCTCATGTATATAAATCCATGGTAGTTACCGTGGGATTACCTTAATGAAGTACTGTGCAATTAATTACTTGTTAACGCTCTCCAATCATGTAACGAAGAGTGGAAACTGAAGACAATACGTATTAATTTTTGTTGTATCTTTCCTCCGCGTCAAAGGGAAGGAACCCACTAAAATAAATGGGTTTTTTTAATTTTTTTTGTTTTGCGTTTATGTAATACGAGTTTTTGAAGGTAAAAAAAAAAGAGTTATGTTGAAAGTGTTCTCAGTGTTTTGAATGTTGTGATTAGCGACCTTCCCTGTGTGTGTGTGTGTGTGTGTGTGTGTGTGTGTGTGTGTGTGTGTGTGTGTGTGTGTGTGTGTGTGTGTGTGTGTGGGTGTGTGTATGTACGTGTGTGTGTGTTTGTAAGCCTTATAGAGAGAAGGGGTTAATGTAATCATTGTAAACTTGTAAACGTTAACAAAATAAAACAATATTTATGTAATATTAAAAAAGAATCAGAATTACAACAACTCGAAACGAAAATTCTACTAAATTTTACTAAATATTAATTAAAACTTTATATTTTATTAATTTGAATTTAAACGTGGAGGCGAAATTTCACTGACGTACCGAGGAGGAGGAGGAGGAAGAGGAGGAAGAGGAGGAAGAGGAGGAGCAGGAGGAATGATGTAAATAATGTAAGTGACTTTAAGAAAAAAAATAACATAAAAAAACTGTGACATTGTACATTTACACCAAAAATAAATAATACAAATGTTAGAAAGAGTGAAAAAAAAAAATAAGACTTTTATTCCTACCTTCACCAAGAGGAAAAAGGAAAAGAAAGATAACCATATATATGAAGAGTGACATAGAGGAGAGTACATTTCAACACCATAATCCTTAGGGACCTTTCACTTCCCTCCTTCAGTCCCTCCTTTCCCTTCCTTCCCTAGTCCTCACCCCTCCCTTAGCCCCTACCAAGCCTTAGAGGGACACAACAATATATAGTAATCACTGGGTTTGCGAAGGAGAGAAAGGAACATTGATAAATAATAGAAATAGGAATAATACAATAAATAACATAACGAGTAGAAAATACCTTTACAAAGAGAGGAAAAAGAAAAAATGAGTAATGAAAGATACAGAAAAGTTACGAAATGTCTCGCTTAATGACTTTATAAATGGCTGAAAGGAGGAAATTAAGTTTGAAAGAGACAAAGGTGTGAGAGAGAGAAAAAAAAAGAGAGGGAAACTAGTAACATTTCCAAGCTTTAATTCCAAAACTTTTCCTCGCCTTCCCTTATCTCCCCTTCTTTCCTCCCCTACAACCCTACAATATAATAGTTTTCACCCACCCATCTCTCTCTCTCTCTCTCTCTCTCTCTCTCTCTCTCTCTCTCTCTCTCTCTCTCTCTCTCTCTCTCTCTCTCTCTCTCTCTCTCTCGCCGCAGCTAAAACTTGATTACATTTAGAATTCCCAACAGTTTGCTGCTTCTCTCCCACCTAGGCGTTTTGGGGGGAGGGGAGAGGGGAGCAAGAGGGGCAAGGGGGGTAAGGGGGCGCCGTTCCCCCTTCGTACTGTGTCGTCAAAACTTTATCCAAACTAATGTAAACTGCGCATCCTGTTGAGTCCTTTTTATTTTTTTTTTTTACTGTCTTGTTGCGCGATAGAAAAATTATTCGTAGTTTTCGTTCTTTTCATATATTATTTTTTCTCAAATTTCATTATGCTACTTTTTTGTATATATATATATTTTTTTTGTAGTAAAGAAAGAAAATAATATATCTTTTTATATATATAATTATCTGCAAAACCATGAATTAACGCATTTTTTCTAACATGTGCAGAAAATATATGAGAAAAAAGAAGAAAAAAATAGAAAAACCTGAAATTAAAAGAAAAAAAAACATTAATGAACAGAGTTGGAAAAAGAAAAAGAGAGGAACGAGAAATAATTACATAAATAATATTATATTGAAAAAGTGTGTTTGAAATATAGAAAAGAAATAAAAGAGAGAGAGAGAGAGAGAGAGAGAGAGAGAGAGAGAGAGAGAGAGAGAGAGAGAGAGAGAGAGAGAGAGAGAGAGAGAGATAGTCTTTTCTCAACAATTACGAGGAAGTACAGTCAATACATCTCTCTCTCTCTCTCTCTCTCTCTCTCTCTCTCTCTCTCTCTCTCTCTCTCTCTCTCTCTCTCTCTCTCTCTCTCTCTCTCTCTCTCTCTTTTCTTTAAACAATGGTTGCAATTATGAAACCAAATTAAATGAGAACTTAAGTTTCAGGATATAAAGGAAAGAAGTATTCCGGAAATTACTTAATAAAATAGCTATGAAATGTAGAGGTAAAGGAAGGAGGAGGAGGAGGAGAAGGAGGAGGAAGAGGAAGAGGAGGAGATAAGGGGATTAAAAAAGGATGAAAGAAAGAGGAAATTACAATTTTCACTTTCTTTATTACGAGTCTCAACATTTTCTCTCTTTTCCCTTCTCTTTCTTTTCTTCTTTTTTTTTCTCTTCGTATCTGTCCCTTAATATTTCTTTCTTTCTCTCCCTTTTATCGTTTATTTTCGCTCTATTTGGTTTCGTTACTTTATTTTTTTATTGCTTATCACGTCTTTTATTCTCACATCTTCCTCTTCATTCCATTTCTATGTCATGATTTAACTCTCTTTTTCTCTCTTCTTTACTCTCAATCTTTATTCCATAGCTATACAATTATTTTCTTTCATCTCTTACCTTTTTTCATATTTTTGGTATTATAATCCTCCTTTTTTTCATTTCATCATCATCATCATCTTCTTCTTCCTCTTCTTCTTCTTCTTCTTCCTCTTCCGCATACTCCTTCGCCTCTTCCTCCTGTCAGTTGCCTTAAAATCCAAGCAATGTAACCTCATCTAAGTTTTGAAAGTGGTTCTTAAATTATGAGAATATCAGTTTATAAAAGTTAGTCGTCCTTTGAGAGTTTGCCTTATGAGGCCTCGAATCATGTTTCATTAACCTAGGACGAGAGCAAGAGGTAAGATTTCCCAAGACTCAGTGAGGCGCGTGATGAGACTCTGTAGCAGGTGTTTCCATCTATTTATGTCTATCAATCTATCTTTTTATTTATCTATGTAGCTATTCGTAGATCTCATTATTTTCTTTATTTCATCCCTCCTCCTCCTCCTCCTTTACTTCCTCCTTCTCTCGCGCATCGATAAGGACAAAAATACATATAGTTTTTGTATTGAACTTACATTTTCTATATCACTTGAAGATCACTCCATGTACCTTGTCACTTCAGAGAGAGTTTGGAAAAGAAAAAAGAAAAAGAAAGAAGATTTAAAACGAGTCTCACCATCTTGTCCTGTCCGAGACGTGTTCTAAACAGGTGCAAGTGTGAGGAAAATACTCAATAGGAGGAAACAGAAACAGAAGAAGAACTAGTGAAGAATAAACAAAGAATCTATATATTTTTTTTCATTAAGTTCATCTCTTCACTTCCTCGATATAAAGTTACGTTTAATATCCTTCGTAACACAACGCTTTCAAGATTACAAGTTATAATTCTACCTTATTTAAGTTTTTTTCTTTATTTAAATCACGTACAGCCTTGGGGATAACGCGCTGGACTACTGGGATAACGAGGAGTGTATGTAAGTCGGTAAGTAGGTGTAAGTGTGACTGCAACGTACATGGGATTAGTTTTATATTATTCCCACTTATATGAAACATGATTTGTTGATGAGGCTCCAAGTGGCTACGTTAAAAATAAAAATCACTCGGAGGCGATAGAGAAAATAATAAATAGGAATCAGAGGAGTCGCTGCTTCCCTTCTTTGATGAGACACTTGTCGCTGGTTCCGAGACAATTACGTTCACTTCTCGAGCTGTTCCGCGCGTCTGTACCTCAAAAATCACACCATTTCTTTGTCATTAATTCTATCCTTAGCGAGCGAGAGAAATAGAGAGACAGAAAGACAGAGAGAAACCAAGAGTATTAGAGTATTAGTTTAAGAGAGAGAGAAAGAGAAAGAGAGAGAGTATTAGTTGCGCATTTCTCCCTCTGAAAGCAAATGTTCAAATGTTCAATGCAGGAAAAGAAAATAGTAAGGTATGAAAGGGGTGTAGGTGTCCCAGAATACCAACATCCCTAGATTCTCCCTTTAGCTCGTCTCTCCTGCTTCTTCCCGCTGTAACCTTCCCTGTGTAAGTTACGGCACCGTGTCTGAACTCTGTGCCTATAATTTCAACCTAACTACAGGGTCTGCCGGCGCGCCCCGAGGCAATTCACTAATTTAATGACTGTTTTGAGCACTTTTTGTGTTTTTACGTATTTTGTAAAGGTTATTTTCACAGCGGGTTGTGTTAAGGGTGTGAGGTTGTGGCTGCTGCTAACCTCATACCTAAACCTCACCTAAATCTCATCTGTCTATACCTTACCTAGTTAGTTTAGGTTTTATTCATAGGTAAAATAAGGGATAAAGTTGTACTGGTTATATAGAGGAGTGATGTTACTTTTTTTTTCTTTAATCTGATTCTAAATGCGTGTTTTAGAATGTCTTTTTTCTTAAGGTTATCTATATCTATGTTGTCTTTGAGTATATATTGTCCTGAAGTAGAAAGAAAATTGATGGTAGAATGTATTGAAAGAAAAAACGGAAAAATTCATGGCATTTCATTCACTCATTCATCACCAATACAGGTTTTTTTTATTCAAACATTGCTAAAAGGAAAAAAAAAAAAGAAAAAAGGAAAAAGGGAAAAAAGGAAAAAAAGAATGATATTGACTCACTGTGCAGCCTTGACGATTCACGGTAAACAGTAATCAACGCGTGAAAAGGCGAAACCAATTGAAAAAAGCCCGCGAAAAAAAATGGAAACAAAACACAAGCGGTGACCTTTCGTAATTGTGGCCCTTCCCTCACCCCCTCCCCTTCACACCACACACCCCTTCACTCCCCAATAAAGTCAAAGGTCATTTAACACCAAGTTGACCTTATATTATATTTTTTTTTCCCTTTTCATTACCTGTTGCCATTATTCAATCGTTTGTTTCCCTTTTTTTCCTGTCATCAATTTTTGTCATCCATTTAATTTCCTGTTGCCTTTATTCAATAATTTTTTTCCTTTTATTTCATGTTTCCTCCCTTATTTAATATTTGTTTTCCTCTTATATTCACGATTATTTTTTCCCTTTATTTCCTGTTTCCTCCCGGCCTAAGAACTGATGCTTTTGGATGCGATATAATGCTTCATTTTGGCCACAAGGGAAATCATAGTTTCCCTAAGTTTTCCCTCTCAACTATTTTCATAAGCGGAGAAGGTGATTATTTATTTATTACTTTCATTTTCTCCTTTCCAACATGCATGCAACATAACCTAACCTGACCTGACCTGACCTAACCTAACCTAACCTAACCTGACCTAACCTAACCTAACCTAACCTAACCTAACCTAACCTAACCTGACCTAACCTAACCTAACGCATGGAACAAAGGTTTTTAACGGAAGGAAATTGCGACTTAAAATGAAAATAAACTAGATAGAAGCTAAAAATAAAAATAATAATAAAAAAGATTAAACGATATTACAAACCAAATTGCCAATAAAGAATAAGAAAATAAATAAATAAATATAATAACAACATCAGCGAAGGAAGAAAGAAAGAAAAAAAATACATAAACTGCGTAAGAAAAGCATGAATAGAATTTAAGATCCAGAGAAAAAAATAATAAAAGAGAGAGAGAGAGAGAGAGAGAGAGAGAGAGAGAGAAAGAGAGAGAGAGAGAGAGTAAATAGGAAATCTAGGCACAAGAGGGGATACATACTTTCAACATCATCAAATATCAGAGAGAAATTCACTTGCGTGCTGAATACCGTTTTAATTGGATCCAATGTTAACCTTGAAACACAATATCCTTTCCAGAGTAAAAACAAAATGAAACACGTGAATCAATAGTAAAAAAAAACAATAAAAAAAAGTATATCCATATGAGAACCATAAAAAAAAAAGTATTGGGTATAGATAACGGCTGGAAATAAAATCTTGGATAGGTAGTTTCCATTGGTGAAGTTTTCCAGTGAATAATCTGAACCGATGATGTGAAGGTCTGGAAAACCGATCTGGAAGGTGGAAACAGTTTGTAAATATGACAGTTAAGTTTCCCTTCCTCCAAGTGTTTCCCTGAAGAGTACGGGAGAGAAGAGGAAACAAGATTAGAAAGAGGAGGGTGAAGTAGAAGACAGAAATAGAGAGAGAATATAGAAGATAAAACCAATTGACGTATAAAACAAAACAAAAAAACACTAAAATCATATAAACAAAAGGATTGGGAGATGGAAGAAAGAAAGAATGGAAGAGAGAGAGATATAAAAGAGAAAAGAATAACGGAGTATTATGTAGGACAAGCCAGCAGCCTCCCACACGCGTTGTAAGACACACGTCACATCGCCTCCACAAACCTGGCAGTCTGTTCAAAGAAAAGAAAGAATATGAAACCCGTCCCACGTTCCCTAACCTAATCTAACCTAACCAAACCTAACCAGAACTGACCTAACTTAACCTAACCTAGCGCGGCGAGGCTCACACGCTAGCTGCCTCTATTTAAACCTCATTATATCTTAGACTGAAGGCCTTTCCGCTTGAAATAATGGTACCGGTAATCCATTTCTCTCTTTTTTTCTTCTCTCTCTCTCTTTGTCCTCTTTTTATTGTTGTTCTGCCTTCCTTTCTTCCCTTCCCTTCTCTGCTTCACTTCCTGACTACCTCATTCTCCTTGTCATCCTACCTCCTGCCTTTCCTTCCTTCCGCCCTTCTTCATTTCTTTCCGCGTCACTTCTTACCCTCTCTCCCTCGTCAGGCCAAGGGAGGGAGGGAGGGAGGTGAGGTGGGGAAGGCAGGGAAGGGAGAGAGAGGGAAGGGAGGGAGGAAGGGAGAATTAACGCAGCAATTTAAGAGAGAGAAAGAAAAATGACTTAATATTGAAACAGTATACGCCACAAAAAGAATATATAATGTGGTTTAAATACAGAAGTCAATATTACCATTTTTTTTATTTGATCAGGAAGAGAAATTGTGGGTCCTATATTTTCCCTTCGTATTCCATGATCTTGTTTTCTAAAGTCTCATGTCCTGAGCGTACCCAATTAGAGCATCTTATTGAGGTATTGAATCTGGAAGCACATCAGCACTTAGCACTAAGCTGGTTGTGCAGCTTACTAAACTAGACTAACAGGCAAGCAGTATGCAACAATTACCTTCCGATTCTGTTACTGAATGAGACTTTGATGAATATTTATACAACAATATTCGTAATGGTTTAGTTATTACAAAGGAACTGTTACGGAGGTTTTATTTTTAGTTGATAAATTGAGTGGGTGAATTCGGGCTCAAGAAGGAGTTAAGAAAAGTTCACTTGGGATTTTTCTATGCTAATAAAAGAAAAGGTTAACTATGTATATCTTAAGAACCTGGAATTGTGTGTCCCAGTTTGTGTGTGTTGTGTGTGTATACTTTTCCCACACACAACGTACACAAAATAATAACAATAAGCATTACCCTCTTTGAAGGATCAGCCCATTACATTTTATTTCGACTAAAATGTAGAACTCTCGTTTCCTTACTCGTGTGCGT
>JAPQNM010000048.1:6899754-6909754 GCA_029783475.1 Metacarcinus magister
ACTTTTCTTATATATATAATGTCTCTGTTTCTGTGGCGTTAAGTTGCCTTTATACTGAAATATGAAACACTTTGGATCATACTCGTACATCAGAATTATGATATTATTTAATTTTAGTAAGTATTGCCCTGCCACACCACCTTACAACTAATAGCAAACATTACCCCTGCCGCTAATCCTGCCCCTAACCCTGCCCCTAACCCTGCCGCTAACACTGTCTCTGTCCCTGGTCTCGTCCTCGCCTCCCCTTGTCCAGGTAAAGGTAAGGGCGAGGGGAAAGCTGCACGCAATCCACCCAACATCACGAAGGAGGAACATTGCGTGCACGTTGGAGCATTGTGTATTCACGGTCACTGAATTACTTTATAAAAATGTTATGTATTTTAATTGAATTTTTTTTTCTGGCATTGAAAGGAATACCAATAGGGGAAGACAAGAGTGTTTCCGAGCAGGTATCTTCTTCCTCCTCTACAAACCTTCCTTCCCTCCCAGTTACTCGTAGAAAATGGCTTGAAATCACCTTTCCTCCTTCCATTACATCGTATATTCCAGTGTGGCGAGGAAGAGGAGTAAGAGGAGTAGGAGGAGGAGGAGGAGGAGGAGGAGGAGGAGGAGGAGTAGTAAAGGTTCTAAAAGGTTGTTGATGTAAACATGCTTTCTGTTCCTTTTGGTAATGGAACTCTCTGTTCTATGGTAAAAACAGACCAAGAAAAACACTGTTAGAAGAAGATTACTGAAATGTGGTAGTGATGTTTGTCTCTCTTCCCTCCCTCTCTCTCTCTTTTTCTTTCTCAATCTCTCACATACATACATACAGACATACAGACACACACACACACACACACACACACACAAGATATCACCTTACCGTATCACACACAAGGGAACAATTTCTTAACTTACCCCGACTTAAAGGAAGACCAAAGCGTGGTGGTAACTGTTGTGTGCGTGTGCGTGTGTGTGTGCGTGTGTGTGTGTGTGTGTGTGTGTGTGTGTGTGTCTTCTCCTTCTACTCGCTCCAGGTGTCTGAGTCCTGGTGTGTCTCGAGGCTGGGGGTGAGCCGGTGTCTTGTTTCAATTGGGCTCCGAACCGCGAAAGTTTGTCAGGAATGTGCTGAGTGGAAGGATCTGGAGGAGGTGGAGTAGTACAAGGAGGAAGAGGAGGAGGAGGAGGAGAAGGAGGAGGACGAGGAGGAGGAGGAGGTGTAGTTGGTTAAGAGAAGTGAGTGTTGCAGAAGGTTTGGTGGTCATAGAGTATAATATCTCTTCCTCCTCCTCCTCCTTTTCCTCCTCCTCTTCCTCCTCCTCCTCCTTTTCCTCCTCCTCCTCCTCCTCCTCCTCCTCCTCCTCCTCCTCCTTCTTCTTCTTCTTAGTCTTCCGGGACATTAAATGTTTATGGATGATTTGTTAAAGTAATAATGGAGGTTGTTGTGTTATGAATCATGTAGGGATTCTCTCTCTCTCTCTCTCTCTCTCTCTCTCTCTCTCTCTCTCTCTCTCTCTCTCTCTCTCTCTCTCTCTCTCTCTCTCTCTCTCTCTCTCTCGTGTTAAGGCTTCTATCGGGTGTGTGTTGAGATTGAAGCCAAACGCACAAGGAGGAGGAGGAGGAGGAAGAAGAAAAAGAAGAAGAGTAGGAGGAGGAGGAGGAAGAGGAGGAAGGAAGGTGATTGAAGTAGGAAAAGGACAGCCGAGCACTTCCTACGACCGGGGATGAGACAGGAAATGTTTCAAGAAATGTCTGTGTTCACTTTGAGCTCGATCTCCGCGGCTCTCTACGCCTCAGAAAGTATTGAGGCGGCAAGGAGAAGAGAGGCGAGGAGAGGAGAGGATAGGAGAGGAGAGGAAACGAGAGGAAGGGATAGGAGAAGAGAGGTGAGGAGAGGAAGGAAGGAAAAGAAGAAAATATATACTTACATGCTTGGAATTTTGCCAGTAGTGCAAAAGTTAATAACACCTTAACTGTTGACGGTCTAAAGGATTTATAAATGTTGAGTTTCATTCTTAGCGTTACGTGCAGCGGATTCCGACGCCGAGTTTACGCAGCAAGAAGAGGAAATAGAAGAGAAATAAGAGTGAAATATAAGTAATACCAATGCAGTATTATGGTGTGTAACGTAAATAAACTATAAATAGATAGGAAAAGAAGGTAGGAGGTTGTAAATTATATGAACAAACTCGAGTCGCAACTAACGCCATCTATGAGTGAATTTTTGTACCGCGCGAAGATGCAGTTGAGGAATGATATTTACTTTCCAATATTTTACGTGAAGTCAGACGTAGAGACGCTTGTTAGTCCTGTTGGGTATTGCTTGCTTGCTTGTTTGTTTACCACAGACACACACACTCTCTCTCTCTCTCTCTCTCTCTCTCTCTCTCTCTCTCTCTCTCTCTCTCTCTCTCTCTCTCTCTCTCTCTCTCTCTCTCTCTCTCTCTCTCTCTCTCTCTCTCTCTCTCTCTCTCTCTCTCTCTCTCATACTTGTAAATACTCGCCAAACAGACTACCCAAAATATTTTTTTAGGGAGAAAGTTCAGTGAGGTAGAGAGAGAAAAGTTTGCAAGATATATGCCAGAGGATTCTTTCTTTCATTCTCTCTATCTCTCTCTCTCTCTCTCTCTCTCTCTCTCTCTCTCTCTCTCTCTCTCTCTCTCTCTCTCTCTCTCTCTCTCTCTCTCTCTCTCTCTCTCTCTCTCTCATGCATTGTTTACGTCCTGTCTAGTAACACGGCGGAGACTTCAAGAGCAAAGCGATCTTCATCTTTCCTCTCCTCTCTCTGATTACATCTTACTTGCTTGTTTTCTGCCGGGCGTAACTTGGAGTCCGTTATGCATGATGCCTTGACACACACCCACACACACACACACACACACACACACACACACACACATAAAGTATACATAGGCTTCCGAAGCATTGCAAAGTTGCTGATTGGCTGCAAAATTGAAGGTCCAACGGGGAAGGTCCTTGAAGGCGCCTTGTCACTCTTCATTGGGTCCCGCCTGACCGCTCCTGACCACTCCTGACCGTTCCTAACCGCGCCTGACCGTTCCAAACCGCGCCTGACCATTCCTCAATTCTAGTGGAAATTTTCATCCCACAAAAATAATTAGAATCAACATGTAATAAATAAAAAAAACTGGCATTTGCGTGAAAAATATGAAGATGGTTATTGAAAGCAAAATTATATATATCAAGATTCTAAGTCTGATGGTGGAGGAATTTTCTTTATCTGACGAGTAGTTTTGTAGCTTAAGGGCAAAGATGTTTTTCCCCATGAGTGAGGTGCAGAAAGTAAATAAAAAAACCCTATTTTCTATAAACTGGTGGTCGGTGGGTTGATGAATTAAAACAAATAATATCAATATGTTAAAGTTATAGATACAAAACATATGTAAGGTAAGGTAAAGTAAGGTAAGGTAAGGTAAGGTAAGGTAAGGTAAGGTAAGGTAAGGTAAGGTAAGGTAAGGTAAGGTAAGGTAAGGTAAGGTAAGGTAAGGTAAGGTAAGGTAAGGTAAGGTAAGGTAAGGTAAGGCAAGGTAAGGTAAGGTAAGGTAAGGTAAGGTAAGGTAAGGTAAGGTAAGGTAAGGTAAGGTAAGGTAAGGTAAGGTAAGGTAAGCCAAAGTTAACGTAAGGGGTGATAACTTTTGTTCACTGAGTCAGGAACCAAAATCAGGAACGTGTACATGCCACGCTCACCAAGAGTTAGATGTTCGTTGACTGTATTTATGTAGTTACAGTGGGAAGAGGAATGAAATATATGCATGCTAGGGTGAGGTAGTGTTTGCTATGTGTTTACTAAGTGGAAGGGTGAAACACGACCCCCAGAGAAGGTGAAATATGAAGAAAATGGATGAATATTCTCTATGGAAGTAGGTAAAGGAGGAAAGAGAATGAGGGGAGAGTGATAAAGGGGTATTTTCCTATTTTCCTCTTTTATGACTTGTGATTAAGGAGGACAATGTGTGTTATGTGTTAGGATGTGCTCTGAGGTGCTTGTCCTTGATAGGGTGAGAAGGGAAGGTGTGTAAGGGAAGGTGATAGGAAGATACGTTGTTGTCTTAATCTGGTTTGATAGGAATTTCATCTTTTTTAGCATCTTGGGATCAGAGTGTGGGCAGATTTTTAAAATTTTTTTTAGGTAACGATAGATAAATGATGACAATAATAATAACAACACGTAACTTTTAAAACAAGAACATATAACATAAAAAAAAATAGCTTTGGGCCTAAAACTCTATATTCTTAAAACCAAGAAAGAAAGATTACGGAAAATAAAGACAGATTCAAGTCTTTCGCTGAATTGAGCTTCCCCTCACCTGGCGAACCGAAAGTGTTAGGGACCAGGGACCAGGGGAGAGGAGGAGAGGAGGAGAAGAGGAGAGGAGGAAGGAAGGAAGGAAGGAAGGAAGAGAGGAAGGAGTTGTGGGATGTATTTTTTTAATGCATTGCTTTATCTAGGAAAGAGGAGAAGGAGGAGGAGGAAGAGGAGAGGAAGGAGAAAATAAAGGAAGATGGACAAGAAGTAGGAGGAGGGTTGGAAGGAGATGAAGAAGGAAGAATAAAAATTTTAAAAAAAGAAAGAGATGAGAAAGACAAGAAAAATACACGAGAAGTTGGAACAAAAGAGAGAGGAAGAGAATAAGGAGAAGGAGGAGGAAGAAGAGGAGGAGTAAGAGGAGGAGTTTGAAGAGGAGGAAGAACAGGAAGAGACAAGGGAGGATAAAAAATAAAAGTAGGAGAGGCAATTGAGAAGGAAGAAGAGTATTAAGAAGAAAAAATAAGACGTTAGGTACAGTAAAATGAGGAAGAAGAGGAGGAGGAGGAGGAGGAGGAGGAGGAAGAGAAGGAAGAGGAGGAAGAGGAGGTTAAAAAAGTAAAAAAAATAAAATTGAGATATGGGAAGAGAGGAACAATGTAAAAAGAGAAAGAGATGAGAAGGAAAAGACGTAAAACAACTAAAAATACGAGAATGAAGAGAGAGAGAGAGAGAGAGAGAGAGAGAGAGAGAGAGAGAGAGAGAGAGGGGTAGATAATAACAATTCCTTCCTTCCTATTCCTTACCCAATCCCTCCCTTCCTTCCTTTCTTCCTTCCTTCCTTCCTTCCTTCCTTCCTATACTTCTTCAACCACCCATTTCTTTATCTATCCTTTCTCGTATTCTTTTCAACATGACTGTCCCCAAAGTACCAAGAATAGCCCGGCATAAGCCTCCCCATTCATCACTTTCGTACCTCAGCTGCAGAGGATTCAGGGGAGGAAAGAGCAAAAAATAAATGATAAAAGAAAAAAATAAATGCAAAAATACACCCACTATGGAAACTTCTCAGGGGAATTTTCCTTGCATTGCCAATATTTCGAAGGGGAAAGAAGGAAAGATTGAAGGAAGGAAGAGAGAGAGAGAGAGAGAGAGAGAGAGAGAGAGAGAGAGAGAGAGAGAGAGAGAGAGAGAGAGAGACAGGAGACAAGGACCAGAGGAAGTATTGTAGGACTTGGAAGGATGGAGATAGATTGGTCTGTGTACGTGTGTGGAGAGAGAAAGAGAGAGAGAAAAAAAAGAGAGAGAAAAAAAAATAAAGATAGATAGAGAGAGTTAACTAATGGCAGACTCTGATTGGCAGCGTAAGAAATAAAAATAGATAAGAATTTAGAACTATTTCTCAAGAAGACTCGCTTTCTCTCTCTCAACTTAGAATCTGCATAAATGTTTCAGTTCGAACATATTGGAAAATGCAAAAGCCTGATTTACCGCTACTGAAAGGCAGAGGAGAGGGAGAGATGGGCGTGGAATTAGTAATAAAATAAATGTCACCTGTTTATTTAAATACCAACTTATATATAGCGAGAGAAAATATAAGAAGCGAAAAAACTATATATTATTCACTTATATTACATACCCAAACAATTATTGCATTTTCCAAGGAGAAGGAAAGAAGGAAAGAAAAGAAATTAACGTAAAAAATGTCTCCCAGGAAATTACTAGATAATAAAAAGTGGGAAAAAACGTGTAATTGAGGTTGAAAAGAAAATGAGTTATGTAATTGCAGAAAGAGAGAGAGAGAGAGAGAGAGAGAGAGAGAGAGAGAGAGAGAGAGAGAGAGAGAGAGAGAGAGAGAGAGAGAGAAAGAGAGAGAGAGAGAGAAAAGGGGGGGGGAAAGAAACAGTAGAAATTAGCATATTTCCGCAAGTGCTAAACTGAGACAAAAGATTTCTTAGGCTTTTGTGGGCAAGGTGACAGGACGAAGACGTTAAGAGAAGGGAAAGGAGGAATGCGTCACAAGGGGGGGTAGGGGGTCCTTCTCTCCCTCCTCCTCCTCCTTTTCCTCCTCCTCCTCCTCCTCCTGCTACTCCGCAACCTTACTCTTCGCTTCCTCCTCCTCCTCTTCCTCAAAGTTAAGAAACAAAGAATTCCTGACACACACACACACACACACACACACACCACACACACACACACACACACACACACACAGATAGATAATGAAATAAAACATGATAATAATGGCAAGTGACCTTTAAAATAATAGCAGTAAATAGAAGGCCAAAGAAAATGTTACATATGAATTAAGAAAGATAGAAAAAGAATGAAAAAAGAATAAAAGAATGCGAAAAAGTGCGACAGACAGACAGACAGACAGACAGACAGACAGTGAGTGAAACATTTGAAAAAACATTACATTCTCGGAAGAAGAAGAAGAAAAAAAAGAGGAAGCAAAAGAGAGGACAGAAAAAGGTGTGAAAATTGAAGAAAGATAAAGAAAAACTAACGACGTAGATAAAAGAGTTGAATAGTGTTTTAAATCATCAATATTTGTGGATTCTTGAAACATGATTGAACACTTTGAAGAAAAAGAAAGAAAGAAAGAGAAAGAAAGAGATAGAGAGCGAAAGAAAAAAATATAAATACATAATAAAAAAAAAGGAAAGTGAAGTGTTCTTGTGTTGCAAAAATAAACTCAGTGAAAGCAAGATAAAAATACGAAACATTTAGATTCATACTTCTGTTTATTACTTATTCATTTCGTTCACTTATTTGAAATTTACGAATCCCATGAGAGAGAGAGAGAGAGAGAGAGAGAGAGAGAGAGAGAGAGAGAGAGAGAGAGAGAGAGAGAGAGAGAGAGAGAGAGAGAAAAAAAAAAAGAGAGAAGGAATAAAAAAGAGAGGGAAAGATAGTCTCGTAACACACGTGCTCAATATTACCAAACCTTTGAATATATTTGTTTTTTCCTGTTTCTCATATCTCCTATTTTTTTCTCTTCCTTCCTCCCTCCATCATTCCTTCAGAACCACCCCCTCTCTCTCTCTCTCTCTCTCTCTCTCTCTCTCTCTCTCTCTCTCTCTCTCTCTCTCTCTCTCTCTCTCTCTCTCTCTCTGCAGTCTAGCCTGTAGGTAAATTGGGAGAGGCCACGAAATCCCTTTGGTAGATCGCTCAGGGGAGAGAGAGAGAGAGAGAGAGAGAGAGAGAGAGAGAGAGAGAGAGAGAGAGAGAGAGAGAGAGAGAGAGAGAGAGAGAGAGAGAGAGAGAGAGAGAGAGAGTGTGTGTGTGTGTGTGTGTGTGTGTCAAAAGCGAGAGGTAATCTATCTTTCATGGGAGTAAATGTTAATGAGTCAGCGGCCGCGTCGGTAATGCAGATAAAGAACAAACAAACACAGAACAGATGCAGGAACAGTAAAAAAAAAAAAAGATATCCACCATTTATATTGCTTCGAATAAACCATCGCTTCACCGTCTTGAAGCTTGAAACCAAACAGGATATGAAGCAAGTTGTGATAGTTGCCATGTACCGCTAAATAAAAGTGTTGGAAGGTAAAAGTATAGGTTTCATTTAATTATACGACTCCAGTTATTGTTTACCTCTTACTATTAATTCACGAGTGTGTATTAAAATGAGGTGAGGTTACGTATGAGAGAGAGATAGAGAGAGAGAGAAAAAAAAAGAGAGAGAAAGAGAGAGGGAGAGAGGGGAGAGAGTGTGGCCAGATAGCTAGCCACTCAGGAGACCGACCCCCCCTCTCTCACCTCACCTCAATGTGCCTACTACCTACACATGTATTCATCTTTTCTTTCATACTATCATTACCCTTTTTTTTTCTCTCTCTATCTCTCGTCACTTACATAACCAGTGACGTTACGAGTTAATAATGAGTCTGGTGGAGGTTGTCACACGCGAATCTGTCGGTGAGAACTTAATAAAGGGAAAGCGTGTGGCATTGGTGCGTGGGAGCCTAGGTGTGAAAATTTTGTCCGATTCTGCGCACCCCCGCGTCCCTAGGCTTGGCACTCATCACTCTGCTAATACGTGGTGATGGACAGTGGTAAGTATATGGTTTTTTCTCTATATATGTTCATGATATAATGTGTTTAATTGTTATATTATGTTATTGTTGATATAATTGGGGTGTTGGTGTTATTTATTCTTAACTACGTGTATAGAATGAAGAGATATTGTAGGATGTAATGTTAAGGCAAGATTTTCTACCCACTAACACCGCCATCACCGGCTTCTGATAACTCCCAACGCTATGTATTGATAATTTGACTCTTCGCATTATTTCAATTAAGTATATTATAAGTTCAGCTTGGTTAGGTTTTTTTATATTTTTTATATGATGTCTATAACTAGTATATGATGTAAATGCGCATCTACACCGGGAATCAGGCTAGGCTACGTGACGCGCGGGTGTGAGGGTTGGCCGACACTCGTGGCTGTATGGCGGTCAGTGATTTTATTATATTGTTGTTTATTTAATTGCATTCTTGTTTCTCATAGTTGTACAGCATCGTCCGTGGCATTTGGTTATATGTTAATTGAACTTTTTGAATTCAGGTTGAGGTAGGAGCCTGGGAGGTGAGAAAATGTTGTCCGATTCTGTGCAGCCTTGCATAACTAGTCTAGGCACTCTTCACTCTGCTAACACGTGATGGACAGTGGTAAGTATGTTTTTTTCTATATATATGTTCATGATATAATGTATTTAATTGTTATATGTTATTGTTGATATAATTGGGGTGTTGGTGTTATTTATTCTTAACTACGTGTATAGAGTGATGAGATATTGTAGGACGTAATGTTTCTGATAACTCCCAACGCATTATTCTTCGCATTATTTCAATTAAGTATATTATAAGTTCAGCTTGGTTAGGTTAGGTTTTTTTTTTTTAGATGTGATAGTTATGATGTCTATAACTAGTATGTGATGTGTATGCGTGTCCACACCGTGAATCAGGCTAGGCTATGCGCCGCGCGGGTGTGAGGGTTGGCCCGACACTTGTGGCTGTATGGCGGTGCGTGATTTTATTATATTCTTGTTTATTAAATTGCATTTTTGTTTCTCATAGTTGAACAGGATCGTCCGTGGCATTTGGTTATTGGTTAATTGAACTTTTCGAATTCAGTACGAGGTGGTCGTGTGGTTCTGTGGCACGGTACTTGTCTCGTGGCTAAAGGTTGCAAGTTCGATCCTGGCTCACGGCAACTTATTGGCGAGACGGAGAGCGCGCTCTCGTTAACCCAAGCAGAATTATAACTATATCTACCTACCTTGCGGGGTTATTTAATCACCTAACTTAATAATTACTAGTATTGCTGTGGTGTTATGTAGTATGTGATTTATTTTATATGTTCTTAATGTTAAAGTAATACCAATTGACAAGATGAGATGATATAATTTCGTATAAAATTAACCAATGATCGCTTATCTATCTATCCTCTGTTGAAACTCGTGACGGCTTGGTAAAGAAAGTTCGTCAATGATATTATAGTATTTAGACCGTGTTCACGTCCGTCTTATCCCGTCAGTCAATCTATTAGCCACGAAGCGTTGTCTTGTATCGTGTGGGTGTGAATATTTCAGTGTTGCCAGACTTACCAGTGACCACGGCTGTCCTGCATTGATCGGAATAATAATAGCCTTAACTACATCGTCACACACTCCTTCTCTGCCATGTTAAGCTAAGCGTCTCTTATACGTCCGTACCTCCTCTTCTCCCCTCTTCGCTCTT
>JAPQNM010000048.1:6917254-6919754 GCA_029783475.1 Metacarcinus magister
GTGACGAGGCTCTGGTCGTTTATGCCCCAAGAGTTCCCACGTCCTTTGAACACGTTATCTTTTGGTGCCATCGAATAAACTGACTGACTGACTGACTGATTGACTGACTGACTGACTGACTGACTGGATGAGTGGATGGACTGCCTCTCCTCTTTTCATTAGGGATAGAGTACTTGGGTCTACTCTACCTCTTCCTCTTCCTCTTCTTCTTGTTTTATCTCCTGTTTTTACTCTTCTCTTGCTATTGCTACTACTCGTTCCTCCTTTTCCTTCTCCTCCTCCTCTTCCTCCTCCTTTCTCTTGTTTTATTAGGGTTAAAGTACTGGGTCTTCCTCCTCCTCCTCCTCCTCCTCCTCCTCCTCCTCCTCCTCCTCCTCCTCCTCCTCCTCCTCCTCCTCTTTAATTATCTTTCTTTCTCATAAGGTTAGAGTAGGGGGTCTTCCTCTTCCTCTCCTCCTCCTCCTGCTCCTCCTCCTCCTCCTCCTTCTTCTCCTTGTCTATCTCCTTTTTTCTTCTTCTCCTATTTCCTCTCCTCCTTCAATTTCCTCTTGTCTCTTTCTTCTCCTGCTGTCTTCCCCTCCTCCTCCTCCTCTTCCTTCCTTCATTCTCCTCCCACATTCTCCTTCCTCCCACATACTCCTCCCTCACTCTCCTCCTTCATTCTCCTTCCTCCCTCTTTCTCTTCCCTCTTCTCCCCTCTTCCTATTCCACCTTTCTCATCAACGTGGACAATTTCCTCTCGGGGAAGGCCGGTCGTCGCTCTCAGCTTCCCTCAAAACATCTCCATTTGAGCTTATTCTTGCCTCCCGCTGATACTTGGAGATGAAGGAAAGGAAGGAAGGAAGGAAGGAAGGATGGATGGGTGGATGGATGGATGGAAGGGTGGATGGATGGATGGATGGAAGGAAGGAAGGAAGGAAAGAAGGAAGGATGGATGGATGTTTTGATGACTTGAAAAATTTATTGTTGATGTGGGTAATGTTTTTTTTATCTTTTTTTTTTTTACTTCTGTTTTGATAATGATTGTTATAGTTTTTTCATGTTTCGTTTGTTTTCTTACTGTTGTTTTGTTTCTTTTCCTATGTCTTTATTTGTCTCCTTTACTTTTCTCCTCCTCCTCCTCTTCCTCCTCCTCCTCTTCCTCCTCCTCCTCCTCCTCCTCCTCCTCCTCCTCTTCCTCTCTTCTTCGATTCCTCGTTCTCGTTTCAGAGTTAGTTCACTTATTGGATCTCTCTCTCTCTCTCTCTCTCTCTCTCTCTCTCTCTCTCTCTCTCTCTCTCTCTCTCTCTCTCTCTCTCTCTCTCTCTCTCTCTCTCTTTAATTTTATTCTTCAGTATAATTATATATTCCAGTCGTGTCCTTCGCTAGAAATTACCTTCTGAAATACCATGCACAATTTATTTATATATTTATTTTAATTTATTGTATTAATTTATTTTGTTCACTTTCATGGTCGTTGGGATTTGACTGGAACGCGATTTCTCTCTTTTTCTCTCTATTTTGGTGATAATTATATACCTTAACCTACCTCTTGTCTCTAAGGAATCATTCTCCTCCCTATAGTACTAGTAATGGTTTTCATACAAGTGTAAATTCTCTCTCTCTCTCTACATTGTCTTTAAGGTAAATCATCCCATATATCTTCCTTCCTTCAATGGTTATCCCGTAATTTACACCTAATCTCCGCTTGTTACATCAGTTGGTGTTGTTTATCGTTATTGATGTTATTTACGCTGTGAGGTTTCCTTGAGATAAGCGGTTTCAGTGCGTGCAAATCTGAGACATAAATAACTTGCATCTTTCATTCCTTTAAGCTCTTGTAACTTATCGATCTTTTTTTGTTTTGCGTCTATTGGTGATTTTTAGTACTCCCCGATCCCTTCTCTGATCTTGCTCTTGTCTCGTTGTTTTATTGATGGTTAAAACATTGTCAGCAGGAGAGGAGTAAGCAGGGTGTAGCAGGAGTAGGTAGGAGAGCAGCAGAACAATATCAGATTAACTCCGGTAAAGAAAACGGTGCTGGGAATTTAATTTATTTTTTGTACAGAGGCGAGAGAGAGCGAGAGACGAGAGCAGCATTTTTACCTTGTTTTGAAGGAATTTACAGCACTTTTGTGAGGAAAAATAAATAGAACTGACGCGTGAAGCACCAATGACACTTCCACGAGAATAATCTTAAATAGGCTCTTGAGGGAACGAGAAGAGTAGCATTTTTACGTCTCCGAAGAGGGTGAGAGGCTGCGAGACCGGGAGGAGGGGAAGGGGAAGAGCAAAGAGAGGAAGTGTTTGTCCTCTACAGCTAAGGTTTACGTAACTTTTGAAGAAGAAGAACAATTGTATTTTTCTGTTGGAGTTACATGTTCTGTATTACTTCGCCTTCCCTTCGCTCTTCGTCTACTTAAGAAAACATTAAAGTAGGGATGGGTGTGTAGGTTTGGGAACTGTATGTGTTTGGGGTGTGTGTGTGTGTGTGTGTGTGTGTGTGTGTGTGTGTGTGTGT
>JAPQNM010000048.1:6922254-6927254 GCA_029783475.1 Metacarcinus magister
ATCAAACAGGAGAAACAAAAGAACATCGTATCTATTAAATTCTCTTAAAATTAATGACTTCAGGATTGGATCAAATATAGAACAGATTCCATTTTCTATAACTTTTCTTGGATGTGAATTTTTTTTTTTCAACATGCAGGATCCCACGACAAAATTCACTTATGTAGAATTTAATCCTTTTTTCGTGTTTACAATCCTTTCTCCGTGCTTGAACATCGTCTATTGTAGAATCAAGGCAACATTCTTCTTTTATGATCCTGCAATTCTCCATTCTGCAAGTTTTATCATTTATTATTATCATTATTATTACTATTATTATTATTATATATACTTGTATCTAGCTTTGGGAGTCACTTTAATTAATTATTTTCAACTAAAGACAATGGCATTTCATAGTTCGATTAATAATTACTGATTCGTTAACCACACCCTTGCGCTACGTTGCAGTGTGTGTGTGTGTGTGTGTGTGTGTGTGTGTGTGTGTAGTCAATGGTTTCCAATTAGACTGTGTGAGTGAGTGTAGGCTGCATTACTTAACACACACACACACACACACACACACACACACACACACACACACACACACACACACACACACACACACACACACACACACACACACACACACACACACACACACACACACATCGGAAACATAACGTGCGCTGCATTGACCGCTAACACAGTTTTACAAAAGGTAATTGAACAACGCCGCAGCGGAACTCATTACCACTCAGGTGTGCGCGGATACCTGGCAATCTAATTAAACAACGGATGTATTGAGCAGCATAGTATATTAACCTTGGAAACGTTGCTAATTGTCTCTTTTGTCTGAGAGATGATTAACTGACGGTAATTGAGAAGGTAATGCTGGGTGAGGTGAGGTTAGATTTGGTTTATTTTGCTTTGGTTAGGTCAGGTTAGATTAGGTTACTTTTCCCATTTGTATTTTCTCCCTAAGGCTATGACGTAACTATTCTTTGTTCAGGTTTCCTTGAATACACCTGTGCAGAGTCTTTACCTATATACCTCCCACACACCCCCAACCCCCAACAACAACCCCCAACTCCCTCCACCTTCCCCGCCGCTGGGAATGGTTAGGTTCACAAAACTTTCACTAAACTCTGTGTGGCGTAAATGTTTGCTCGTCGCTGTTCGTGTTGTATTGTGTTTACATGTCTCTTACCTGTACGTACCTGATCAGGGAGGTTAGGTGATATATTTTTACTTCTATTATTCATTCTCTCTCCCTCTCTCTCTCTCACATATGTAACAATTTCAGAGCTGCGGCCGTGTTAGAAAATTGTGTTACGGCAGGATAATTAGCTAGCTGTCGGCCGCGTCAATTACTGAATCAGATTACAGAAAAGTGACGATTCAAAGCATTTTCTCCGGTGCGCGGGTGAGAGGATGAGGCACGAAGGGGGGTGAGGTGGGTGGAGGGTGATGGTGGGTGTGGAGGTGATGGTGGAAGTGGTGGTGGTGGAGGTGGAGGTGGAGGTGGAACAGGGAGAGAGAGAGAGAGAGGCTGAGTGTGAAGATGGAGTGGATGGGAAGAAAAAAAAATATAGAAAATCTATATATACCTTCAAACGATTATTTTTTCTGACATTTTACGAGGCTGAGAAAGATATAGATAGATAGAGAAAAAAATACAAGACCATATATGAAGGTCACGACACATATCTTACATCACCAAATGGGACAAAATACACGAGGAGGAGGAGGAGGAGTAGGAGGTGGAGGTAGGGAAGAGTGGAGAGGAGTGGAGTAGTAGAGTAACTAGGGCAATGAGAATATATTAGCCTGGGGTGTTACAGCGTGCGGAGTGTTGAGAAAGGGGAAGCAGCGAGTGTAATTAGTTCACAGTATACGAGGAAAGGGTAGGAGAGTCAGCCTACAGTGACAACAATTGAGTAGATACTGTGTTTAAAGGGGGAAGGACCCGCTAGTTTGACCTATAGAAGGATGAGTGCTCTAGAAAATATATAAGGAAGGCAAGGGAAGGGAAGGTAAGGTTAGGTTAGGTTAGGTTAGGTTAGGTTAGGTTAGGTTAGGAAGGTAAGGGATGAAATAGATATGCAAGGAAGGAAGACAATTTTGAATAACTTGTCCTATAAGGAAAACTAATCAAAAAGATGCATTCTATTATTAAAAAGAAATATCAATGAACGAAAGAATAAGAAAAATTGATAAAAAAGACACCAAAGATTAGGGTTGTGAATAAAAACTCGAGGGGGAGAGAGAGGGAGAGAGGGAGGAAGGGAGGAAGAGAGAGAGAGATAAAATAATAATAATGGAAATTAGTCATTATGGAAATTTGGGGGTGAGATAGAGGGGAAGGCCACAAAGTTAGACGAGGGGAAGTTAGTGGGGAAAGAGAAGGGGCATGTAGGTGATTGGGTTATAGAGGGGAAGGGAGAGGGGAGAAGAGGGGAAAAGAGGGGAGGGTGTGGGAACGTAAAGGGATTATGATAAAAATATATGAAAGAGGTGATTAAGGGGAAGGCGGGCAGGCAGGATTTTAGGTGAAGTGTGAGGGGAGAGATGGAGGTGTGAGTGTGAGGGGAGAGAGAGAGAGAGAGAGAGAGAGAGAGAGAGAGAGAGAGAGAGAGAGTCATTGTCAAGGTCGTCTTAAGTCCTATATATATTTTTTTTTTTCTTTATTATTTTTTTCTTGTATTCTAGTTTTAAGTTGTTTCTACTTTTTGACTTTTCTATTTAACTCTTTTGTTCAATTTCTTTCTAGCTTAGTTTAACTGTCAGTACATTTTTTTTTATTTCCTTATATATATGGAGTCATTTTCTTTTTCTTTTTTGTCATTTTTTCGTGTGACTTCCTATGTATGTATGTATATATATATTCTTTTTTTTATTTAGGGGAACTTTTATTTTTATTTCTATCCCTCGCCTGGTCCTCGTTTGCATACAGGTTAAAAAAAAAGTATGTATATATAAATAAAATGTTTTTGCCGCTGCGATCACCACGTATTGATGCAACTCTATTTAAGATCCAAAGAAACTATTATGTATTTATTTTTTTTTATCTATCCACGAGTATCAACTGAACATGAATTTTTGACAATTATATATCGGGTTTACAATTGAATCCGATTTCGTTTTTTAACCCACGCAAAAAAAATAATAATTCAATAATGCAAATTTTGAATACGGTTTTTGGTATCTTTTTCACGTATGTTATATTTAAAAAAAATGCATATAACTTATTTTTCCCCCTATATGCATTTTCGGTTTAATATTAAAGAGGAGAATAGTTACAAGTTGACACAATAATCCGTTTAGCATCATTACATCCTCTTAGCAAGCAGTTAAGTCTAATTAGTATTAATCTTGTATATAATTCCTGTTCCATAATACATGTTTGTCATCCTCTACCTTTTTAATGCAACGAAAGACGATGCACTGAATATTCTGCGATGCCTTTGTTGAGGAGAAGAAGGAGGAGGAAGAGTAGGAGGAAGAGGAAGAGTAGGAGGAAGAGGAAGAGGAAGCAGGAGGTAGAGACTTGTAGGCAATTTTCTCCAACACTTTAATATTTAGCAGCCAAGCATGACGTCCATTGTAAATTTCTTTTCTGTCAAGGGTGGCGGTGGTGTGTGGCGGTGTGTGGCTGCGGGAGCGCATTACGATGAGCTTAAGATACATTGTAGATGCATCAGAAGCCTCCTTGCAAACTTTATACAAGAAGAAGTAATGAGATTAATTCCTGAATGTCGCGGTATTCAAGAAATTCCTTTTAAACAAGCGACGATCGTGACTCGGTTGTGGACATTTTGAAAGTTTTTCGTTCAAAATAAACTTTAGAAAATGAAATAGATGGGATAAAATACATTACTTTTTTTTTTTACACATATATAGCAATGCACTAGGTGTTTTTTTTTCTTTTGTTGTTGTTTATTTATACTTATCGTGTTTATATATTATTTATTCGCTTGGCATAACATACTTTAGGTAGCACAGGTAAATAAATACATACATCAGGTAATACAATAATTTATCTCCCTTCCCTCCTGCTCTAGTTACTCCTCCTCCTCCTCCTCCTCCTCCTCCACCAATTTATTCCATCCCTTGCGTTTTTCTCTCTCCTCTCCTCTTTTTCTCCTCCTTTCCTCCTAACCCACTTCCACACCCTCCTCTCTTCCTCTCTCTCTCCTCCCCCAAATTACTCTTCCCTCCCTCCCTCCCTCCCTCCTCTCCTTTCCTACCTGTCTCTCGTTACCCTCCCCCCCCATCTCTCTCTCTCATGTCCTTTTATTACTTTCCTGCCCCCCCCCTGACCCCCTCCCCCCCCCTTCACACACACCCAAATAGACAAACAAAAACAAAAAGAGAAACAGTAACAACAGTCAACAGAAAGGTCTTTGTATTCAATCTTTTTCCCTGTATTGCTGTTGCTGTTGCTGTTGGTGCCCATCTGTCTCGTGAATAACCAGACAATTACCTCCGTGAAACAGTGGGTGAAAGCACTCTCTCTCTCTCTTTCTTTCTCTCTCTCTCTCTCTCTCTCTCTCTCTCTCTCTCTCTCTTTCTTTCTTTCTCTCTCTCGTTTCATTTTTAGTGTTTTTTTCGGGCTATTAGTACACAATTTCAAGTCTTTTATTTTATCTCTTTCTATATCTCTCTCTCTTTTTTTTTCCCCTCTCTCTTTCTCTCTCACACAATAAGTTATAATACACATTTCTCACGCTGTGCCTCTGTATCTTTTCTTTTTTTCTTCTCTCTCTCTCTCTCTCTCTCTCTCTCTCTCTCTCTCTCTCTCTCTCTCTCTCTCTCTCTCTCTCTCTCTCTCAATCTACAAATTTTAGTTTAGTTTAGCTCACTACTACTACTACTACTACTACTACTACTACTACTACTACTACTACTACTACTACTACTACTACTGTTACCACTACCACCATCACTGTTACTGCTACCGTTACTATTAGTACACGTCAGTTCTTGCTACATAACAGGACTGGAATGGTCAGTGGCGCGGA
>JAPQNM010000048.1:6941013-6969969 GCA_029783475.1 Metacarcinus magister
AAGTTGTTGCATGATCAATGCGCGCAGTATACGTAATAAATTCCTTGATCTCGAAGCCCTTGCAGCGTCGGACGAATATCACATTTTAGGCATTACTGAAACATGGCTCGATACGGAAAACAGAGACTTTTTAGCTGAATATAACTTACCCGGTTACTCGATGTTTAGCTGCGAAAGAAAAAATAAGTTAGATGGAGGAGTTCTTCTCTACGTAAAAGCCAGTCTTCGACCAATTTTAACCGACAAGAGAAAAATAAACAACGTATACACAGTATTTTTAAATTTAACTATTCGTTCAAGAAAAATTGTTATCGGACTTGTTTATAGACCTCCAGCCCAAAGCGCTAACACCGATAAAGATTTTTACGACCAGATAACTGAGATAAGCGATTCAAGCGAAAGTGTCATATTCGGAGATTTTAACTTACCCGTAAATTCATGGGGAAATCCAATATCGTCCCACTCTGGTCAAAATTTATACGATAATTTACTAGAAAGCGCTCTAAGTCAACATGTTAACGAACCAACGAGAGGTGATAATATATTAGACCTTGTATTCTCAACAAACGAAACGCTAATAAGTAACGTCATTGTTGGCCCAGAATTCAGCACGAGCGATCATAAAATTGTTAAGTTTGACATAAATCTCAAGATTTACGATGAAAACATTAGTGAAGAATTAGTTTACGTGTACAGTAAAGGTAATTACGAAAGACTTAAAAATATTCTCTCAGAAACAGACTGGAGCCAATTATCATGTGAAACCGACGTAAACGATTCATGGAATAAATTCACTCACATCTTAAATAATGCGGTAAAATCGTGTATTCCAGTCTGTAAAAGACGTTCAGGTAATAATATTAAACCAAAATGGTGGAATAATCGAATAAAAACAGGCCTGTCTAACAAAAAACGTGCATACCGTAAATACCAACGAACTCAACTCGAAAGTGATAAGATTTTATTTCAAAGACTTCGCCGCGAAACTAATAAACTTATTAGACAAAGTAAAAAAAATTGTGAAGCGCTTATCGTCAGTAAAATTAAATCGAACCCGAAAGAATTCTACAGTTACGTTCGCCGTAAAAAAGTCCAAACTAGTAACATCGGTCCACTTCGCCTAGACAATGGGGAACACGTTAACAACGAGGTCGATATGGCCGAAACATTAAATGAATATTTTGCCTCAGTTTTTACAAGTGAAGACACAAATGGTTTCATAGAGACGTCGCAAGTCACAGACAATAGCATCCTTTTAAATAATTGCGAGATTACAGAGGATATCGTAATAAAAGTACTTGATAATATTAAAGTAAACAAAACTCCTGGGCCTGACCGCATAGCGCCACGTGTATTAAAAGAAACCAAAAATCAAATATGTAAACCCCTCTCGATAATTTTTAATAAATCACTAAACTCCGGTAAAGTACCTCGAGACTGGAAACTTGCAAATGTTACCCCCATTCAAAAGAAGGGAAACAAGTCTCTTCCATGTAATTATAGACCGATCAGCCTCACCTCAGTAGTCAGTAAATTAATGGAAACCATATTGCGTAACAAACTAGTAAGCTTCTTGGAAGAGAACAGTCTCATTAAAAACTCCCAACATGGCTTCCGTAATAAACGTTCATGCCTCACTAACCTACTAGACTTCTACAATGACGTATTTAACATATTCGACGAATCCAAAGCGGTAGACGTCATTTATCTGGACTTTCAAAAAGCATTTGACAAAGTTCCCCATAAGCACCTTCTAAGTAAATTAATTTCGCACGGCATTACTGGTAAAATTCACTCGTGGCTCGAAGACTGGCTCTACGAGAGAAAACAACGCGTCGTTATTAACGGTAAAGCATCAAACTGGCGAAACGTTCTAAGTGGAGTACCGCAAGGTTCAGTGCTCGGCCCCGTTCTTTTTGTAATCTACGTAAATGACATCGATGAAGGCCTCACCTGTAAGATATCCAAATTTGCTGACGACACGAAAATAACTGGAAGAGTTACTACTACTGCCGAAAAAGCGCTACTACAGTCCGACCTCGATCGCTTAGTAAATTGGTCAAAGAAGTGGCAGATGACGTATAACTTAAATAAGTGTAAAGTTTTGCATATTGGGAGTAACAATAATCGCACTAACTATTCAATGAACGGTACCGAACTTCTTAAAGTTAATGAAGAAAAAGACCTGGGTGTAACTATTAGTAGCGACCTCAAACCAGGCAAACACTGCTCAGAAGCCGTTAAAACCGCTAACAAATTAATTGGTTTCATTGGCAGAACCTTCGAGTTTAAATCTGATAAAGTCGTCCTGACACTGTTCAATTCACTCGTACGTCCGCATCTCGAATATTGCGTTCAGTTTTGGTCACCTTACTATAGAAAAGACATTGTAAAGCTGGAGAGAGTCCAAAGACGAGCCACAAAAATGATTCCGCGACTGCGCAATAAGCCATACGAGGAACGACTGAAGGAGCTCAATCTGTTCAGTCTAGAGAAACGTAGATTACGGGGAGACCTAATAGAAGTTTTCAAAATGATTCGTGGTTTCGATAACGTCAATATAAGCGATTACGTAATTGTTGATCGGGAAAGAAACACAAGAAACAATGGATTCAAAATAATCGGTAAAGCCTTCAGATCGGAAGAATCTAAACACTTTTTCTTCAATAGAATAGTTAATGTATGGAACTCTCTCCCAGCACAGGTAGTCAACAGTAATACGATTGAAACTTTTAAAGCTAAACTCGATAAGTACTTGACGACAAAACCTAACCTAACTTATTACCCGCTTCGTTAATGGATTTTAAGTGATAGATAGCCTTTTTCTTTCTTTTTCACACTATACTATCAAATTTCCTGCGCAGTTTTTATTACTACTTCTGCGCAGGTGTTTCTTTAACCACTTTTTTTCCTGCCGGCGTTTGCCGGAGGGAGAGGTGGGTGGGGAGGAGCCTTCCACTTTACTATCCTTTACCTCAGACTTGTAGAGAATATAGAAGTAGAGTAGCTACACAGGCAACCTTGTAAGGCCCACCAGGGCTGTTGTTGCCTGTTATTCCTTTGTATTCCTTTGTATTCCTTTGTATATCTCCCCTTCCTACCTTCTCCTTCCCTCCCTTATCTACCCTCCCTTGCCTCCCCTGTCCTTTTTATCTTTTCCTCCTCCTCCTCCTCCTTGTTCTCCTCCTACTAGTACTTGTCCTCTTCCTAGTAAACACACACACACACACACACACACACACACACACACACACACACACACACACACACACACACACACACACACACACACACAGTCTTCATACTAGCAGCGTGGACAAGGTCGGATCTACTTGTTGTGGCGGTGTGTTGTAAACTTGTTATCACGCTACTCCGGTTGGCCAAAGCGCCTTTCCGGATCAAAGATTAAACTGAATGTAACCGGACCAGGGAAGGGGGAGAGGAGGAGGAGAGGGGAGGGGAGAGAGAGGAGAGAGGAGGAGAGGGGGGAGAGAGGAGGAATAGGTCTCTCGTCTCTAGGGAAGGGGTATAGAGCGGGGATTAAGTCATGTTTTTACAGGTAACCAATGCATTTTTCACACCTTCATTACTCTTTAAACGTGTATTCGCGTTAAGCTGTGTGTTGAATGTACAGTTCTGGTCTTCATTAATTCCTTAATACCTCTATACTAGTCTATACTCTATATATATAGTCTAAACCTATACTAGTCTATACTTTATACATATACTCTAAACCTATACTAGTCTATACTTTATACATATACTCTAAACCTGCGACAAATAACGGGCAAAAGGCAGTCCTATTGGCGCCAACGGTTTATGATGTAGAAAAAGTAGAAAAAAATACTCTATACATATACTAGCTCTTATCCCAGCCTATTCCAGCCCTATCCCAGCCCTTATCCCAGTTCTATCCCATCTCTATCCAAGCCCCCATCCCAGTACCTATCCTTGCTCCTATTCTAGCTATATCCAACCCCTTATCCAAGCACTATCCAAGCCCAATCCCAGCCCAGCCCTCTTCCTGCAGCTGCTGCCAAGAGTATAGTAGGTCTGAGTCTCCTCGTCTAGCCTTCAGTCCCTCCGTCAGTTTATACAGTCTGCAGAATATTGAAATCTGCTTCCATGTCCGTCAAACGTGTGCGAGAGAGAGAGAGAGAGAGAGAGAGAGAGAGAGAGAGAGAGAGAGAGAGAGAGAGAGAGAGAGAGAGAGAGAGAGAGAGAGAGAGATAGTGCAAATTAACTCATTGAGAATCATCACAATTACTATTAGCTGCTGCCGTGCGTGTGATGTTCAGGAAAATCAGTCTTTCCAATACTGTGTTTCCCTGATTGAATTTAAGCTTGCACCACCACCACCACCACCACCACCACCACCACCACCATCACCATGTTTGACAGCTGACTGAATGCTTGAGTAGACTGACCCTGTGTAAACTGACACAGACACACAGACATAAACACACACACACACACACACACACACACACACACACACACACACATACACACACACACACACACACACACACACACACACACACACACACACACACACACACACACACATCCCAACAAAAGCCATTAGTAAGATATCTAAAGAAGGAAGCTTGCTGGGGCCTCGAGCAAGACATATTCTGACACATTAATTTAAGCCACACACTAACGTAGCCTGAATACTGGCAGCAGAGCCTCTAATTAACGTTGTGTAGAAAGGCTTATGCCGCCAGGATGTCACTCACTCCTACCCTTGGGACACTAAACACATACATTGCCATCTGTGTTTATTTTACTTATAAGTGGCTGAGAGATTAATGGGAGCTGTTACCATAGTTTGTATGTAGGCTGTCTTGATGTATTTGGGGTTAGGTTAGGTTAGGTTAGGTTTGGTTGGGTTTGGTTGGGTTTGGTTAGGTTAGGTTACAGTATAAAATGTAGTGATTAATAAAGTTTAGCTGTCTATAAGCAATGTGTGTGTGTGTGTGTGTGTGTGTGTGTGTGTGTGTGTGTGTGTGTGTGTGTGTGTGTGTGTGTGTGTGTGTGTGTATGTGTGTGTGTGTTACATGCACGCCCGCTTTACCTACCTACCAACCAACCCGAGTCAGTCTTTCCTTCCTTCCACTGTTTGCATGAGATTAAGGAGAGAGAAGTAATCTAGTTTCCATAATCCTTCTTACAACAGGACTTAAATCACGACTTTCATGCAAGTATTTCTTTTATCTTAACCTTCTCTCCCTCTTAGTATCACTCACTCACACCTTCCCTTCATTCCTTCCTTCCTCCCTTCTTCCCTTCTTTCCTTCTTCCCTTCATCCCTTCCTTCCTTCCTGTCTCCTCCATCCATCCACTACATCTGTTTACATCGATGGAGTTAGGTTATTTTTACAATGGAATATTGCTTGCTTGAGGCGACTTGACATAGTGTTGTAATATTAATTAAGACTCAAGCTTGACATCTTCCTTGCATATCTTACTTACACACACACACACACACACACACACACATACATATACACACACACAGGGATCTTTCTATTAGAGTGAGGATTATAGTCTTAAATTCACTATATTCTTTTCATTCCTTCCTGCCATTCCCTTCCTTCCTCCCTCAGAAAGACACGAAGCCTTGGGATCCCTTCTCACTCTTTACCTTTTAGTGTCTCAGCTTGTGGCGGGGAGTCTATCATGTATGTATGTGTGTGTGTGTGTGTGTGTGTGTGTGTGTGTGTGTGTGTGTGTGTGTGTGTGTGTGTGTGTGTGTGTGTGTCTGTGTGTGTGTGTGTGTGTGTGTGTGTGTGGCGGGGAGTCAATCATGTATGTATGTGTGTGTGTGTGTGTGTGTGTGTGTGTGTGTGTGTGTGTGTGTGTGTGTGTGTGTGTGTGTGTGTGTGTGTGTGTGTGTGTGTGTGTGTGTGTGTGTGTGTGTGTGTGTGTGTGTGTGTGTGTGTGCTTGTGACTAGTGACTGACAACCTAAAGTATTCTAACTTGTTTAACCTGTCATGTCATAACTGAACATACGTATAATAATAAAAAAAATAAATAAATGCTAGTTTATTCCTATTCTTAAAAAATGCATAGTAAGAATGATTACACGTCCGTTACATGTCATGCTTAGACTGAGAACAAATTGAAAGTATTAGTTATTTAGTTAGTGGAAGGAGGAAAGGAGGAAAGGAGGAAAGGAGAAGTAGTAGCAGTACGCAGCTTACATCAAAGTTTACCAGCACAGGGAATAACAAATTAGATATGTAGATTCATCCGTTTTCTCATTAGCAAGGCGTGGAAAATGTGCATCAAGTCTTACATGCCACGAGGCCGCTGGTGTTGATGTTGATAATGTTGATGTTGGTGTTGTATTAGTGTTGGTGTTGGTGTTAGAGTTTACTGAAGGTTTCCAGGTCTAAATGAAAGGTTGTGATGTGCTAATATGAGAGACGATTAGTTTAGGATTAGTATTAGGATTGTTGATGTCTGTTCTTTCTTTGTACTCCCTTTTATATTGTAGAGTTAGTGGAAGGAAGTTGATATGACTGATAACTTTGAATGATAGAGATGATTAGAGAAGAAGAGAAGAGAAAGAAATACATTAGAATAGAAAAGAAGATAAAGGGAAAGGAAAGGAAAGGAAAGATAAAAAAAAATAAAAGATGAGAAGAGAAGATATAAAAAAATAATAAATAAGAAAGCAAAATGAGAGAAAAAGAGAGAAGAAAAAAAAGTTGTAAATGGGTCCTTGAGATAAGAAGTATATATTTTTTTCTCTAACACTGTCCTGTCGGGGTCTTTCAATGGCTCTATGAAAATAGCAGCAAAAGTTTTTACCAAGGAAGGAAAGAAAGAAAGAAGGAAGGAAGGAAGGAAGGAAGGAAGTCAGTGAGTTAGAAAAGTTTACAGCAGCCAAGGGATTAAAGTAAGGATAAGTATTGTATGTAGTTCCTTCTTACTTGACTTAACTTAGACTATAGTTTATATACCGACGAGAGAAATATAAAATGACAGTCGTATATATTCAAACACATTATTTTTCACTTTTAACATTTTCCTTTTTCTTGTTTAAGTTAAGTATGTTTTTTTTCTTATTCTATTTTTTGCCTTTTTATTGCTGTCATCATTCTTTCTCAACACCACCTCCTCCTCCTCCTCCTCTTCCTCTTCCTCGTATTCCAACCGCTAGAAAACTCCTTATTCCTTGTCCTGTACGTAACTGCCACCACCAACTTATTACATTCCTAACCCAGACCATTCTTCCTCCCTTCCCTGGCTTCCCTATCCCTCTTCCTCTCCTTCTAATCCTCCTCCTCCTATATCCTTTCCTTGGTTTCTCCGTCCCCTATCCCTCTTCCTCCTATTCCTCCTCCTCCTCTATCCTTTCCACTCTTTCCTACATTGTTCTTGTTTAGTTTGAGTCGTCCATCATTGCCTTGTTCTTTCATCTTCTTATCCCTTATTTGTCTTCTTCTTGTGTCTTGTATTCTTTCTCTCTATGTGTTGTTTCATCTTTACTGTCTGTTCCTCACTGTCGCTTTAGTGTCGCTTGTGATCCTATTCTTAAGCTTACGAGATTTTCCTTTCCTCCTTGTCCTCTCTCTCTCTCTCTCTATCTATCTTGTGGGCTTGTTAAGTTTATTATTATTATTGTTATTGTTGTTGTTATTATTGTTATTATTATTCTTTCCTCTCCCTTCCTTCCTTACCTTCCCCTTCGTTCCTTACCTCCCTTCCTCCCTTCCTCCCTCATAACCTTCTTGTCTCTCCCTTCCTCCTTCCTTCCTCCCTCCCCTTCTTCCCTCTCCCTCGCTCTAATTTTGACTTGTAGAGAATATAGAAGTAGAGTAGCTACACAGGCAACCTAGTAAGGCCCACCAGGGCTGTTGTTGCCTGTTATTCCTTTGTATTCCTTTGTATTCCCTCCCTCCCTCTCTCCCTCTCCTCCTCATATTTATACTTTAAAGAAACAGTCTCAGTTACAAAAAGGAAATGAGAGAATGAAGTAACAGACTGCATGAACTTTTCCAGACTCTCTCTCTCTCTCTCTCTCTCTCTCTCTCTCTCTCTCTCTCTCTCTCTCTCTCTCTCTCTCTCTCTCTCTCTCTCTCTCTCTTTATCTACCTGGTTCACCCACGCATTGCAGAGAAGGGCCTTTGGGGACTGTGCTTAAAAGGGGGGGGGGAGGCTGCACTGTGCTGCCTCCTCCTCTTCCTCCTCTTCCTCCTTCTTCTTCTCTTCTTCCTCCTCCTCCTCCTCCTTCTATTGTCGTTTCTTTTATCAGCTGCGGTGTGCTTCCTCTTCTCCCTCCTCCTCCTCCTCCTCCTCCTCCTCCTCCTTCTCCTCCTCCTCCTCCTCTTCCTCTTCCTCCTCCTCTTCCTCCTCCTTCATTAGAGACCATAGAAAACATTAATAATTATAGAAATCAAGAATAAATATCAAATGTACTAATAATTTCGTACTCGCTATCCTTTCTCTAATACAAGTAGTTAGTGTAGAGTAGTTATATCAAACAGCCTCTGCAGGGACCCTAGGGTGTGTTGCTGTTTGGGTTCCCTTGTATTCCCTTGTATTCCCTTGTGTTCCCTTGTATTCCCTTGTATTCCCTTGTATTCCCTTGTGTTCCCTTGTATTCCCTTATATTCCCTTGTATTGTCGCCTCTCTTATTTTCTATTTGTCATTCCATTCTTTTTATAATATTTTTACACCAATAGTTTTCCACCAATTCGTTCTTTCTTCCCATTCTTATTTATTTACTCGTTTTTTCTAAGCTTTATTTGTCCTAAACACCCACCCCAGCACACCCCCAACACACACCCAACACTCCAACACACCTCAACACCCCCAAAACACCTAAACACCCACCCCAACACACCCCCAACACACACCCATCACACCCCAACACTCCCCCAACACGCCCCAAAACACCCCAAACAACCCCAACACACCCCAACACACCCCAAAACACACTCCAACACACTCCAAACAACCCCAAACACACCCCGAACACCCCCATCACACCCCAAAACACCCCCAACACACCCCCAACACACCACCATCACACCCCAACACACCCCCACACACCCACCTACCCCTTTCCACTATGAGGTGTGAGGTACCGCGGCCCTTCACTTCCTCCTCACACAATAGCAACAACAGCGGCTTTTGGGGAGACTTTTCTCAACTTTTTATCCAACTTGACTTGCCTCCACCACCTGCTCCTCTCGGCGTGCGGTTTGCTTTTTACTTTACTTTACTTTACTTCACTAGTCCATTCTGTTGCGCTGTTCCCTGTCAGTGCTGCCCCGTCCCTGCCCCGTCAATGTCCCGTCTCTGCCCCGTCAATGCTCCGTCCCTGCCCGCTACGAGGGAAGGATAATTGATCACATGTCATTGTTTAAGCTTGCTAGTTCGATGAAATGAAAATCTCTTGAAGGAATATTTCACGCAAATCACCAATATAAAACAATACTGAAAAAGGTTATTTATTTATATATAAATATATTTTTTTTATAGAGTAATATTTCAGGATGGAGAGACTGGTTTATTTATTTAGATCCAATATATAAGAAAAATTACAAATACAAAATAAATATCTTAGGAATTTCATAAAAGTTTCTACATTTAGGAATTTCATCAATGTTGGTGCACTGTTTGGTGAATGAACCTACCACTTTAAACTCCCTACAGACAGACAGACAGACTGTTAGGTGTTCTGGAGCGAGCGACGAACACGAGTTTAATATCAACATAACAATATTGTATTCCTGGAAATGATGAGAAGTATCGCAGGAACAAACCACTCGGCTTTCTAACAACACACACACACACACACACACACACACACACACACACACACACACACACACACACACACACACACACACACACACACACTACATGTAATTATAACTAAATAACCGGTTGTGTGATGCTGGGCTTAACCTATTAGTGAGACTCAACACTAACTATTAACTTGAATCAGTCTTCCTTCATGTTTCTAATCATATAATTCGTTCTCTAATCTCTAAGTGTGATTCCTCTCCATTACCACAAGGATATACTAATGTAATCAAGCCACTTGTTCTCTAATCCCTAAGTTCTCTAATCCTAGGGAAAGATATAGGTCAAAATGTGTTCACTAATAGGGTAGTAGTAGTAATAGTAATAGTAATAGTAATATTATTATTATAGTTAGTAGTAGTAGTAGTAGTAGTAGTAGTAGTAGTAGTAGTAGTAGCAGAGGAGTGGAACAAACTCAGCAAGCATGTAGTAAGTGCTGGGACAGTAGATAATTATTAAAAAAGGATAAGCATATCAATAGATGAAGAAAGCATTAAGTAAGTGTTAGGTTAGGTGCACAGGAGCTGCCTTGTGTAGGTCAACTGGCTAGCCTTTTGCAGCCTCATTATTTACTTTGTTCTTATGTAAGTATGATTCTACTTACATTACAGTACTGAGTCACAAAGAAGTGTACATATAATAGTTACCCTGGCACGAGTATACATTAGGATAGGACACATCGAGCCTATGTATCCCTAGTGTGGTTTTAACTTATCGACGCGAGGTAGTTTGTGGTTTGTAACAAGAGGTTCAAAAGTTTTCCTTCCCTTCCTTCTCTTTCCGACGAAGGAATCAAGTTTTTCTTTATATTTCTTTTATGTTGAAAGCGAGAGAGAGAGAGAGAGAGAGAGAGAGAGAGAGAGAGAGAGAGAGAGAGAGAGAGAGAGAGAGAGAGAGAGAGAGAGAGAGAGAGAGAGAGAGAGAGAGAGAGAGAGAGATTTTCTAATATTCTCTTGTTATTGCTGTTGTTGTGGTGTTCTATCTGTCCTAACCTGTTATGGCGCTGCGATAATAGACTGATAACGAGTGACGAGCCGATAAGAGCCGATACCAACATTCTGACAGATTACCGATAACGATGCAGCAAACCACAAGTAAATGACCCGATGTCTGCGTGATAAACTGAAGCTAAACTGAAACTAAACTGAAACTAAACTGAAGCTAAACTGAAGCTTATTCATACGATCAATTTATCATTCACTGTCAGAGAAAAAGAGACTTGCCAGAAAAGTATAACCGAAGAGGAGGAGGAGAAAGAGGAAGAGGATTAGAAGTAGGAAAAGAAGAAGAAGAAAGAAAAGAAGAAAAAGAAAAAGGAAAAGGAGGAGGAGGAGAAAGAAAAAGAGGGTTAGAAGTAGGAAAAGAAGAAGAAGAAGAAGAAAAAAAAGGAGAGGAGGAGGAGGATGAGGTCTATATAGCAGTTCAAGACTCAAATTTCGCCTGGCACAAGACCCAGTTTCCGCCAAGCCTCCCCGACACGTTGGTCGCCGATAAGCTGATACTTTTCACGCCTGGCCGAGCGGTGTCACGCCGTCTTTAAGTTGCTATTGATCAGTGACTTGCTATTGAAGAACCGAACCCACGACACCACCACTACCACCACCACCACCACCTTCTGTTCCTCTGAGGCTGGGAAGAGGGGGCTAGGTGGCAATGGGCGTATATGACAGAGTATCAATTACGTATATAATGTGTTGGTGTAATTTTTCCCTTTAAAGGCCTTGGTACAAATATTTCAACGTGTGTGTGTGTGTGTGTGTGTGTGTGTGTGTGTGTGTGTGTGTGTGTGTGTGTGTGTGTGTGTGTGTGTGTGTATGTATGAGTTACGTACGTAGTCGTTTAATGCATATGTTGAAACACGAGTATACGGATGGCCGGATAAATATAAATCAACCTTACTTTAATATATACCATTTACTATAAGCTATGAGACTTATAAACTAGCTTCCCGGTGGCTTAGACGGGGAGACAAGTTGGCCACACTTATACATGCATTACTGAGTGTAACTAAGAATACTTTTAACATAGTAATCTATCTTCTTAGGATTAGTAGTGTGTCTCCAGCATCAAAAGCAGCTGGAGCAATGTAACTCTCTCTATGTCTTGTTACAGGGACAGCAAGGAAGCCTTTAGCCAGCCACAGGAACTTGGTAAAGAGAGGTGACGCGAAGGGCTGTTAGGTAAGTGTTGCTTTATATTGTGTTGTTTTACTGCAGTGGCTCATAAACTTGTTACCCAATTTAACATGCCACATTAAGCGTGCTAACCCTTTCACAAAATGGTGTCAATATTGATGTATTTGGCTATGTTAAAACGCTAGATATATATATTTATTTCTGTCACCCCTCCATTACCCATAAAAAAAACTGTTATATTACCCACAGTTTGGGAACCATTGCTTTACTGTGTTTGGGAAGACCATTTAGTGTTTTTATTATTATTATTATTTATTATTTTTTTTACATAGAAAACTGGATTGTCAAAAAAGACACTTCTACACATATATAACACTACCATTCATGTGTTCAATCTCACATACCACACACACACAAACTACTACATACTGCCTTTCGATAACATAATACCGAGAGACTGAAAGAAAAACAGTAAAAAAAAGAGAAAAAGAACGAGACGATACAATTTAATAAAAAAAGCATTTTCCTCAGTTTCATCTTTACGATTTTCAACGATCATTCTCTTTTGACTTTTCTTTGTGTCTTGTTATTTATCAAAAAGATTACGATTTGCTGCGTTTGGTGATAAGACAGAGCTTCGTTAGCAGTCGTGTCGTGAAAGAGAGAGAGAGAGAGAGAGAGAGAGAGAGAGAGAGAGAGAGAGAGAGAGAGAGAGAGAGAGAGAGAGAGAGAGAGAGAGAACGAGCAAGGAAACTGAGGTGACTTATATTTACACCCACTATTTGACGTCTTTGCAAGTTAGTTATATGTCCGTGGGCTGAGAGAGGGAGAGAGAGAGGGAGGAGAGAAAGGAAGGAAGGGAGGAGACGGAAAGGGAAGGGAGGAGAGAGAAAGGGAAGGGATATAATACCCAACAGGAGTGGTATTAGTGGTCTGAATCTGAGTGAAGTGCAAGGCAACAAATCTTTTCACACGCTGGTAAACCCCGAGGAATGGAAGTTCTCTCCCTTAACTAACCTAACGCCACTAAAACATTCTTGCTGTCACTCATACCTTCCTTCCTTCCTTCCTTCCTTCCTTCTCCTTGCACTCCAGCGCCGCCACCCACCACCACCACCACCACCACCACCACCACCATCACCATCACAATCACTCTTAACCCATTCAGTTCTTGCGGCACACCATATGTGCCAGCAGCGTCTCCCTCTCCTGTGTTTGCGGTACGACGTCTGTGCCAAGATCTTTAGATAATTCCCATGAATATACATATGATGTATAGGCCAGTGTAACAACTTTTATCATTATTTACAAATTTCTATTGTCTTATGTATCAGAATTATCGTTCTTATGAGTATTTATGTGATATTAAATAGATAATTTTACGGTACGATAACTGCGGTTTGGCAACACTACCGGCAGCAATATATAACCGTCGCTCCGTCGGACGTCAGCGACGGGCTCTTCTAGCTAGCATTAGATATTGGATATTGAAAATATTGGTAATATTGGAAATATCATTGCAGCATCTGATACACCTAATTAAACTGTACAACTGTCATTATGAATATTTGTTCTATGACTAATAATTACGCAGTAAAATGAAACTTAATATTTATATAAAAACATGACTTTCCTCCTCATTTCCCGAAAGCTATTAGAGATATTGGAAATATCATTGCAGCATCTGATACACCTAATTAAACTGTACAACTGTCATTATGAATATTTGTTCTATGACTAATAATTACGCAGTAAAATGAAACTTAATATTTATATAAAACATGACTTTCCTCCTCATTTTCCCGAAAGCTATTAGAGATATTGGAAATATCATTGCAGTATCTGATATACCTAATTAAACTGTACAAACTGATCATTATGAATATTTGTTCTATGACTAATAATTACGCAGTAAAATGAAACTTATATTTTTATAAAAACATGACTTTCCTCCTCATTTTCTCGAAAGCTATTAGAGATATTGGAAATATCATTGCAGCATCTGATACACCTAATTAAACTGTACAACTGATATTATGAATATTTGTTCTATGACTAATAATTACGCAGTAAAATGAAACTTAATATTTATATAAAAACATGACTTTCCTCCTCATTTTCCCGAAAGCTATTAGAGATATTGGAAATATCATTGCAGCATCTGATACACCTAATTAAACTGTACAACTGATATTATGAATATTTGTTCTATGACTAATAATTACGCAGTAAAATGAAACTTAATATTTATTTAAAAACATGACTTTCCTCCTCATTTTCTCGAAAGCTATTAGAGATATTGGAAATATCATTGCAGCATCTGATACACCTAATTAAACTGTACAAACTGATATTATGAATATTTGTTCTATGACTAATAATTACGCAGTAAAATGAAACTTAATATTTATATAAAAACATGACTTTCCTCCTCATTTTCTCGAAAGCTATTAGAGATATTGGAAATATCATTGCAGCATCTGATACACCTAATTAAACTGTACATTTGATATTATGAATATTTGTTCTATGGCTAATAATTACGCAGTAAAATGAAACTTAATATTTATATAAAAACATGTTTTTCCTCCTCAATTTCTCGAAGGCTATTAGAGATATTGGAAATATCATTGCAGCATCTGATACACCTAATTAAACTGTACAACTGTCATTATGAATATTTGTTCTATGACTAATAATTACGCAGTAAAATGAAACTTAATTTTTATATAAAAACATGACTTTCCTCCTCATTTTCTCGAAAGCTATTAGAGATATTGGAAATATCATTGCAGCATCTGATACACCTAATTAAACTGTACAAACTGACATTATGAATATTTGTTCTATGACTAATAATTACGCAGTAAAATGAAACTTAATATTTATATAAAAACATGACTTTCCTCCTCATTTTCTCGAAAGCTATTAGAGATATTGGAAATATCATTGCAGCATCTGATACACCTAATTAAAATGTACAACTGTCATTATGAATATTTGTTCTATGACTAATAATTACGCAGTAAAATGAAACTTAATATTTATATAAAAACATGACTTTCCTCCTCATTTTCTCGAAAGCTATTAGAGATATTGGAAATATCATTGCAGCATCTGATACACCTAATTAAACTGTACAACTGATATTATGAATATTTGCTCTATGACTAATAATTACTTAGTAAAATGAAACTTAATATTTATTTAAAAACATGAATTTCCTCCTCATTTTCTCTAAAGCTATTAAAGATATTGGAAATATCATTGCAGCATCTGATACACCTAATTAAACTGTACAACTGATATTATGAATATTTGTTCTATGACTAATAATAACGCAGTAAAATGAAACTTTATATTTATATAAAAAAATGACTTTCCTCCTCATTTTCCCGAAAGCTATTAAAAATATATGAAATATAATTGCAGCATCTGATACACCTAATTAAACTGTACAACTGATATTATGAATATTTGTTTTATGACTAATAATTACGCAGTAAAATGAAACTTAATATTTATATAAAAACATGACTTTCCTCCTCATTTTCCCGAAAGCTATTAGAGATATTGGAAATATCATTGAGGCATCTGATACACCTAATTAAACTGTACAACTGTCATTATGAATATTTGTTTTATGACTAATAATTACGCAGTAAAATGAAACTTAATATTTATATAACAACATGACTTTCCTCCTCATTTTCCCGAAAGCTATTAGAGATATTGGAAATATCATTGCAGCATCTGATACACCTAATTAAACTGTATAACTGACATTATGAATATTTGTTCTATGACTAATAATTACGCAGTAAAATTAAGCTTAATATTTATATATAAACATGACTTTCCTCCTCATTTTCCCGAAAACTATTAGAGATATTGGAAATATCATTGCAGCATCTGATACACCTAATTAAACTGTACAACTCTCATTATGAATATTTGTTCTATGACTAATAATTACGCAATAAAATGAAACTTAATATTTATATAAAAACATGATTTTCCTCCTCATTTTCTCGAAAGCTATTAGAGATATTGGAAATATCACTGCAGCATATGATAGATCTAATTAAACTGTAAAACTGACATTATGAATATTTGTTCTATGACTAATAATTATGCAGTAAAATGAAACTCTATATTTATATAAAAACATGACATTCCTCCTCATTTTCTCCAAAGCTATTAGAGATATTGGAAATATCATTGCAGCATCTGATAGACCTGATTAAAATCTACTACTGTCATTATGAATATTTTCACTAGTACAAATAAATACTGATTTTTACTTTTTTTTAAATTACTTTCTTCCTCGTTTTCTCGAAAGCTATTAGAGATATTGGAAATATCATTACATCATCTGATACACCTAATTCAACTGTACAACTGATATTATGAATATTTGTTCTATGAATAATAATTAGGCAGTAAAATAAAACAATATTTTTATATAAAAACATGATTTTCCTCGTCATTTTCTCGAAAGCTATTAGAGATATTGGAAATATAATTGCAGCATCTGATAGACCTAATTAAACTGTAAAACTGAAATTATGAATATTTATTCTATGACTAATAATTACGCAGTAAAATTAAACTTTATATTTATATAAAAACATGACTTTCCTTCTAATTTTCTCGAAAGCTATTAGAGATATTGGAAATATTATTACAGCATCTGATACACCTAATTAAAATGTACAATTGTCATTATCAATATTTGTTCTATGACTAATAATTACTCAGTAAAATAAAACTTAATATTTTTATATAAACATAACTTTTCTCCTTATTTCCTCGAAAGCTATTAGAGATATTGGAAATATCATTGCAGCATCTGATACACCTAATTAAACTGTATAACTGTCATTATTAATATTTGTTCTATGACTAATAATTACGCAGTAAAATGAAACTTAATATTTATATAAAAACATGAATTTCCTCCTCATTTTCTCGAAAGCTATTAGAGATATTGGAAATATCATTGCAGTATCTGATAGACCTAATTAAACTGTAGAGCTGAAATTATGAATATTTGTTCTATGACTAATAATTACGCAGTAAATTGACACTTTATATTTATATAAAAACATGACTTTCTTCCTCATTTTCTCGAAAGCTATTAGAGATATTGGAAATATCAATGCAGCATCTGATACACCTAATTAAACTGTACAACGTTCATTATGAATATTTGTTCTATGACTAATAATTACGCAGTAAAATGAAACTTATTATTTTTATAAAAACATGACTTTCCTCCTCATTTTCCCGAAAGCTATTAGAGATACTGGAAATATCATTGCAGATTCTGATATACCTAAATAAACTGTACAACTGTCGTTATGAATATTTGTTCTATGACTAATAATTATGCAGTAAAATGTAACTTAATATTATTTTAAAAACATGAATTTCCTCCTCATTTTCTCGAAAGCCATTAAAGATATTGGAAATATCATTACAGATTCTGATACACCTAATTAAACTGTACAACTGATATTATGAATATTTGTTCTATGACTAATAATAACGCAGTATAATTAAACTTTATATTTATATAAAAACATGAATTTCCTCCTCATTTTACCGAAAGCTATTAGAAATATTGGAAATATCATTGCAGCATCTGATACACCTAATTAAACTGTAAAACTGTCATTATGAATATTTGTTTTATGACTAATAATTACGCAGTAAAATGAAACTTAGTATTTATATAAAATCATGACTTTCCTCCTCATTTCCCCGAAAGCTATTAGAGATATTGGAAATATCATTGCATTATCTGATATACCTAATTAAACTGTACAACTGTCATTATGAATATATATTCTATGACTAATAATTACGCAGTAAAATGAAACTTAATATTTTTTATATAAACATGACTTTCCTCCTCATTTTCCCGAAAGCTATTAGAGATATTGGAAATATCATTGCAGCATCTGATAGACGTAATTAAACTGTAAAACTGATATTATGAATATTTGTTCTATGACTAATAATTACGCAGTAAAATTAAACTTAATATTTATTTAAAAACATGACTTTCCTCCTCATTTTCTCAAAAGCTATTAGAGATATTGGAAATATCATTGCAGCATCTGATACACCTAATTAAACTGTACATTTGATATTATGAATATTTGTTCTATGGCTAATAATTACGCAGTAAAATGAAACTTAATATTTATATAAAAACATGACTTTCCTCCTCAATTTCTCGAAGGCTATTAGAGATATTGGAAACATCATTGCAGCATCCGATACACCTAATTAAACTGTAAAACTCTCATTATGAATATTTGTTCTATGACTAATAATTACGCAGTAAAATGAAACTTAATATTTATATAAAAACATGACTTTCCTCATTTTCTCAAAAGCTATTAGAGATATTGGAAATATCATTGCAGCATCTGATACACCTAATTAAACTGTACATTTGATATTATGAATATTTGTTCTATGGCTAATAATTACGCAGTAAAATGAAACTTAATATTTATATAAAAACATGACTTTCCTCCTCAATTTCTCGAAGGCTATTAGAGATATTGGAAACATCATTGCAGCATCCGATACACCTAATCAAACTGTAAAACTCTCATTATGAATATTTGTTCTATGACTAATAATTACGCAGTAAAATGAAACTTAATATTTATATAAAAACATGATTATCCTCCTCATTTTCTCGAAAGCTGTTAGAGATATTGGAAATATCATTGCAGCAGCTGATACACCTAATTAAACTGTACAACCGATATTATGAATATTTGTTCTATGGCTAATAATTACGCAGTAAAATGAAACTTAATATTTATTTAAAAACATGAATTTCCTCTTCATTTTCCCGAAAGCTATTAGAGATATTGGAAATATCATTGCAGCATCTGATACATCTAATTAAACTGTACAACTGCCATTATGAATATTTGTTCTATGACTAACAATTACGCAGTAAAATTAAACTTAATATTTATTTAAAAACATGACTTTCCTCCTCATTTTCTCGAAAGTTATTAGAGATATTGGAAATATCATTACAGCATCTGATACACCTAATTAAACTGTACAACTGTCATTATGAATATTTGTTCTATGACTAATAATTACTCAGTAAAATGAAACTTAATATTTTTATATAAACATAACTTTTCTCCTCATTTCCTCGAAAGCTATTAGAGATATTGGAAATATCATTGCAGCATCTGATACACCTAATTAAACTGTACAACTGATATTATGTATATTTGTTCTAAGACTAATAATTACGCAGTAAAATGAAACTTAATATTAATATAAAAACATGAATTTCCTCCTCATTTTCCTGAAAGCTTTAGAGATATTGGAAATATCTTTGCAGCATCTGATTAAACTGTATAACTGTCATTATGAATATTTGTTCTATGACTAATAATTACGCAGTAAAATGAAACTTAATATTTATATAAAAACATGACATTCCTCATTTTCCAGAAAGCTATTAGAGATATTGGAAATATAATTTCAGCATCTGATACACCTAATTAAACTGTACAACTTTCATTATGAATATTTGTTCTATGACTAATAATTACACAGTAAAATGAAACTTAATATTCATATAAAAACATGAAATTCCTCCTAATTTTCTCGAAAGCTATTAGAGATATTGAAAATATCATGCAGCATCTGATACACCTAATTAAACTGTACAACTATCATTATGAATGTTTGTTCCATGACTAATAATTACGCAGTAAAATGAAATTATATATTTATATAAAAACATGACTTTCCTCATTTTCTCGAAAGCTATTAGAGATATTGGAAATATCATTGCAGAATCTGATAGACCTAATTAAAATCTACTACTCTCATTATGAATATTTGCTCTGGCACCGGTGACAGTCAGTAGTGAAGATTTTGATCGGCCAGTCATGACCGACCGAACAAGCGATGTATACCTAATTTTAGTGCGCCTTATCTTGATGCAGCAGCATTTAAGAAGGTCAGAGGAAGGCTATGTATACTACAGTAGTATTCAAACAGACTCTGCCATCCTGAAATAGTGTATAAAAACTGGTTTTCATCACAATTTCTACTTAAACTAGCTGTAACTCCTTTCGTTTGACTCGTATTGAATTTTCAAGCATGGATTAGGATTCTGCAGAGTTTTCCGATCCTTTTGGTATGTAACAAGTACCGATAAACACAGTATTAAGAAAATATATATTACGTCCTCACGTAAATTACGTAGATTATAAATGACGAAAAACGAAACTAGATGCAGGATATGAATGGGATAGGGTTTAAAAGAAAGAGAAAAATATTTATGATTTCACAACATAACTCTTTGCTACATTTGATCGGTATCTAACTCATGAAAAATAGTTATTTACTAAAATTTTGATATAATTAAACAAACAATATTAGCTTCTAAGCTCAGATACCAATTGAACAAAGTGCTTTGTTTATTAGTTGGTAATTTCATAAGGAATATCTGATATCTTTTCCATCAACATTGGTAAAGTATTAGATCCACCATACTGATTTTATCATCTGTTTTAACCCAAATAAATTCCTTTATAGCAATAAAAGTTGCTGGTGAAATGAACCGAAACTAAGCTGAATGTCTTACATTATTCCCATGTACAACATAGTTTAAAAAGAACAAAATCGTAGAGGAAATTTTGCACAAAATTTCCCGATGTAGCAAAAGTGACCAAAATTACACCATAGGTTGAGATCAATTCTACACATCCACGAGGGTATGTAAGATGGTTAAACGTGTTGTAAGGCATAGTTATGAACTGCTTTGAGCTGTAACAGCCATTACAAGAATATTCGTGGAAGTTAGGAGTATATGTGTTCCTTACGGGGTAACGGGTCTTGTGTAAGAGTATACGTGGGTTACTGATAGCTATCATATCCTCTTGATGGAGCTTGACACTGCAATAAAAGTACTGTATTACATTCTTTTCATGAAAATAAATCACTTCCATAGCCATTGGCACCGGTGACAGTCAGTAGTGAAGATTTTGATCGGCCAGTCATGACCGACCGAACGAGCGATGGGAGTTGAATTGTTTTCTGCCTCTGTATACCTAATTCTAGTGAGCCTTATCTTGATGCAGCAGCATTTAAGAAGGTCAGAGGAAGGCTATGTATACTACAGGAGTATTCAAACAGACTCTGCCATCCTGAAATAGTGTATAAAAACCGGTTTTCATCACAGTTTCTACTTAAACTAGCTGTAACTCCTTTCGTTTGACTCGTATTGAATTTTCAAGCATGGATTCAGAATCTGCAGAGTTTTCCGATCCTTATGGTATGTAACAAGTACCGATAAACACAGTATTAAGAAAATATATATTACGTCCTCACGTAAATTACGTAGATTATAAATGACGAAAAACGAAACTAGACGCAGGATATGAATGGGATAGGGTTTAAAAGAAAGAGAAAAATATTTATGATTTCACAACATAACTCTTTGCTATATTTGATCGGTATCTATCTCATGAAAAATAGTTATTTACTAAAATTTTGATATCATTAAACAAACAATATTAGCTTCTAAGCTCAGATACCAATTGAACAAAGTGCTTTGTTTATTAGTTGGTAATTTCATAAGGAATATCTGATATCTTTTCCATCAACATTGGTAAAGTATTAGATCCACCATACTGATTTTATCATCTGTTTTAACCCAAATAAATTCCTTTATAGCAAATCAAAAGTTGCTGGTGAAATGAACTGAAACTAAGCTGAATGTCTTACATTATTCCCATGTACAACATACTTTAAAAAGAACAAAATCGTAGAGGAAAAATTTTGCACAAAATTTCCCGATGTAGCAAAAGTGACCAAAATTACACCATAGGTTGAGATCAATTCTACACATCCACGAGGGTCTGTAAGATGGTTAAACGTGTTGTAAGGCATAGTTAGGAACTGCTTTGAGCTGTAACAGTCATTACAAGAATATTCGTGGAAGTTAGGAGTATATGTGTTCCTTACGGGGTAACGGGTCTTGTGTAAGAGTATACGTGGGTTACTGATAGCTATCATATCCTCTTGATGGAGCTTGACACTGCAATAAAAGTACTGTATTACATTCTTTTCATGAAAATAAATCACTTCCATAGCCATTGGCACCGGTGACAGTCAGTAGTGAAGATTTTGATCGGCCAGTCATGACCGACCGAACGAGCGGTGGGAGTTGAATTGTTTTCTGCCTCTGTATACCTAATTCTAGTGAGCCTTATCTTGATGCAGCAGCATTTAAGAAGGTCAGAGGAAGGCTATGTATACTACAGGAGTATTCAAACAGACTTTGCAACCTGAAATAGTGTATAAAAACCGGTTTTCATCACAGTTTCTACTTAAACTAGCTGTAACTCCTTTCGTTGGACTCATATTGAATTTTCAAGCATGGATTCAGAATCTGCAGAGTTTTCCGATCCTTATGCTATGTAACAAGTACCGATAAACACAGTATTAAGAAAATATATATCACGTCCTCACGTAAATTACGTAGATTATAAATAACGAGAAAAGAAACTAGACGCAGGATTGGAATGGGATAGGGTTCAAAAAGAAGCGAAAAATATTTATGATTTCACAACATAACTCTTTGCTATATTTGATCGGTATCTATCTCATGAAAAATAGTTATTTACTAAAATTTTGATATCATTAAACAAACAATATTAGCTACTAAGCTAAGATACCAATTGAACAAAGTGCTTTGTTTATTAGTTGGTAATTTCATAAGGAATATCTGATATCTTTTCCATCAACTTTGGTAAAGTATTAGATCCACCATACTGATTTGATCATCCGTTTTAACCCAAATTAATTCCTTTATAGAAATCAAAGTTGCTGGTGAAATTAACTGAAACTAAGCTGAATGTCTTACATTATTCCTATGTACAACATACTTTAAAAAGAAAAAAATCGAAGAGGAAAAAATGTAAAAAATTTTCCCGAAGTAGCTAAAATGACACAAATTCCACCATAGGTTGAGATCAATTCTACACCTCCACGAGGGTCTGTAAGATGGTTAAACGTGTTGTAAGGCATAGTTATGAACTGCTTTGAGCTGTAACAGTCATTACAAGAATATTCGTTGACGTTAAAAGACTATATGTGTTCTTACGGGGTAACGTGTCGTGTGTAGGAGTATACGCAGGTTACGGATAGCTATCATATCCTCTCGATGGAGCTTGACACTGCAATGAAAGTACTGCATTACATTTTTATTTATGATTTGTTTATTAGTTGGTAATTTCGTAAGGAATATCTGATATCTTTTCCATCAACATTGGTAAAGTATTAGATCCACCATACTGATTTTATCATTTGTTTTAACCCAAATAAATTCCTTTAGAGAAATAAAAGTTGCTGGTGAAATGAAGTGAAACTAAGCTGAATGTCTTACATTATTCCTATGTACAACATAGTTTAAAAATAACAAAATCGAAGAGGAAAAAGAATCAAAAATTTCCCGCAGTACCAAAAGTGACAGAAATACACCATACGTTGAGATCAATTCTACACATCCACAAGGGTCTGTAAGATGGTTAAACGTGTTGTAAGGCATAGTTAGGAACTGCTTTGAGCTGTAACAGTCATTACAATAATATTCGTGGAAGTTAAGAGTATACGTGCTCCTTACGGGGTAACGGGTCTTGTGTAGGAGTATACGTGGGTTACTGATAGCTATCATATCCTCTTGATGGAGATTAACACTACAATAAAAGTACTGCATTACATTTTTTTAATGAAAATAAATCACTTCCATAACCATTGGCACCGGTGATTCAGTTTTCTCTATGAAGTTAAAACCCAAAGTAAGTTACAGCCATTGAACATTTTTTTATATATATATATATAATTGTCCTCTCTCTCTCTCTCTCTCTCTCTCTCTCTCTCTCTCTCTCTCTCTCTCTCTCTCTCTCTCTCTCTCTCTCTCTCTCTCTCTCTCTCAGGTTATACAGTACAAATCTTCGTTTCGTCGGTAAAGTTTACGAAAAAAAACTTGAATCATAAACTTGAATGAATGAAGAAGAAAAAAATCGTACTAATTAAAACAAACTTCACGATGAAAAATGAATGAAAAGTGAATGAAAAGTGAATGAAAAGTGAATGAAAACTCGAATGAATGAAAAGTGAATGAAAACTCGAATGAATGAATGAAGTGAATATAAGAGTAAATAAATAAATGAGTAGATAAATAAATAAATATACGAGTAATGAAATAGATACATATGCTGAAAAAAAAGGAATAACTAATCTATGTTATACTAGAAAAAACAACTTAATATTAGGAGAATTAAGAGAGAGAGAGAGAGAGAGAGAGAGAGAGAGAGAGAGAGAGAGAGAGAGAGAGAGAGAGAGAGAGAGAGAGAGAGAGAGGAAGAAAGAGAATAAAAGAGAAACAGAGAAAAACAGATAAAAACACAAACACACATAAATAATAATAATAATTAACAACACACTAATTAGCCTCATTTACCTTTAATGATGATGCGGGTCTGATCTCCGGTCCTGATTTCCTTGATGTTTGAGAATCGTAGTTCCTTAGCATCATCAACAGTCCTGGAGCGGCGGGGAGAGACGGATCGAGGCTGGGGGGAGCGCCGGGCCACAGGGGGAGAGGGGGGTGCGGTGTGCTTCCTCCTCCTCCATTCCCAGGTAAGGAAAGGGAATGGATTTAGTTTCGTATTATTTAGTGTTATTTTTTCTGTGTTCGTCCTCGTCTAGCATCGGTCATGGCTGGGAGATTTGAGGCTGGGTATTGATATGTCATGTGTGTATGTGTGTGTGTGTGTGTGTGTGTGTGTGTGTGTGTGTGTGTGTGTGTGTGTATGTGTGTGTGTGTGTGTGTGTGTATGTATGTATGTGTGTTCACCTTTAGTTACTATGTATATGTCACAGTAATTTAATGTTTCAGTATTTTTTCTTCTTTTTGTTTTCTTTTTCACTTTCACTCGTTAATCTTGGTGTTTACTCTTGTTGTTGTTGTTTGTTTTTTTGTTATTGTTGTTTTGTTAACCTCTCACTCTCTCCCTCACGCCCTCCCTGAAAAGATGAGAATAATACATTTAATTTATTTTTTCAATTATTTTATCATTTGTCACGAAACTTTTTAAAACTTCTTATACAATCATCATTCTTCTTTCCTCCTCCTCCTCCTCCTCCTCCTCTTCTTCCTCCTTCTCCTCCTCTTCCTCCTCCTCCTCCTTCCTCCTCACCATCAATACGTATAATATAATAATGAAGGGAGGAGAGAAAGGGTGGTGGTGGTGGTGGTATGACAAGAGTAAAAGTTATTGATAATTATAATGATTGAAAAGACTATATATTATTAGCGAGTGATGACAAGTAATTAAAAAGGATGAGTATACTATATTGACTCTAATTATAACATGACTAATAACGTATATAATAATTCACCTACACAGTCAAAAAATTACAAAATAATAATAATAATAATAATAATAATAATAATAATAATAATAATAATAATAACAAATAATAACAACAATAATAACAAAACAACAACTCTGAAAATCCATCCAATTTGCAGCTTAACAAAAATTTCATGTTTTCTCTAATAATAGAACTAATCCCTTTGGCTTTTTTTTTTTATTTATTCTGACACAAGCGTTGCCCTTCCCTGCATTACTACACGGTTTGAGGTCACTAAATTATGTCAACAGAGGTCACGAGAGAGAGAGAGAGAGAGATAGAGAGAGAGAGAGAGAGAGAGAGAGAGAGAGAGAGAGAGAGAGAGAGAGAGAGAGAGAGAGAGAGAGAGAGAGAGAGAGAGTGTACTTGTGGTCATGTGTGGCGGAAAAATTGTTTAGGGAAATGTTTCAATTTTGTTACCGCTATCCTCCTCCTCCTCCTCCTCCTCCTCCTCCTCCTCCTCCTCCTCTATCCTCTATCCTCTCCTTCCTATTTCTGGTACCTGCATCGACTCCTACTCCATCAAACTCCTACTCCTATTCCTCCTCCTCCTCCTACTCCTCCTCCTCCTCCTACTCATCCTCCTCTTCCTTCATTCCACCTCACTGCCACCACTTCTCTCAACACCTCCTCTCCCTCCTCCTCCTCCCTCCTCCTTCTCCTCCTCCTTCCTCCTTCTCCTCCTCCTCCTCCTCCTCCTTACCAGCACCAACAAACACAAACAAGGTGTTGGCACCCTTCAGTGGTTTCTGTAACACTCCTCCTCCTCCTCTTTCTCTTCTCTCTCCTCCTCCGCATTTTCCCCCCTCTTCTTATCTCCTATATTTACTCTTCTCCCCTTCTTTCCCTTCTGTTCTACCCTGTTCCTTCCTCCTCCTCTCCTCCTCCTCTTCTACCTCCTTCTCTCCCTCCCCCTCCTTCTGTCCATAACTTTTCAGCCAAAGAATAAATATATAAAACAAATAGATATAAACTAACTAACCTTCTATAGAATATAGAAAAAAACTAAATTGAAGTAAAAGATACAATGATCAAAAATAAAGCTGAAAATTTTTTTTTTATAATCAGAGTGAAAAGCTTTAAAAAAAAATATATCAAGAGGATTTTGTGAAGGATTAATGCCACTACCCCTCCTCCTCTTCCTCTTCCTCCACTTACCCTGACCTACCCTTTCCTTCCCCTTCCCTTCCTCTTCCCTTCCCCCTCCCTTTCCTTTCCCTCTCCTTTCCCCCTTCCCTTCCTTTCCCTTTTCCTCTTCTCACCTATCCATACATCCCCTTCCCTTCCCTTCCCTTCCCTTCCCTTCCTTTACCCTTCCTCATTTTCTAAAAACGACCAGTTCAGTCTCGAGGACGACCTCTTTAAGACACGATCCTCCTCCTCCTCCTCCTCCTCCTCCTCCTCCTCCTCCTCCTCCTCCCTCCTCCTCCTCCTCCCTCCTCCTCCTCCTCGTCACATTCCTTCAAGCCGTCATATTGTTCTCTTGTTTCCTCACCTCATTTCCTTAATTATTCACCGGTTCTCTCTCTCTCTCTCTCTCTCTCTCTCTCTCTCTCTCTCTCTCTCTCTCTCTCTCTCTCTCTCTCTCTCTCTCTCTACTACTACTAGTACTAGTAGTAGTAGTACTAGTAGTAAATGTAGTAGTAGTATTAAGAGAAAAAATACTAGTAATAATAATAACGATAATAATAATAACACACAAACACACACACACACACACACACACACACACACACAACCACACGCACACCACCCCCCCCCATCACCATACACACACATCTCGTTTTATATTTCCCACACTTTCCTTGACTTATTAGCAAAAAAGCAAGTCCAGTATCACCACACCATCCATTTGCACAGCGAGTCGCACTGAAGCAAGGAAGAGCGTGGGCGTGGGCGGGCGTGCATGGGCGAGCGTGGACACCTTGTACCCACCAGCTCGTTATCCCTCCCTACCTCCCAGCCTCCCTCTCTCACTCCCTCTCTTTATCCCTCCTTCCCTCCCTCCCTATCTCCCAGCCTCCCTCTCACTCCCTCACTCACTACCTCCTTTCCTTCCTCCCTCCTTCCCTCCCTCCCTTCCTCCCTCCTTCACTCTTTCCCTCCTTCCCTCCCTCTAGCCTATCACACATTAGGGAGAAGAAAATAGTATTACAGGGAATGTAATGTACTGCCAAATGACTCCTTAAGTTTAATTTCTTAACTTTACTTCGCTTCGCTATCAAGGCAGACCAACAACACAACCTAACCTAAACTATTACTACTACTACTACTATTACTACTACTATTAGGAGGAAAGCAAAAACCATGTCTAGTAGAATAATTATAATGCTATCTTAATTACGTCCTTTTAATTAACCCCTCCCCCGCCCCCCCCAACCTCCCCCCCAAAAAAAGTGCAAATCCTAGCATCCTTATACCATAAATTAACTCTCAAACACACAACGTAAATGAAGGAAGGAAGGAAAATACTTATAAAATCACTGACCTACCATAGATTACCTACTTTAAACACTATATATAAATGAAGTAACGAGTAAATACCTATAAATTCAGCGATCAGAGGCAACCAGCGTCTGCCGGCACACCACACACCCTTACACGTCGACGTCCGGCTGACTACTGCCACCTCCTGCACCTCCTAGGACCTAGACTCAAGTGTTTCGGACGGTTCATGAAGCTGCGAGAAGGCGAGTGAGTATGAAGCCTCGAGGTGGTTAGGTAAGTTGCCGATTGTGATTATCTCGCCCGTGTATGTGTGTGTGTGTGTGTGTGTGTGTGTGTGTGTGTGTAATTCACTGTACAGTCTGCTGCTGGTCTCTCTCGAGACAGCCGGCCGTCCCCCTATGGAAAGAGCTTAGAGCTCATATTGACCAATCTTTGGGTTGGACCGAGACCACTCACACACAACACACCGAGACAACGAGGTCACAACTCCTCGACTTACATCCCGTACCTACTCACTGCTAGGTGAACAGGGGCTACACGTGAAAGGAGACACCCAAATAGTCTCCGTCCGATGGAACCCTGGCCCCTCGGTTGTGAGCCGAGTGCGCTAACCACTACGCTAGCGGACCGTGTGTGTGTGTGTGTGTGTGTGTGTGTGTGTGTGTGTTTTAGTGTGCGATGCGTAATAATACTAAACAATTTCACTGATTAAAATGTTATCACTGTTGCCTTGGCGTTGAACATTATTATTACGCGCTATCACAAGGTCAGGACGAAACACAGTGAAAAATATAACTCACAGGCGGATGCAGAACACACACACACACACACACACGCACGCACGCACGCACATGTAACACAAAACGTCCCTGTGTCGCTGTAGAGTTTTATTTCCACTTTATTTAGTTTCGTGTTTTACAATCAAGGTTGTGTGCGTGTGTGCGTGTGCGCGTGCGTGTGTGTGTGTGTGTGTGTGTGTGTGTGTGTGTATCTACATCTATTACACTCAATCTTTTTTCCCGTCTGTCTGTCTATCCATTTATCAGCTTGCTTCTCTT
>JAPQNM010000048.1:6980069-6997569 GCA_029783475.1 Metacarcinus magister
GTCTTACTCTATATTTTTTCTCTCCTTTTCCTTTGCTCCTTCCCTTCCTTTCTTCATAGCATAGAAGCCTAGAAGAGGAAGAAGGAGGAGGAGGAAGCGGAGGAAGGAGTACAAAGGAGTACAAAGGAAGAACAGACAGCAACAGTCCTATTGGACCTAACGAGGCTGTCTGTTTAGCTACACTACTACTATATCTACTTGATAAGAGACAAAAGGACATATTATGAGGAAGATTTACTACCATTGTTTTTTAGTTCTTAAGTTGATATAGTGAATTATTAGTAATTATTGACTTGGTTGCTATTCATATTACCACTGCCACTACTACTACTATTACAACACACACATACACACACATACACCTCCCCCTCCCCCACCACACACACACACACACACACACACACACCTTACCTATGAATATTCTCTGTCAGCGCGGCCAGAGTGGTGGTAATAGTAGTAGTAGTAGTGGCTGTAGTAGTAGTAGTAGTAGTAGTAGTAGTAGTAGTAGTAGTAGTAGTAGTAGTAGTAGTAGTAGTAGTAGCAGCAGCAGTCTTGTATATGGGGTCAGCATGGTATGTCCCCACCTCCCAACCCTCTACGTTAGCCATCACCTTCTCCTGTAGGGGGATAGGGTGCGTTAGGGTGTGTTTCACCAGGTGATGGAAATAGCACCGGAAGTCACTCCTCTATTGTAGGGTCCAACCTGTGAACATCGTCAATAGGATTTGAACCTAATCGCCACTGAAAATACTCACTGTAATGATATATTCCACCAAAAGAATAAAACATTTTCACATCCAAACCGTATAAAACTTACACAGTGCCTCCATTATCATGGCACTGGTGACCAACACGAGTCTCACTGCTCAAACCGCAACACTGCAACGCAATGCCTACATTAACACTGATACTGAATGCTAACGTCCACAAAAGCATTAAATACATAAGCAATCTCACACAGGCTACCAGTAATAATTCCACATAGGTCAGTTATTATATACAACATTCAATATCTGGTAATTATAATGAATATACGCGACTTACCCACACAACCACATAACAGGCGTATTTTCTAAATCCCAAAGTGCCCAGTTAACTCATCACAGCTGGCCAGCGTACAGAGCCAGCGTCAGACAACTACTGAGTTGGTGAGTGCGGGAGGTCGCCACGTCACCACCTCTGACACGTCACATACAAATTATCCTTTTGAATGACCACAACAGCAATATACACAAATACATATTTTAACTATACATATTATCAAGCTTATATTACCCTCTGAATAACACAAATAAAATCTAGTCATAAATAACTTTCTGGAGGAGATACCGAGACATTCTCAGTACAGGGGGTGTTAAAAGTGTGTTGGGGGTGGGTTTTGGTGGGTGAAATTGTGTTTAGACAGGTGAAAGTGTGTTAAAAGTGTGTTTTTGGTTATGAAAGGGTGTAAAAGTATGTAAAAAGTGTGTGTCTGGGTGTTTGGGTGTGTGTTAGGGTGTGTTTTGGGGTGTGTTAGGGTGTGTTTTGGGGTGTGTTAGGGTGTGTTTTGGGGTGTGTTAGGGTGTGTTTTGGGGTGTGTTTTAGGGTGTGTTTTGGGGTGTGTTTTGGGGTGTGTTTTGGGGTGTGTTAGGGTGTGTTTTGGGGTGTGTTTTGGGGTGTGTTTTGGGGTGTGTTAGGGTGTGTTTTGGGGTGTGTTAGGGTGTGTTTTGGGGTGTGTTTTGGGGTGTGTTTTGGGGTGTGTTAGGGTGTGTTTTGGGGTGTGTTAGGGTGTGTTTTGGGGTGTGTTTTGGGGTGTGTTTTGGGGTGTGTTAGGGTGTGTTTTGGGGTGTGTTAGGGTGTGTTTTGGGGTGTGTTAGGGTGTGTTTTGGGGTGTGTTTTTTCTCTTTTTTTTTCTCTCATCACTTTTTTATTCTCTCACCTCATCAAGTTATATAGTTTCCTTATCTTTCTAAATACCATACATACCATACCGTATACATGTGTGTGTGCGTGCGTGTATGGTATAAGGTTTTAGGGTGTGTTGGTATGAGAGTGTCAGCTGCTAGGTGTCAGGGGTGTCAGCTGTCAGGAGGGTCAAGGTGTGAGGTTGAAAGATGTAGGAGTAGGGAGGGATCAGAGGTGAAGGTAGGATGCAAGTTTTATTCTGATACGCCGACCCAGGTTGACTCTAGGGTTGACCAGCTTGACTCTAGGGTAAGGAAGGTGTGTGTGTGTGTGTGTGTGTGTGTGTGTGTGTGTGTGTGTGTGTGTGTGTGTGTGTGTGTGTGTGTGTGCGTGTGTGTGTGTGTGTGTGTGTGGTGGGGGGTTTGGGGCATGAATTATTTGTGCCAGATGCCTTGCCAAGCCTAACCAACACTACCACTTCTACCTCTACCACTACTACTACTACTACTACCACTACTACTACTACCACTACCACCACTACCTCCTTCTCTACCACCTCCTTCTTTTCCTCCTCCTCCTCCTCCTCCTTACAGAGTAGTCTTAAATATAACCTTTTCTAGGAACCTTTACTTGACTGACTGACTGACTGACTGTATATAACCAAAAAGTAGTAGCAGAAACCCTAACTTAAACATGTATATAACTATAGATCACCACCTCACCTTCATCTACACCTTCACTCTCACCCTCACTTTCACCTACACTTTCACCTACACCCTTCCACTTTGCTGTCCTTTTGTCTCTATCAAGTAGATATTATAGTAGTAGTGTAGCTAAACAGACTGCCTCGTTAGGTCTAGTAGGACTGTTGCTGTCTGTTCTCCCTTTGTACCTACACCTACATACATACATACATACATACAGGCTAATGGAGACCTCAAAAATTCATCATCACCTCCTCTCCCACCCACCTTCCGCCCACCACAAAAAACAAGAGCAAGAAAGTAATTGAATTTTGTATCTTATAGCGGTAATTTTAATGAGTTTTTTTCGATTGACTTTATATATATATATATATATATATATATATATATATATATATATATATATATATATATATATATATATAGAGAGAGAGAGAGAGAGAGAGAGAGAGAGAGAGTAAAATACATAAACAAAATGCATACACAATGATAACATGCAACTAAAATAAAATTATTGTAAATAATTAGGCAGCGAGGACCAGCGGGGCGCACGACATACCTCTACGACTACTTGACAGAAACTGGGGTGTGTTGAGGGTGCTGCTGGCTGGCTGGGCTCTGCGAGACACACACATCTGCTCCCTCCCTCTCCTCGCCTTCCCTCCTCTATTTTCAAGGATAATAACTCAATTTATGAATTGTTATTGACAATTTTTCTCACTTTGGGAGCTATGGATGCAGTCTGGCTGATTTTCTTCATCTTTTGGCCGATTTTACTCCTCTTGTGACCACCGAAACCTCTTGGTCGGTCAACAGGAACTCATAATTTTGGGTGTTAGGCAGTAAGGATCAGAGAGCGGCGTATGTCATACATCCTTGACTACTTAACAGAACTGGGTCTGCCTCTGCGATATATATACAATAGCTCCTCCCCATAATACCGCCTCGCCACCCACCCTCACCTTATTATTTTCATTTCATATTATTTCTTGCTTAGGAAGTAATTTTATGTCTCGTAGCGTTCTCATATTATACCTTCTACATTTCTTGTACTGTTCCATACACTAATACAGTTATTATAATTCCTATTCAGGTATATATTTATGATGTTAGATTAGCTCCTTCCCCTCACCACCTCCTCCCACACACTCGTCTATCACTCCGACACCCTCGCCTCAATACCCGTTTCAACTCACGGCGCCAAACTTACTCCAGCTTGAGGGGCAAATGTACTTGGCTTATGCCGATAAGCTTGCTGTGTGGCTGGAGTTAGTACACTTCCCCAGTGGGGCCACATCGAGCAGGCTGTTGTCAGTATTCCGCCAGTACTTCCAGCGATGGGGTGCACCAGGATCGGTCTCTACAGACGGCGGGACAAACCTAACTAGCGAGATGGAAATTTTCCTCGGGAGGTGGGGGGTGGAGCAAAGAGTTGCGTCCGCCCACTTCCCTCAGTCGAATGGCCGAGCAGAAGCAGCAGTGAAGTCTGCCAAGAGACTGCTTCGCACTAACACAGGTGCAAATGGCAGGCTTGACACCGACAAGGCGTCGATGGCGTTAGTGCAGTATTTCAACACACCACTGCGAGGTGTGGACAAGTCACCCGCCCAGCTGGCCATGGGCAGGCAACTCCGTGATGACATACTATGGTCCGTCTATATTATAAAGATACTTTGACTTTGACTTTCATAGCAATATATAACTTTATTTAATATATTAATAACATTTCATATAAAATTTCAAACAGTACACAGGTGACATGAGGGATAAAGGAATTAAGGTTACTGTGGCAACGCCGCTGAGACGGTAATTCCCCCATCGTCCGAGGTCAAAGTATCTTCATGAAATAGACGGATCATAGTACACCGACACCACTACCACTACAAGGTCGACATACACACTGGTAACAAGCCTGCAGGCGAGGGAACGTGTGGCAGCGCAACAACAGACGGAATGGATAGGCAGACAAGGCACACCCAGGACCCTTCCCCCATTAACACTCGGCACCCAAGTGTGGGTTCAGGACCACTCAACCAGAGTGTGGGACAGGCGTGGTGTGATCACACAAGTTCGCCCATATCGTCAATACACCGTCAAGTTGGAAGGCACCGGACGTCTCGGTTTGCGCAATCGCAGGCACCTGCGTGCTGTGCAAGGCATGTCGCTCGCAGCGCCCCTCACGCCGGCATCAGAGGTGGTGAGCCGCCCGCGAAGAGACTGTAGGCCTCCAGGGTGGGTGGCAGATTACATGAACACACACACACACACACCTTAATCCCTGCGTGTGCGTGTGTGTGTGGGTGTGCGCGTGTGTGGGTGTGTACTTGAGGGTTGATTGATTGTAATTCTTTTCCTTTATGAAATGGTTTGCTGTGAGGTCAGTTTGTTATTGTATTGAGTTTTTTATTTTTATTTCTCAGTGTTATCAGATATTACATTGTCCGCGTGTATACGGAGATGTAAGACATGTTGGGCGCTGCCGGGGCGGGGCAGCTAGCGACACCCAGGCAGGATGACCACACAATGACAGTCAACCAGTAGATGGCTCTCACGAAAATCAGCTGCATATACCACTAATTTCGCGGACCTCCTATCAAAGAGAAGCAAGCTGATAAATGGATAGACAGACAGACGGGAAAAAAGATTGAGTGTAATAGATGTAGATACACACACACACACACACACACACACACACACACACGCACGCGCACACGCACACACGCACACAACCTTGATTGTAAAACACGAAACTAAATAAAGTGGAAATAAAACTCTACAGCGACACAGGGACGTTTTGTGTTACATGTGCGTGCGTGCGTGCGTGTGTGTGTGTGTGTGTGTGTTCTGCATCCGCCTGTGAGTTATATTTTTCACTGTGTTTCGTCCTGACCTTGTGATAGCGCGTAATAATAATGTTCAACGCCAAGGCAACAGTGATAACATTTTAATCAGTGAAATTGTTTAGTATTATTACGCATCGCACACTAAAACACACACACACACACACACACACACACACACACACGGTCCGCTAGCGTAGTGGTTAGCGCACTCGGCTCACAACCGAGGGGCCAGGGTTCCATCGGACGGAGACTATTTGGGTGTCTCCTTTCACGTGTAGCCCCTGTTCACCTAGCAGTGAGTAGGTACGGGATGTAAGTCGAGGAGTTGTGACCTCGTTGTCTCGGTGTGTTGTGTGTGAGTGGTCTCGGTCCAACCCAAAGATTGGTCAATATGAGCTCTAAGCTCTTTCCATAGGGGGACGGCCGGCTGTCTCGAGAGAGACCAGCAGCAGACTGTACAGTGAATTACACACACACACACACACACACACACACACACACATACACGGGCGAGATAATCACAATCGGCAACTTACCTAACCACCTCGAGGCTTCATACTCACTCGCCTTCTCGCAGCTTCATGAACCGTCCGAAACACTTGAGTCTAGGTCCTAGGAGGTGCAGGAGGTGGCAGTAGTCAGCCGGACGTCGACGTGTAAGGGTGTGTGGTGTGCCGGCAGACGCTGGTTGCCTCTGATCGCTGAATTTATAGGTATTTACTCGTTACTTCATTTATATATAGTGTTTAAAGTAGGTAATCTATGGTAGGTCAGTGATTTTATAAGTATTTTCCTTCCTTCCTTCATTTACGTTGTGTGTTTGAGAGTTAATTTATGGTATAAGGATGCTAGGATTTGCACTTTTTTTGGGGGGGAGGTTGGGGGGGGGCGGGGGAGGGGTTAATTAAAAGGACGTAATTAAGATAGCATTATAATTATTCTACTAGACATGGTTTTTGCTTTCCTCCTAATAGTAGTAGTAATAGTAGTAGTAGTAGTAATAGTTTAGGTTAGGTTGTGTTGTTGGTCTGCCTTGATAGCGAAGCGAAGTAAAGTTAAGAAATTAAACTTAAGGAGTCATTTGGCAGTACATTACATTCCCTGTAATACTATTTTCTTCTCCCTAATGTGTGATAGGCTAGAGGGAGGGAAGGAGGGAAAGAGTGAAGGAGGGAGGAAGGGAGGGAGGGAAGGAGGGAGGAAGGAAAGGAGGTAGTGAGTGAGGGAGTGAGAGGGAGGCTGGGAGATAGGGAGGGAGGGAAGGAGGGATAAAGAGAGGGAGTGAGAGAGGGAGGCTGGGAGGTAGGGAGGGATAACGAGCTGGTGGGTACAAGGTGTCCACGCTCGCCCATGCACGCCCGCCCACGCCCACGCTCTTCCTTGCTTCAGTGCGACTCGCTGTGCAAATGGATGGTGTGGTGATACTGGACTTGCTTTTATGCTAATTAGTCAAGGAAAGTGTGGGAAATATAAAACGAGATGTGTGTGTATGGTGATGGGGGGGGGTGTGTGCGTGTGGTTGTGTGTGTGTGTGTGTGTGTGTGTTTGTGTGTTATTATTATTATCGTTATTATTATTACTACTATTTTTTCTCTTAATACTACTACTACATTTACTACTAGTACTACTACTACTAGTACTAGTAGTAGTAGAGAGAGAGAGAGAGAGAGAGAGAGAGAGAGAGAGAGAGAGAGAGAGAGAGAGAGAGAGAGAGAGAGAGAGAGAACCGGTGAATAATTAAGGAAATGAGGTGAGGAAACAAGAGAACAATATGACGGCTTGAAGGGATGTGACGAGGAGGAGGAGGAGGGAGGAGGAGGAGGAGGGAGGAGGAGGAGGAGGAGGAGGAGGAAGAGGAAGAGGAGGAGGAGGATCGTGTCTTAAAGAGGTCGTCCTCGAGACTGAACTGGTCGTTTTTAGAAAATGAGGAAGGGTAAAGGAAGGGAAGGGAAGGGAAGGGAAGGGAAGGGAAGGGGATGTATGGATAGGTGAGAAGAGGAAAAGGGAAAGGAAGGGAAGGGGGAAAGGAGAGGGAAAGGAAAGGGAGGGGGAAGGGAAGAGGAAGGGAAGGGGAAGGAAAGGGTAGGTCAGGGTAAGTGGAGGAAGAGGAGAGGAAGAGGAAGAGGAGGAGGGGGTAGTGGCATTAATCCTTCACAAAATCCTCTTGATATATTTTTTTTTAAAGCTTTTCACTCTGATTATAAAAAAAAATTTTTCAGCTTTATTTTTGATCATTGTATCTTTTACTTCAATTTAGTTTTTTTCTATATTCTATAAAAGGTTAGTTAGTTTATATCTATTTGTTTTATATATTTATTCTTTGGCTGAAAAGTTATGGACAGAAGGAGGGGGAGGGAGAGAAGGAGGTAGAAGAGGAGGAGGAGGAGGAGGAGGAAGGAACAGGGTAGAACAGAAGGGAAAGAAGGGGAGAAGAGTAAATATAGGAGATAAGAAGAGGGGGGGAAAATGCGGAGGAGGAGAGAGAAGAGAAAGAGGAGGAGGAGGAGTGTTACAGAAACCACTGAAGGGTGCCAACACCTTGTTTGTGTTTGTTGGTGCTGGTAAGGAGGAGGAGGAGGAGGAGGAGAAGGAGGAAGGAGGAGGAGAAGGAGGAGGGAGGAGGAGGAGGGAGAGGAGGTGTTGAGAGAAGTGGTGGCAGTGAGGTGGAATGAAGGAAGAGGAGGATGAGTAGGAGGAGGAGGAGGAGTAGGAGGAGGAGGAGGAATAGGAGTAGGAGTTTGATGGAGTAGGAGTCGATGCAGGTACCAGAAATAGGAAGGAGAGGATAGAGGATAGAGGAGGAGGAGGAGGAGGAGGAGGAGGATAGCGGTAACAAAATTGAAACATTTCCCTAAACAATTTTTCCGCCACACATGACCACAAGTACACTCTCTCTCTCTCTCTCTCTCTCTCTCTCTCTCTCTCTCTCTCTCTCTCTCTCTCTCTCTCTCTCTCTCTCTCTCTATCTATCTATCTCTCTCTCTCTCTCTCGTGACCTCTGTTGACATAATTTAGTGACCTCAAACCGTGTAGTAATGCAAGGGAAGGGCAACGCTTGTGTCAGAATAAATAAAAAAAAAGCCAAAGGGATTAGTTCTATTATTAGAGAAAACATGAAATTTTTGTTAAGCTGCAAATTGGATGGATTTTCAGAGTTGTTGTTTTGTTATTATTGTTGTTATTATTTGTTATTATTATTATTATTATTATTATTATTATTATTATTATTATTATTATTATTATTTTGTAATTTTTTGACTGTGTAGGTGAATTATTATATACGTTATTAGTCATGTTATAATTAGAGTCAATATAGTATACTCATCCTTTTTAATTACTTGTCATCACTCGCTAATAATATATAGTCTTTTCAATCATTATAATTATCAATAACTTTTACTCTTGTCATACCACCACCACCACCACCACCACCCTTTCTCTCCTCCCTTCATTATTATATTATACGTATTGATGGTGAGGAGGAAGGAGGAGGAGGAGGAAGAGGAGGAGAAGGAGGAAGAAGAGGAGGAGGAGGAGGAGGAGGAAAGAAGAATGATGATTGTATAAGAAGTTTTAAAAAGTTTCGTGACAAATGATAAAATAAATGAAAAAATAAATTAAATGTATTATTCTCATCTTTTCAGGGAGGGCGTGAGGGAGAGAGTGAGAGGTTAACAAAACAACAATAACAAAAAAAACAAACAACAACAACAAGAGTAAACACCAAGATTAACGAGTGAAAGTGAAAAAGAAAACAAAAAGAAGAAAAAATACTGAAACATTAAATTACTGTGACATATACATAGTAACTAAAGGTGAACACACATACATACATACACACACACACACACACACACACACACACACACACACACACACACACACACATACACACACACACACACATACACACACACACACACACACACACACACACACATACACACATGACATATCAATACCCAGCCTCAAATCTCCCAGCCATGACCGATGCTAGACGAGGACGAACACAGAAAAAATAACACTAAATAATACGAAACTAAATCCATTCCCTTTCCTTACCTGGGAATGGAGGAGGAGGAAGCACACCGCACCCCCCTCTCCCCCTGTGGCCCGGCGCTCCCCTCGGTCTCGATCCGTCTCTCCCCGCCGCTCCAGGACTGTTGATGATGCTAAGGAACTACGATTCTCAAACATCAAGGCAATCAGGACCGGAGATCAGACCCGCATCATCATTAAAGGTAAATGAGGCTAATTAGTGTGTTGTTAATTATTATTATTATTTATGTGTGTTTGTGTTTTTATCTGTTTTTCTCTGTTTCTCTTTTATTCTCTTTCTTCCTCTCTCTCTCTCTCTCTCTCTCTCTCTCTCTCTCTCTCTCTCTCTCTCTCTCTCTCTCTCTCTCTCTCTCTCTCTCTCTCTCTCTCTCTCTCTCTCTCTCTCTCTCTCTCTCTCTCTTAATTCTCCTAATATTAAGTTGTTTTTTCTAGTATAACATAGATTAGTTATTCCTTTTTTTTTCAGCATATGTATCTATTTCATTACTCGTATATTTATTTATTTATCTACTCATTTATTTATTTACTCTTATATTCACTTCATTCATTCATTCGAGTTTTCATTCACTTTTCATTCACTTTTCATTCACTTTTCATTCACTTTTCATTCACTTTTCATTCATTTTTCATTCACTTTTCATTCATTTTTCATTCACTTTTCATTCACTTTTCATTCATTTTCATTCATTTTCATTCACTTTTCATTCATTTTTCATTCATTTTTCATTCACTTTTCATTCATTTTTCATTCACTTTTCATTCATTTTCATTCACTTTTCATTCATTTTTCATTCACTTTTCATTCATTTTTCATTCACTTTTCATTCACTTTTCATTCACTTTTCATTCATTTTTCATTCACTTTTCATTCACTTTTCATTCATTTTTCATTCACTTTTCATTCATTTTCATTCACTTTTCATTCATTTTCATTCACTTTTCATTCACTTTTCATTCACTTTTCATTCATTTTTCATCGTGAAGTTTGTCTTAATTAGTACGATTTTTTTCTTCTTCATTCATTCAAGTTTATGATTCAAGTTTTTTTTCGTAAACTTTACCGACGAAACGAAGATTTGTACTGTATAACCTGAGAGAGAGAGAGAGAGAGAGAGAGAGAGAGAGAGAGAGAGAGAGAGAGAGAGAGAGAGAGAGAGAGAGAGAGAGAGAGAGAGAACAATTATATATATATAAAAAAATGTTCAATGGCTGTAACTTACTTTGGGTTTTAACTTCATAGAGAAAACTGAATCCCTTTTAAGTTTTATGCATTAATAAGTCAAAATTGGATTAGTCTTTTCAGCTTTAGGTAAAAAAAAGTTCACACCATATTTTTTGCATTGATTTCCGTTTTGAATTTCCTGTATAATTGTTTTTTTTCTTTTAAATGGTTTGAATTCCCTTCTAAGTTATTTGAATTCCTTTTTAAGTGATTTGTTTCCCTTATAAGTGAGTTGGAATACCTTATAAATGGTTTGAATTCCCTTCTAAGTTATTTGAATTCCTTTTTAAGTGATTTGTTTCCCTTATAAGTGAGTTGGAATACCTTATAAATGGTTTGAATTCCTTTTAAGTGTTTTTATTTCTTCTTTTTTAAGTGCTTTATTTCTCTTGTAAATGGTTTAAATTCCCTTTAAAATGGTATAATTCTCTTTAAATGGTCTGTTTCCCTTCTAAGTGGTCTGTTTCCCTGTTTAAGTGATCTGTTTCCCTGTTTAAGTGGTCTGTTTCCAAGTGCCTTAGTTACAGTATCCTCAGTAAAGTGACAATCGCTTAAAGGAATTAAGTTAGGTTTAGCTGGGGTTATTTCCTGGATTTCATCGGTGTCTTACATGGTAAAAACGGATACAAAATAATCATTTAGTACTTCGGCCATTTCTGATTCTGTATTTATTTCCTTATCGTCTTTTAGGTGGAGTGGGCCAATATTAGTTGTGATAACTTTTTTATTACGTACGTAGGTGTAAAACTCCTTGGGGTTGGATTTCGTTTTATTTACAATATATATTTCGAGATCTTTTTTACTTCGTCTAATCATCTTTTTTGTTTCGCGTCTTAGTCTTTCGTATTCTATTTTATCGTTTTCGTTTTGTGATCGTAAATATTTACCATGTGCGGGCTTTTTAAGTAATAATCCTGCCTCAATTTGGCTATTCCACCATTTTGGTTTATTAATATTTTTATTTTTACGTGGACGTCTCTTACAAACGGGAATGCATAATTTAACGGCTTCATTTAGGATGTTATAGAAATTTTCCCACGATTTATTTACATCGGTTTCGTTTTCTACTATGCTCCAATCAGTATCTGCTAAAAGCTTTCTCAATTTTTCAAAGTTACCTTTGCGATACATGAAGATAAGTTCTTCGCTTACGTTATCTTTGTAAACCTCGAGATTTAGGTTAAAAGAGACAATTTTATAGTCGCTGGTGCTGAATTCTGGGGCCGTATTAACGTTACTTACTAGACCGTCGTTTGTTGAAAATACAAGGTCTAGTATATTATCACCTCTCGTGGGTTTGCTTACGTGTTGACTTAAGCCACTCTCTAACAAATTATTATATAACTCGTAACCCATATGAGATTTAAGAGAATTTCCCCATGAAGTTACAGGAAGATTAAAGTCTCCAAAAATTACGCTTTCAAATGAATTACTTACTTCGATTATCTGATCGAATAATTTTTTATCGCTATTATTATTGTGTGCTGGTGGTCTATAAATGAGTCCAATAATAATAATTCATAGTTAATTATTCATACTGTTAATTATTCATAATTACAGTTATACAGTTTAATTAGGTATATTAGATGCTGCAATGATATTTCCAATATCTCTAATAGCTTTTGAGAAAATGAGTCATGTTTTTATATAAATATAAAGTTTTATTTTACTGCGTAATTATTAGTCATAAAATAAATATTCATAATTACAGTTGTACAGTTTAACTAGGTCTATCATATGCTGCAATGATATTTCCAATATCTCTAATAGCTTTCGAGAAAATGAGGAGGAAAGTCATGTTTTTATATAAATATAAAGTTTTATTTTACTGCGTAATTATTAGTAATACAACAAATATTCATAATTACAGTTGTACGGCTTAATTAGGTCTATCATATGCTGCAATGATATTTCCAATATCTCTAATAGCTTTCGAGAAAATGAGGAGGAAAGTCATGTTTTTATATAAATATAAAGTTTTATTTTACTGCGTAATTATTAGTCATACAACAAATATTCATAATATCAGTTGTAAAGTTTAATGAGGTCCATCAGATGCTACAATGATATTTCCAATATCTCTAATAGCTTTCGAGAAAATGAAGAGGAAAGTCATGTTTCTGGAAAAAGGAAACGGTTTTTTTTTTTTACTGTGTAGTTATTAGTCTTAGAGATAATATTTATAATGACAGTTGTAGAGTTTTATTAGGTGTATCAGATGCTGCAATGGTATTTCCAATATCACAAATAGCTTACGAGTAAATAACGAAGAAAGAAATATACGATTTCATTGAATTGCGTAATTATTAGTCATAGAGCAAATATTTATAATGACAGTTACAGAGTTTTATTAGGTCTACCAGATGCTGCAATGCTATTTCCAATATCTCAAATAGCTTTCGAGAAAATGAGGAGGAAAGTAATTTTGTTATATAAATATATGGTTTCATTTAACTGCGTAATTATTAGTCATAGAACAAATATTGATAATATCAGTTGTAAAGTTTAATTAGGTCCATCAGATGCTGCAATGATATTTCAAATATCTCTAATAGCCTTCGAGAAAATGAGGAGGAAAGTCATGTTTTTATATATATATAAAGTTTTATTTTGCTGCGTAATTATGTCATAGAACAAATATTAATAATTACAGTTGTACAGTTTAATTTGGTCTATCAGATGCTGCAATGCTATTTCAAATATCTCTAATAGCTTTCGAGAAAATGAGGAGGAAAATCATGTTTTTATATAAATATAAAGATTTATTTTACTGTGTAATTATTAGTCATACAACAAATATTCATATTAACAGTTGTACAGTTAAATTAGGTCCATCAGATGCTGCAATGATATTTCCAATATCTCTAATAGCTTTAAAGGAAATGAGGAGGAAAGTCATGTTTTTATATAAATATATAGTTCAATTTTACTGCGTAATTATGAGTCATAGAACAAATATTCATAATTACAGATGTACAGTTTAATTATGTATATCAGATGCTGCAATGATATTTCAAATATCTCTAACAGCTTTCGCGAAAATGAGGAGGAAATTCATGTTTTTATTTAATATAAAGCTTTATTTTACTGCGTAATTATGAGTCATAGAATAAATATTCATAATTACAGTTGTACATTTTAATTAAGTCTATCAGATGCTGCAATGATATTTCAAATATTTGTAATAACTTTCGAGAAAATGAGGAAAGTCATGTTTTTATATAAATATAAAGTTTTATATTACTGCGTAATTAGTAGTCATAGAACAAATATTCATAATTACATATGTACAGTTTAATTACATGTATCAGATGCTGCAATGATATTTCCAATATCTCTAATAGCTTTCGAGAAAATGAGGAAAGTCGTGTTTTTATATAAATATAAAGATTTATTTTACTGCGTAATTAGTAGTCATAGAACTAATATTCATAATTACAGATGTACAGTTTAATTAGGTGTATCAGATGCTGCAATGATATTTCCAATATCTCTAATAGCTTTCGAGAAAATGACGAGAAAAGTCGTGTTTTTATATAAATATACGGTTTAATTTTACTGCGTAATTAGTAGTCATAGAACAAATATTCTTAATGTCAGTTGTACAGTTTAATTAGGTGTATCAGATGCTGCAATGATATTTCCAATATCTCTAATAGCATTCGAGGAAATGAGGAGGAAAGTCGTGTTTTTATATAAATATAAAGTTTTATTTTACTGTGAAATTATGAGTCATAGAACAAATATTCTTAATTACAGTTGTACAGTTTAATTAGGTCTATCAGATGCTGCAATAATATATCCAATATCTCTAATAGCATTCGAGAAAAGGAGTAGGAAAGTCATGTTTTTATATAAATATAAAGTTTGATTTTAGTGCGTAATTATGAGTCATAGAACTAATATTCATAATTACAGTTGTACAGTTTTATAAGATCTATCAGATGCTGCAATGATATTTCCAATATCTCTAATAGCTTTCGAGAAAATGAGGAGGAAAGTCATGTTTTTATTTAATATAAAGTTTTATTTTACTACGTAATTATTAGTCATACAACAAATATTCATAATATCAGTTTTACAGTTTAATTAGGTCCATCAGATGCTGCAATGATATTTCCAATATCTCTAATAGCTTTCGAGAAAATGAGGAGGAAAGTCTTGTTTTCATATGAATATAAAGTTTTATATTACAGCGTAATTATGAGTCATAGAACAATAATTCATATTTAAAGTTGTACAGTTTTATTAGGGTTATCAGATGCTACAATTATATTTCAAATATCTCTAATGGCTTTCGAGAAAATGAGGAGGAAAATCATGTTTTTATATAAATATAAAGTTTTATTTTACTGCGTAATTATTAGTCATACAACAAATATTCATTATATCAGTATTACAGTTTAATTAGGTGTATCAGATGCTGCAATGATATTTCCAATATCTCTAATAGCTTTCGAGAAAATGAGGAGGAAAGTCATGTTTTTATATAAATATATAGTTCAATTTTACTGTGTAATTATGAGTCATAGAACAAATATTCATAATGACAGTTGTACAGTTTAATTAGGTGTATCAGATGCTGCAATGATATTTCCAATATCTCTAATAGCTTTCCGGAAAATGAGGAGGAAAGTCATGTTTTTATATAAATATTAAGTTTCATTTTACTGCGTAATTATTAGTCATAAAACAAATATTCATAATTACAGTTGGACAGTTTAATTAGGTGTATCAGATGCTGCAATGGTATTTCCAATATTTCTAATAGCTTTCGGGAAAATGAGGAGGAAAGTCATGTTTTTATATAAATATTAAGTTTCATTTTACTGCGTAATTATTAGTCATAAAACAAATATTCATAATTTCAGTTTTACAGTTTAATTAGGTCTATCAGATGCTTCAATGATATTTCCAATATCTCTAATAACTTTCGAGAAAATGAGGAGGAAATTCATGTTTTTATATAAATATAAAGTTTCATTTTACTGCGTAATTATTAGTCATAGAACAATTATTAATAATGACAGTTGTACAGTTTAAATTAGGTGTATCAGATGCTGCAATAATATTTCAAATATCTCTAATAGCTTTCGAGGAAATGAGGAGAAAAGTTATGTTTTAAAATAAATATTAAGTTTAATTTTACTGCGTAATTGTTAGTCATAGAACAAATATTCATAATGACAGTTGTACAATTTAATTAGGTGTATCAGATGCTGTAAAAATATTTTCAATATCTCTAATAGCTTTCGAGAAAATTAGAAGGAAAGTCATGTTTTTATATAAATATAAAGTTTCATTTTACTGCGTAATTATTAGTCATAGAACAAATATTCATAATTTCAGTTTTACAGTTTAATTAGGTCTATCAGATGCTGCAGTTATATTTCCAATATCTCTAATAGCTTTCGAGAAAATGAGGAGGAAATTCATGTTTTTATATAAATATTAAGTTTCATTTTACTGCGTAATTATTAGTCATAGAACAAATATTCATAATGACAGTTGTACAGTTTAATTAGGTGTATCAGATGCTGCAGTGATATTTCCAATATCTCTAATAGCTTTCGGGAAAATGAGGAGGAAAGTCATGTTTTTAATAAATATTAAGTTTCATTTTACTGCGTAATTATTAGTCATAGAACATATATTCATAATATCAGTTGTACATTTTCATTAGGTCTATCAGATGCTGCAAATTATATTTCCAATATCTCTAATAGCTTTCAAGAAAATGACGAGGAAAGTCATGTTATTATATAAAAATACGGTTTTATTTTACTGCGTAATTATTAGTCATAAAACAAATATTCATAATATCAGTTGTACAGTTGAATTAGGTGTATCAGATGATGCAATGATATTTCCAATATCTCTAATAGCTTTCGAGAAAACGAGGAAGAAAGTAATTTTTAAAAAAGTAAAATTCAGTATTTATTAGTACTAGTGAAAATATTCATAATGACAGTAGTAGATTTTAATTTGGTCTATCAGATGCGGCAATGATATTTCCAATATTTTTAATAGCTTTCGAGAAAATGAGGAGGAAAATCATGTTTTTATATAAATATTAAGTTTCATTTTACTGCGTAGTTATTAGTCATAGAAAAAATATTCATAATGAGAGATATACAGTTTAATTAGGTGTATCAGATGCTGCAATGATATTTCCAATATCTCTAATAGCTTTCGAGAAAATGAGGAGGAAATTCATGTTTTTATATAAATATAAGTTTCATTTTACTGCGTAATTATTAGTCATAGAACAAATATTCATAATGACAGTTGTACAGTTTAATTAGGTGTATCAGATGCTGCAATCATATTTCCAATATCTCTAATAGCTTTCGGGAAATGAGGAGGAAAATCATGTTTTTATATAAATATATAGTTTAATTTTACTGCGTAATTATTAGTCATAGAAACAAACATTCATAATGACAGTTGTACAGTTTAATTAGGTGTATCAGATGCTGCAATGATATTTCCAATAACTCTAATAGCTTTCGAGAAAATGAGGAGGAAAGTCATGTTTTTATATGAAATATTAAGTTTCATTTTACTGCGTAATTATTAGTCATAGAACAAATATTCATAATGACAGTTGTACAGTTTAATTAGGTGTATCAGATGCTGCAAATTATATTTCCAATATCTCTAATAGCTTTCGGGAAAATGAGGAGGAAATGTCATGTTTTTATATAAATATTAAGTTTCATTTTACTGCGTAATTATTAGTCATAGAACAAATATTCATAATGACAGTTTTACAGTTTAATTAGGTG
>JAPQNM010000048.1:7005069-7006780 GCA_029783475.1 Metacarcinus magister
ATCAAAATTTTAGTAAATAACTATTTTTCATGAGATAAATACCGATCAAATATAGCAAAGAGTTATATTGTGAAATCATTAATATTTTTCGCTTCTTTTTAAACCCTATCCCATTCATATTCCGCGTCTAGTTTCTTTTTTCGTTATTTATAATCTACGTAATTTACGTGAGGACGTGATAAATATTTTCTTAATACTGTTTTTATCGGTACTTGTTACATACCATAAGGATCGGAAAACTCTGCAGAATCTGAATCCATGCATGATCATTCAAAACGAGTCCAACGAAAGGAGTTACAGCTAGTTTAAGTAGAAACTGTGATGAAAACCGGTTTTTATACACTATTTCAGGATGGCAGAGTCTGTTTGAATACTCCTGTAGTATACATAGCCTTCCTCTGATCTTCTTAAATGCTGCTGCATCAAGATAAGGCTTGCTAGAATTAGGTATATAGAGACAGAAACCAATTCAATTCCCACCGCTCCTTCGGGGTCATGACTGGCCGAAAAATATCTTCACGACTGACTGTCACCGGTGCCAATTGCTATGAAAGTGATTTATTTTCATTAAAAGAATGTAATGCAGTACTTTTATTGCAGTGTCAAGCTCCATCAAGAGGATATGATAGCTATCAGTAACCCACGTATACTCCTACACAAGACCCGTTACCCCGTACGGAACACGTATACTCTTAACTTCCACGAATATTATTGTAATGACTGTTACAGCTTAAAGCAGTTCATAACTATGCCTTAAGACACGTTTAACCATCTTACAGACCCTTGTGGATGTGTAGAATTAATCTCAACGTATGGTGTATTTCTGTCACTTTTGGTACTGCGGGAAATTTTTGAATCTTTTTCCTCTTCGATTTTTTTCTTTTTAAACCATGTTGTACATAGGAATAATGTAAGACATTCAGCTTAGTTTCAGTTAATTTCACCAGCAACTTTGATTTCTATAAAGGAATTGATTTGGGTAAAAACAAATGATAAAATCATAATGGTGGATCTAATACTTTACCAATGTTGATGGAAAAGATATCAGATATTCCTTACGAAATTACCAACTAATAAACAAAGCACATTGTTCCATTTGTATCTTAGCTTAGAAGCTAATATTGTTTGTTTAATGATATCAAAGTTTTAGTAAATAACTATTTTTCATGAGATAAATACCGATCAAATATAGCAAAGAGTTATGTTGTGAAATCATAAATATTTTTTGCTTCTTTTTAAACCCTATCCCATTCCAATTCCGCGTCTAGTTTATTTTTTCGTTATTTATAATCTACGTAATTTACATGAGGAAATGATATATATTTTCTTAATACTGTGTTTATCGGTACTTGTTACATACCATAAGGATCCGTAAACTCTGCAGACTCTGTATCCATGCTTGAAAATACAATACGAGTCAAACGAAAGGAGTTACAGCTAGTTTAAGTAGAAATTGTGATGAAAACCGGTTTTTATAAACTATTTCAAGATGGCAGAGTCTGTTTGAATACTCCTGTAGTATACATATCCTTCCTCTTACTTTTCTCTAATAGCTTTCGGGAAAATGAGGAGGAAAGTCATGTTTTTAAATAAATATTAAGTTTAATTTTACTGCATAATTGTTAGTCATAGAAAAAATATTCATAATGACAGTTGTACAGTTTAATTAGGTGTATCAGATGGTGCAATGATATTTCCAATATCTCTAATA
>JAPQNM010000048.1:7006880-7019380 GCA_029783475.1 Metacarcinus magister
CTCTTGAACAAGGACAGCAGACTATTGCATATTATCAAAACTAACAACCTGACACAAATCATAAAGACACCCACACGCATCACACCCACCTCTGCCACCCTACTTGATGTGATAATCACCAATACACCTAATCTAGTACTGAACTCTGAGGTGGTTCCACACCCAATTGCTGACCATGATCTCGTAAGCGTAAATATAAACATCAGTAAACCAAAACGTACACCAATAATGAAAACCTTTCGTGATCTGAAACACTACACCAGTGATACCTTCTGTACTCATATACTACGTGAAACAAATTATCTTAATCAAATTTTTAACACAGACAATGTAGACCAGCAAGTTGACATATTAACTTCAGTCATGATTAGAAGTGTAGAGTGTTGTGCCCCCATGGTGACCAAAGAAATACGTCGCCCACCCGCCCCTTGGATAACAGATGAAATCCGTGAGGCAATTACGCTCAGAAATGCAACCCGAAACACCTTAAAAAATGACAGATTAAATACAACCTTACAAAATACATATAAAAACTTGAAAAGGCGAGTGAAACATCTTATACATAAAACAAAACAGAGTTATTATCAAGAAAAAATTCTTCATTCAAAAAACAGTGCCTCCACCTGGAAGATTATAAAAGACATAATTCCTCCTGAAAACACTAAACAAAACACACACACCCTCGACAACGATTCATGTAAAGCAAAAGATTTCAATGTTTTCTTTGCTAATGTTGGGAAGAATACCTACGATAAAACACAAACATTGCAACATAGTAACACAGAACCTGAAAATGATGTCACTACACAGGACACAACCACTTACTTTCAGCCCCAACCTGTTGACACAAACACTGTCATCTTAACTATCAAACATTTAAATGAAACAAAATCCTTTGGTTCTGATAATATTTCTCTTCGTTTTATTAAAGACTCTTTATATATCATTGCCGTTTATATAACATTTATTATAAATTCATCCATAGTCACTGGCAAGTTTCCCACTAGCTGGAAACATGCCGTAGTAACTCCTCTCTTTAAAAATGGGGAAAAAAGCGACGTTAATAACTACCGCCCGATCTCACTCCTCCCTATTTTTTCTAAAATAATCGAAAAAATCGTCGCTGGGCAACTCACAACATATTTAGAGTCAAACAACCTCCTTTCAAATAACCAACATGGTTTTCGGGCGAAACTGTCTACAGAAACAGCCCTCACAGTCATTACAAACCAAATCTACAATAACATGGATAACAAAAAGATTTCATTACTAACATTGTGTGATCTCTCTAAGGCATTTGATAGTGTAAGTCACACCATTCTTTTAAAGAAAATGCGTAAGTTAAGAATCGACACATTTTGGTTTGAAGACTACCTAGATGAAAGAACACAATCAGTTCGCATTAATAATATCACTTCTTCCAAACTATCAATAGAATATGGTGTACCTCAAGGCTCTATCCTAGGACCAATACTTTTTAATATATTTGTAAATGACATGATAGATAACATCAATGACTGTATGCTTGTTCAATATGCCGATGATACACAATTCCTACACAGTGGCTGGATCCACCAGACTAATAATCTAATAAATAAAACGGAGATAACACTACGAAAAGCAGAACAATATTTTCTCAGTAATGGTTTAATGATGAACGCTAACAAAACTCAATGCATTTTCATTGGAAGTCGCCAATTACTCTCTAAAATACCAAGTAACATCACCATACATTTCAACAATAGCAACATTACACCCGCTATACATGTGAAAAACCTCGGCCTGTACATGGATAGATATCTAACATTTGATAAACATATTAATGAAACTAATAAGAAGGCAATGGGCACTCTCATGTTTATCAATGGAATAAAAAACTTTTTCGACAAAAAGACGCACAATAATAGTACAATCTCTTGTGTTGAGCATTTTAAATTATTGTACTGTGATATGGGGCACTACAAACACAACTCTACTAACAAATGTACAAAAACTACAAAATTTTGCTGCCAAAGTTGCTGACGGAAGAGCCAGGAAATATGACCATGCCTCACCTATTTTACATCAACTACAATGGCTTACTATGAAAGATAAAATAACGTACGACTCAGGAGTAGCAATTTTTAAATATATTAACAAATTTTTTCCTGCCTATTTGCTGACTCTATCAACTGTAAATCAAGTAACCTGTAGCACTACGAGACAACAAAACAATCTGTATGTTCCCAAGGTAAATACTGACACTGGAGCCAGATCCCTCTCTGTGAGAGGACCAAAGATATGGAACGACCTCCCAACACACCTCAAACAGGCCAATACCCTATCTGTATTTAAGTTAAGACTCAAAAATGTACTCATCAATAAACAATATATTTCACATTGTTAATACTGCATAACTGGCTATTGTTCAGTATCACTATTATTTATTTACATCTAAATATGAGGTCTGTCATTTATGTATAATATTTTAATAATGGTCTTCATGGACACTTTGTTCTCTTTTTTCTTTATTTTAAAGCATTCTTCAATGTATTAAGAATAACCACTGTCAGTGGAAATAAAATTATTATTATTATTATTATTATTATTACTCTCTCTCTCTCTCTCTCTCTCTCTCTCTCTCTCTCTCTCTCTCTCTCTCTCTCTCTCTCTCTCTCTCTCTCTCTCTCTCTCTCTCTCAGGTTATACAGTACAAATCTTCGTTTCGTCGGTAAAGTTTACGAAAAAAAACTTGAATCATAAACTTGAATGAATGAAGAAGAAAAAAATCGTACTAATTAAAACAAACTTCACGATGAAAAATGAATGAAAAGTGAATGAAAAGTGAATGAAAAGTGAATGAAAAGTGAATGAAAAGTGAATGAAAAGTGAATGAAAACTCGAATGAATGAATGAAGTGAATATAAGAGTAAATAAATAAATGAGTAGATAAATAAATAAATATACGAGTAATGAAATAGATACATATGCTGAAAAAAAGGAATAACTAATCTATGTTATACTAGAAAAAACAACTTAATATTAGGAGAATTAAGAGAGAGAGAGAGAGAGAGAGAGAGAGAGAGAGAGAGAGAGAGAGAGAGAGAGAGAGAGAGAGAGAGAGAGAGAGAGGAAGAAAGAGAATAAAAGAGAAACAGAGAAAAACAGATAAAAACACAAACACACATAAATAATAATAATAATTAACAACACACTAATTAGCCTCATTTACCTTTAATGATGATGCGGGTCTGATCTCCGGTCCTGATTTCCTTGATGTTTGAGAATCGTAGTTCCTTAGCATCATCAACAGTCCTGGAGCGGCGGGGAGAGACGGATCGAGGCCGGGGGGAGCGCCGGGCCACAGGGGGAGAGGGGGGTGCGGTGTGCTTCCTCCTCCTCCATTCCCAGGTAAGGAAAGGGAATGGATTTAGTTTCGTATTATTTAGTGTTATTTTTTCTGTGTTCGTCCTCGTCTAGCATCGGTCATGGCTGGGAGATTTGAGGCTGGGTATTGATATGTCATGTGTGTATGTGTGTGTGTGTGTGTGTGTGTGTGTGTGTGTGTGTGTGTGTGTGTGTGTATGTGTGTGTGTGTGTGTGTGTGTGTATGTATGTATGTGTGTTCACCTTTAGTTACTATGTATATGTCACAGTAATTTAATGTTTCAGTATTTTTTCTTCTTTTTGTTTTCTTTTTCACTTTCACTCGTTAATCTTGGTGTTTACTCTTGTTGTTGTTGTTTGTTTTTTTGTTATTGTTGTTTTGTTAACCTCTCACTCTCTCCCTCACGCCCTCCCTGAAAAGATGAGAATAATACATTTAATTTATTTTTTCATTTATTTTATCATTTGTCACGAAACTTTTTAAAACTTCTTATACAATCATCATTCTTCTTTCCTCCTCCTCCTCCTCCTCCTCCTCTTCTTCCTCCTTCTCCTCCTCTTCCTCCTCCTCCTCCTTCCTCCTCACCATCAATACGTATAATATAATAATGAAGGGAGGAGAGAAAGGGTGGTGGTGGTGGTGGTATGACAAGAGTAAAAGTTATTGATAATTATAATGATTGAAAAGACTATATATTATTAGCGAGTGATGACAAGTAATTAAAAAGGATGAGTATACTATATTGACTCTAATTATAACATGACTAATAACGTATATAATAATTCACCTACACAGTCAAAAAATTACAAAATAATAATAATAATAATAATAATAATAATAATAATAATAATAATAACAAATAATAACAACAATAATAACAAAACAACAACTCTGAAAATCCATCCAATTTGCAGCTTAACAAAAATTTCATGTTTTCTCTAATAATAGAACTAATCCCTTTGGTTTTTTTTTGTATTTATTCTGACACAAGCGTTGCCCTTCCTTGCATTACTACACGGTTTGAGGTCACTAAATTAGGTCAACAGAGGTCACGAGAGAGAGAGAGATAGATAGATAGAGAGAGAGAGAGAGAGAGAGAGAGAGAGAGAGAGAGAGAGAGAGAGAGAGAGAGAGAGAGAGAGAGAGAGAGAGAGTGTACTTGTGGTCATGTGTGGCGGAAAAATTGTTTAGGGAAATGTTTCAATTTTGTTACCGCTATCCTCCTCCTCCTCCTCCTCCTCCTCCTCCTCTATCCTCTATCCTCTCCTTCCTATTTCTGGTACCTGCATCGACTCCTACTCCATCAAACTCCTACTCCTACTCCTCCTCCTCCTCCTACTCCTCCTCCTCCTCCTCCTACTCATCCTCCTCTTCCTTCATTCCACCTCACTGCCACCACTTCTCTCAACACCTCCTCTCCCTCCTCCTCCTCCCTCCTCCTTCTCCTCCTCCTTCCTCCTTCTCCTCCTCCTCCTCCTCCTCCTTACCAGCACCAACAAACACAAACAAGGTGTTGGCACCCTTCAGTGGTTTCTGTAACACTCCTCCTCCTCCTCTTTCTCTTCTCTCTCCTCCTCCGCATTTCCCCCCCTCTTCTTATCTCCTATATTTACTCTTCTCCCCTTCTTTCCCTTCTGTTCTACCCTGTTCCTTCCTCCTCCTCCTCCTCCTCCTCTTCTACCTCCTTCTCTCCCTCCCCCTCCTTCTGTCCATAACTTTTCAGCCAAAGAATAAATATATAAAACAAATAGATATAAACTAACTAACCTTTTATAGAATATAGAAAAAAACTAAATTGAAGTAAAAGATACAATGATCAAAAATAAAGCTGAAAAAATTTTTTTTTATAATCAGAGTGAAAAGCTTTAAAAAAAAATATATCAAGAGGATTTTGTGAAGGATTAATGCCACTACCCCTCCTCCTCTTCCTCTTCCTCTTCCTCTTCCTCTTCCTCCACTTACCCTGACCTACCCTTTCCTTCCCCTTCCCTTCCTCTTCCCTTCCCCCTCCCTTTCCTTTCCCTCTCCTTTCCCCCTTCCCTTCCTTTCCCTTTTCCTCTTCTCACCTATCCATACATCCCCTTCCCTTCCCTTCCCTTCCCTTCCCTTCCTTTACCCTTCCTCATTTTCTAAAAACGACCAGTTCAGTCTCGAGGACGACCTCTTTAAGACACGATCCTCCTCCTCCTCTTCCTCCTCCTCCTCCTCCTCCTCCTCCTCCTCCTCCTCCCTCCTCCTCCTCCTCCCTCCTCCTCCTCCTCGTCACATCCCTTCAAGCCGTCATATTGTTCTCTTGTTTCCTCACCTCATTTCCTTAATTATTCACCGGTTCTCTCTCTCTCTCTCTCTCTCTCTCTCTCTCTCTCTCTCTCTCTCTCTCTCTCTCTCTCTCTCTCTCTCTACTACTACTAGTACTAGTAGTAGTAGTACTAGTAGTAAATGTAGTAGTAGTATTAAGAGAAAAAATACTAGTAATAATAATAACGATAATAATAATAACACACAAACACACACACACACACACACACACACACAACCACACGCACACACCCCCCCCATCACCATACACACACATCTCGTTTTATATTTCCCACACTTTCCTTGACTAATTAGCATAAAAGCAAGTCCAGTATCACCACACCATCCATTTGCACAGCGAGTCGCACTGAAGCAAGGAAGAGCGTGGGCGTGGGCGGGCGTGCATGGGCGAGCGTGGACACCTTGTACCCACCAGCTCGTTATCCCTCCCTACCTCCCAGCCTCCCTCTCTCACTCCCTCTCTTTATCCCTCCTTCCCTCCCTCCCTATCTCCCAGCCTCCCTCTCACTCCCTCACTCACTACCTCCTTTCCTTCCTCCCTCCTTCCCTCCCTCCCTTCCTCCCTCCTTCACTCTTTCCCTCCTTCCCTCCCTCTAGCCTATCACACATTAGGGAGAAGAAAATAGTATTACAGGGAATGTAATGTACTGCCAAATGACTCCTTAAGTTTAATTTCTTAACTTTACTTCGCTTCGCTATCAAGGCAGACCAACAACACAACCTAACCTAAACTATTACTACTACTACTACTATTACTACTACTATTAGGAGGAAAGCAAAAACCATGTCTAGTAGAATAATTATAATGCTATCTTAATTACGTCCTTTTAATTAACCCCTCCCCCGCCCCCCCCAACCTCCCCCCCAAAAAAAGTGCAAATCCTAGCATCCTTATACCATAAATTAACTCTCAAACACACAACGTAAATGAAGGAAGGAAGGAAAATACTTATAAAATCACTGACCTACCATAGATTACCTACTTTAAACACTATATATAAATGAAGTAACGAGTAAATACCTATAAATTCAGCGATCAGAGGCAACCAGCGTCTGCCGGCACACCACACACCCTTACACGTCGACGTCCGGCTGACTACTGCCACCTCCTGCACCTCCTAGGACCTAGACTCAAGTGTTTCGGACGGTTCATGAAGCTGCGAGAAGGCGAGTGAGTATGAAGCCTCGAGGTGGTTAGGTAAGTTGCCGATTGTGATTATCTCGCCCGTGTATGTGTGTGTGTGTGTGTGTGTGTGTGTGTGTGTGTAATTCACTGTACAGTCTGCTGCTGGTCTCTCTCGAGACAGCCGGCCGTCCCCCTATGGAAAGAGCTTAGAGCTCATATTGACCAATCTTTGGGTTGGACCGAGACCACTCACACACAACACACCGAGACAACGAGGTCACAACTCCTCGACTTACATCCCGTACCTACTCACTGCTAGGTGAACAGGGGCTACACGTGAAAGGAGACACCCAAATAGTCTCCGTCCGATGGAACCCTGGCCCCTCGGTTGTGAGCCGAGTGCGCTAACCACTACGCTAGCGGACCGTGTGTGTGTGTGTGTGTGTGTGTGTGTGTGTGTGTTTTAGTGTGCGATGCGTAATAATACTAAACAATTTCACTGATTAAAATGTTATCACTGTTGCCTTGGCGTTGAACATTATTATTACGCGCTATCACAAGGTCAGGACGAAACACAGTGAAAAATATAACTCACAGGCGGATGCAGAACACACACACACACACACACACGCACGCACGCACGCACATGTAACACAAAACGTCCCTGTGTCGCTGTAGAGTTTTATTTCCACTTTATTTAGTTTCGTGTTTTACAATCAAGGTTGTGTGCGTGTGTGCGTGTGCGCGTGCGTGTGTGTGTGTGTGTGTGTGTGTGTGTGTATCTACATCTATTACACTCAATCTTTTTTCCCGTCTGTCTGTCTATCCATTTATCAGCTTGCTTCTCTTTGATAGGAGGTCCGCGAAATTAGTGGTATATGCAGCTGATTTTCGTGAGAGCCATCTACTGGTTGACTGTCATTGTGTGGTCATCCTGCCTGGGTGTCGCTAGCTGCCCCGCCCCGGCAGCGCCCAACATGTCTTACATCTCCGTATACACGCGGACAATGTAATATCTGATAACACTGAGAAATAAAAATAAAAAACTCAATACAATAACAAACTGACCTCACAGCAAACCATTTCATAAAGGAAAAGAATTACAATCAATCAACCCTCAAGTACACACCCACACACGCGCACACCCACACACACACGCACACGCAGGGATTAAGGTGTGTGTGTGTGTGTGTTCATGTAATCTGCCACCCACCCTGGAGGCCTACAGTCTCTTCGCGGGCGGCTCACCACCTCTGATGCCGGCGTGAGGGGCGCTGCGAGCGACATGCCTTGCACAGCACGCAGGTGCCTGCGATTGCGCAAACCGAGACGTCCGGTGCCTTCCAACTTGACGGTGTATTGACGATATGGGCGAACTTGTGTGATCACACCACGCCTGTCCCACACTCTGGTTGAGTGGTCCTGAACCCACACTTGGGTGCCGAGTGTTAATGGGGGAAGGGTCCTGGGTGTGCCTTGTCTGCCTATCCATTCCGTCTGTTGTTGCGCTGCCACACGTTCCCTCGCCTGCAGGCTTGTTACCAGTGTGTATGTCGACCTTGTAGTGGTAGTGGTGTCGGTGTACTATGATCCGTCTATTTCATGAAGATACTTTGACCTCGGACGATGGGGGAATTACCGTCTCAGCGGCGTTGCCACAGTAACCTTAATTCCTTTATCCCTCATGTCACCTGTGTACTGTTTGAAATTTTATATGAAATGTTATTAATATATTAAATAAAGTTATATATTGCTATGAAAGTCAAAGTCAAAGTATCTTTATAATATAGACGGACCATAGTATGTCATCACGGAGTTGCCTGCCCATGGCCAGCTGGGCGGGTGACTTGTCCACACCTCGCAGTGGTGTGTTGAAATACTGCACTAACGCCATCGACGCCTTGTCGGTGTCAAGCCTGCCATTTGCACCTGTGTTAGTGCGAAGCAGTCTCTTGGCAGACTTCACTGCTGCTTCTGCTCGGCCATTCGACTGAGGGAAGTGGGCGGACGCAACTCTTTGCTCCACCCCCCACCTCCCGAGGAAAATTTCCATCTCGCTAGTTAGGTTTGTCCCGCCGTCTGTAGAGACCGATCCTGGTGCACCCCATCGCTGGAAGTACTGGCGGAATACTAACAACAGCCTGCTCGATGTGGCCCCACTGGGGAAGTGTACTAACTCCAGCCACACAGCAAGCTTATCGGCATAAGCCAAGTACATTTGCCCCTCAAGCTGGAGTAAGTTTGGCGCCGTGAGTTGAAACGGGTATTGAGGCGAGGGTGTCGGAGTGATAGACGAGTGTGTGGGAGGAGGTGGTAAGGGGAAGGAGCTAATCTAACATCATAAATATATACCTGAATAGGAATTATAATAACTGTATTAGTGTATGGAACAGTAAAAGAAATGTAGAAGGTATAATATGAGAACGCTACGAGACATAAAATTACTTCCTAAGCAAGAAATAATATGAAATGAAAATAATAAGGTGAGGGTGGGTGGCGAGGCGGTATTATGGGGAGGAGCTATTGTATATATCGCAGAGGCAGACCCAGTTCTGTTAAGTAGTCAAGGATGTATGACATACGCCGCTCTCTGATCCTTACTGCCTAACACCCAAAATTATGAGTTCCTGTTGACCGACCAAGAGGTTTCGGTGGTCACAAGAGGAGTAAAATCGGCCAAAAGATGAAGAAAATCAGCCAGACTGCATCCATAACTCCCAAAGTGAGAAAAATTGTCAATAACAATTCATAAATTGAGTTATTATCCTTGAAAATAGAGGAGGGAAGGCGAGGAGAGGGAGGGAGCAGATGTGTGTGTCTCGCAGAGCCCAGCCAGCCAGCAGCACCCTCAACACACCCCAGTTTCTGTCAATTATTTACAATAATTTTATTTTAGTTGCATGTTATCATTGTGTATGCATTTTGTTTATGTATTTTACTCTCTCTCTCTCTCTCTCTCTCTCTCTCTCTATATATATATATATATATATATATATATATATATATATATATATATATATATATATATATATATAAAGTCAATCGAAAAAAACTCATTAAAATTACCGCTATAAGATACAAAATTCAATTACTTTCTTGCTCTTGTTTTTGTGGTGGGCGGAGGGTGGGTGGGAGAGGAGGTGATGATGAATTTTTGAGGTCTCCATTAGCCTGTATGTATGTATGTATGTATGTAGGTGTAGGTACAAAGGGAGAACAGACAGCAACAGTCCTACTAGACCTAACGAGGCAGTCTGTTTAGCTACACTACTACTATAATATCTACTTGATAGAGACAAAAGGACAGCAAAGTGGAAGGGTGTAGGTGAAAGTGTAGGTGAAAGTGAGGGTGAGAGTGAAGGTGTAGATGAAGGTGAGGTGGTGATCTATAGTTATATACATGTTTAAGTTAGGGTTTCTGCTACTACTTTTTGGTTATATACAGTCAGTCAGTCAGTCAGTCAAGTAAAGGTTCCTAGAAAAGGTTATATTTAAGACTACTCTGTAAGGAGGAGGAGGAGGAGGAGGAAAAGAAGGAGGTGGTAGAGAAGGAGGTAGTGGTGGTAGTGGTAGTAGTAGTAGTGGTAGTAGTAGTAGTAGTAGTGGTAGAGGTAGAAGTGGTAGTGTTGGTTAGGCTTGGCAAGGCATCTGGCACAAATAATTCATGCCCCAAACCCCCCACCACACACACACACACACACACACACGCACACACACACACACACACACACACACACACACACACACACACACACACACACACACACACACACACACCTTCCTTACCCTAGAGTCAAGCTGGTCAACCCTAGAGTCAACCTGGGTCGGCGTATCAGAATAAAACTTGCATCCTACCTTCACCTCTGATCCCTCCCTACTTCTACATCTTTCAACCTCACACCTTGACCCTCCTGACAGCTGACACCCCTGACACCTAGCAGCTGACACTCTCATACCAACACACCCTAAAACCTTATACCATACACGCACGCACACACACATGTATACGGTATGGTATGTATGGTATTTAGAAAGATAAGGAAACTATATAACTTGATGAGGTGAGAGAATAAAAAAGTGATGAGAGAAAAAAAAAGAGAAAAAACACACCCCAAAACACACCCTAACACACCCCAAAACACACCCTAACACACCCCAAAACACACCCTAACACACCCCAAAACACACCCCAAAACACACCCCAAAACACACCCTAACACACCCCAAAACACACCCTAACACACCCCAAAACACACCCCAAAACACACCCCAAAACACACCCTAACACACCCCAAAACACACCCTAACACACCCCAAAACACACCCCAAAACACACCCCAAAACACACCCTAACACACCCCAAAACACACCCCAAAACACACCCCAAAACACACCCTAAAACACACCCCAAAACACACCCTAAACACACCCCAAAACACACCCTAACACACCCCAAAACACACCCTAACACACCCCAAAACACACCCTAACACACAACCCAAACACCCAGACACACACTTTTTACATACTTTTACACCCTTTCATAACCAAAAACACACTTTTAACACACTTTCACCTGTCTAAACACAATTTCACCCCACCAAAACCCACCCCCAACACACTTTTAACACCCCCTGTACTGAGAATGTCTCGGTATCTCCTCCAGAAAGTTATTTATGACTAGATTTTATTTGTGTTATTCAGAGGGTAATATAAGCTTGATAATATGTATAGTTAAAATATGTATTTGTGTATATTGCTGTTGTGGTCATTCAAAAGGATAATTTGTATGTGACGTGTCAGAGGTGGTGACGTGGCGACCTCCCGCACTCACCAACTCAGTAGTTGTCTGACGCTGGCTCTGTACGCTGGCCAGCTGTGATGAGTTAACTGGGCACTTTGGGATTTAGAAAATACGCCTGTTATGTGGTTGTGTGGGTAAGTCGCGTATATTCATTATAATTACCAGATATTGAATGTTGTATATAATAACTGACCTATGTGGAATTATTACTGGTAGCCTGTGTGAGATTGCTTATGTATTTAATGCTTTTGTGGACGTTAGCATTCAGTATCAGTGTTAATGTAGGCATTGCGTTGCAGTGTTGCGGTTTGAGCAGTGAGACTCGTGTTGGTCACCAGTGCCATGATAATGGAGGCACTGTGTAAGTTTTATACGGTTTGGATGTGAAAATGTTTTATTCTTTTGGTGGAATATATCATTACAGTGAGTATTTTCAGTGGCGATTAGGTTCAAATCCTATTGACGATGTTCACAGGTTGGACCCTACAATAGAGGAGTGACTTCCGGTGCTATTTCCATCACCTGGTGAAACACACCCTAACGCACCCTATCCCCCTACAGGAGAAGGTGATGGCTAACGTAGAGGGTTGGGAGGTGGGGACATACCATGCTGACCCCATATACAAGACTGCTGCTGCTACTACTACTACTACTACTACTACTACTACTACTACTACTACTACTACTACTACTACTACTACAGCCACTACTACTACTACTATTACCACCACTCTGGCCGCGCTGACAGAGAATATTCATAGGTAAGGTGTGTGTGTGTGTGTGTGTGTGTGTGTGGTGGGGGAGGGGGAGGTGTATGTGTGTGTATGTGTGTGTTGTAATAGTAGTAGTAGTGGCAGTGGTAATATGAATAGCAACCAAGTCAA
>JAPQNM010000048.1:7029380-7031454 GCA_029783475.1 Metacarcinus magister
AAACATAAATCTTTTCACGGGATTAAAAGAATATTCCCCGCCAAATTTTCCATCCTTGCCTAGCCACGCCCATCTCTGCCTCTGCCTCCTCTGCCACGCCCATCACACGCCCCCCGCCACGCTCTTCGCCGCCGCCCATTCCTCCTCGGGGCTTTAAGGTTGCAACATCGTAAGGGCGGGAGGCTTGGAAGGGCGTGCCAAGTAAGACTGAATGAGAGAGAGAATGTACTATTATTATTATTATTATTATTATTATTGTTGTTGTTGTATTATTTCATATATATAAATTTCAAAGTAAAAATAATAATAATAATAATAATAATAAGAGAAAAAATAGCAATAATTTAACTAGTATTAAAAAAAAAAATAATAAAAATATTTACCCGAGGTCAGAGGTGGGTGTTTGAGGTCAAGGGTCACCCATTATGAGGTCAGGTCATCCTAGGTCACTTAGAAGTAGTAGTAGCAGTTGTAGTAGTAGCAGTAGTAGTTGTAGTTATAGGTGTTTGTAGTGCATCTAAGGCTTCACTAACTGCATCTGATATCTTGTTATATTTCTTCTCCGAGCCAACATAACCATCACCATTCTGTCATCATCATCATCATCATCATTATTTTTCATTTAATTATCTTACCTTTTTAGAATGAATCAGTTTGTCCTCCACAATGACCTCCAGGAAGCCAGTAGAGTTAGGAGTGGCCTCGTAACTCTAGGTGGAGAGAGAGAGAGAGAGAGAGAGAGAGAGAGAGGAGAGAGAGAGAGAGAGAGAGAGAGAGAGAGAGAGAGAGAGATTATATCATTGTTTAGTATATCAGAATATTTATCAATCAATACGTCTTCTATTTATTAATATACATTCTTAGTACTATTCATCATTTTATTCATTTGATATTAGTTTTCCTTGCATTTATAAGTTAAAAGTATAATAATAATTTAGTCAATATATCACACACAAAAAAAATCAATTAACTAACACGTAAACTATCTATTATTATTATCATTATTTTCTATTGATTTATATATAATTATCCTCACTTAATAATAATAATAATGATAATTTAACTTACAAATACGAGTTTCTCCGGGAATTCCGCTTCGAGGTGGCCGCCCTTAAGTTCGTGGTACTTGGGGCCGTAACCTCAGGCACCACTAGAAAGGGAAAATAAACCTTATATAACCAACAATTAAAGATGAAAATACATAAAAAATAAATAATTAAATAATATAGTAACCTCAAGCACCACTGCAAGGGTAAATTGACCTTATATACCTAAGAATTACGAGTGAAAATAACTAATAATAAAAACGTTCTATTTCAATACCTACTGCAGGAAAATTTTACCCTTATGTACCTAGGAGTCAGTGCAGAGAAGGATGACCAAAATGATAGAAAGGATTCGTAATTTTAGCTATGAAAGGAGACTAAAGCTTTTGAAATTACACTCACTGGAGAGACGAAGAGTAAAGGGAGATCTGATTGAAGTATTGAAGTGTTAGAAGTGTTTTAATAAGGGGGATGTAGGAAAAGTTCTTACGATCAGTAGTCAGGATAGAACAAGAAATAACGGATTCAAACTAGACAAATGTAGATTTAGTAAAGAAATAGGCCTAGATTGGTTTACAAATAGGGTGGTAGATGATTGGAACAGACTCAGTCATCAGGTAGTTAGTGCACAGACAATAGGGAGTTTTAAGAGAAGACTAGACGGCTTTATGGATGGGGATGAGAGGTGGGTGTAGGTAATAAGGGAGTATTGGAGTAACAGGATCTACCTAATGCAGGCCTCCTTGTAGCTTCCTTATATTCTTATGTTCTTATGTTCTTTCACTGGTTGTGTCATTCAGGTTTTACACTCAAAAACTTATCAATTTTACTAAGTCTCCGCCGTTAGTAATTTCTCCATTTTCTTTATATACGTGAGCTGGAGTCGTGTTTCAAGTGGCGATATTTATAAATTGTTAAATATATTGATATATAGCGATATGAAATCACTTTAGAGCCATCATTACGTTTATATATGTAAATTACTATGAATATATATCAGTTTTAGTGAAGAAAATTGACGGGAATTG
>JAPQNM010000048.1:7041554-7043356 GCA_029783475.1 Metacarcinus magister
TATTTCATATATATAAATTTCAAAGTAAAAATAATAATAATAATAATAATAAGAGAAAAAATAGCAATAATTTAACTAGTATTAAAAAAAAAAATAATAAAAATATTTACCCGAGGTCAGAGGTGGGTGTTTGAGGTCAAGGGTCACCCATTATGAGGTCAGGTCATCCTAGGTCACTTAGAAGTAGTAGTAGCAGTTGTAGTAGTAGCAGTAGTAGTTGTAGTTATAGGTGTTTGTAGTGCATCTAAGGCTTCACTAACTGCATCTGATATCTTGTTATATTTCTTCTCCGAGCCAACATAACCATCACCATTCTGTCATCATCATCATCATCATCATTATTTTTCATTTAATTATCTTACCTTTTTAGAATGAATCAGTTTGTCCTCCACAATGACCTCCAGGAAGCCAGTAGAGTTAGGAGTGGCCTCGTAACTCTAGGTGGAGAGAGAGAGAGAGAGAGAGAGAGAGAGAGAGAGAGAGAGAGAGAGAGAGAGAGAGATTATATCATTGTTTAGTATATCAGAATATTTATCAATCAATACGTCTTCTATTTATTAATATACATTCTTAGTACTATTCATCATTTTATTCATTTGATATTAGTTTTCCTTGCATTTATAAGTTAAAAGTATAATAATAATTTAGTCAATATATCACACACAAAAAAAATCAATTAACTAACACGTAAACTATCTATTATTATTATCATTATTTTCTATTGATTTATATATAATTATCCTCACTTAATAATAATAATAATGATAATTTAACTTACAAATACGAGTTTCTCCGGGAATTCCGCTTCGAGGTGGCCGCCCTTAAGTTCGTGGTACTTGGGGCCGTAACCTCAGGCACCACTAGAAAGGGAAAATAAACCTTATATAACCAACAATTAAAGATGAAAATACATAAAAAATAAATAATTAAATAATATAGTAACCTCAAGCACCACTGCAAGGGTAAATTGACCTTATATACCTAAGAATTACGAGTGAAAATAACTAATAATAAAAACGTTCTATTTCAATACCTACTGCAGGAAAATTTTACCCTTATGTACCTAGGAGTCAGTGCAGAGAAGGATGACCAAAATGATAGAAAGGATTCGTAATTTTAGCTATGAAAGGAGACTAAAGCTTTTGAAATTACACTCACTGGAGAGACGAAGAGTAAAGGGAGATCTGATTGAAGTATTGAAGTGTTAGAAGTGTTTTAATAAGGGGGATGTAGGAAAAGTTCTTACGATCAGTAGTCAGGATAGAACAAGAAATAACGGATTCAAACTAGACAAATGTAGATTTAGTAAAGAAATAGGCCTAGATTGGTTTACAAATAGGGTGGTAGATGATTGGAACAGACTCAGTCATCAGGTAGTTAGTGCACAGACAATAGGGAGTTTTAAGAGAAGACTAGACGGCTTTATGGATGGGGATGAGAGGTGGGTGTAGGTAATAAGGGAGTATTGGAGTAACAGGATCTACCTAATGCAGGCCTCCTTGTAGCTTCCTTATATTCTTATGTTCTTATGTTCTTTCACTGGTTGTGTCATTCAGGTTTTACACTCAAAAACTTATCAATTTTACTAAGTCTCCGCCGTTAGTAATTTCTCCATTTTCTTTATATACGTGAGCTGGAGTCGTGTTTCAAGTGGCGATATTTATAAATTGTTAAATATATTGATATATAGCGATATGAAATCACTTTAGAGCCATCATTACGTTTATATATGTAAATTACTATGAATGTATATCAGTTTTAGTGAAGAAAATTGACGGGAATTGGCTATAATTAAGTTTATA
>JAPQNM010000048.1:7043456-7048456 GCA_029783475.1 Metacarcinus magister
TTTTTCGAATTTAAAAATACGAATGAGGGAATTGGGAGAAAAAGAATTATTCCCTTTCTACCCGGGCTTTAACAACGCCACCTAGGTGGCCTTGGCTTTAAGCACTTTAAAATGTACCCTCTGGCCTTGAAACTCCTCGACTCACACTGCATTGCCAGCTAGGATTTTTCACCTATAAACTTAATTATAGCCAATTCCCGTCAATTTTCTTCACTAAAACTGATATATATTCATAGTAATTTACATATATAAACGTAATGATGGCTCTAAAGTGATTTCATATCGCTATATATCAATATATTTAACAATTTATAAATATCGCCACTTGAAACACGACTCCAGCTCACGTATATAAAGAAAATGGAGAAATTACTAACGGCGGAGACTTAGTAAAATTGATAAGTTTTTGAGTGTAAAACCTGAATGACACAACCAGTGAAAGAACATAAGAACATAAGAATATAAGGAAGCTACAAGGAGGCCTGCATTAGGTAGATCCTGTTACTCCAATACTCCCTTATTACCTACACCCACCTCTCATCCCCATCCATAAAGCCGTCAAGTCTTCTCTTAAAACTCCCTATTGTCTGTGCACTAACTACCTGCTGACTGAGTCTGTTCCAATCATCTACCACCCTATTTGTAAACCAATCTAGGCCTATTTCTTTACTAAATCTACATTTGTCTAGTTTGAATCCGTTATTTCTTGTTCTATCCTGACTACTGATCGTAAGAACTTTTCCTACATCCCCCTTATTAAAACACTTCTAACACTTCAATACTTCAATCAGATCTCCCTTTACTCTTCGTCTCTCCAGTGAGTGTAATTTCAAAAGCTTTAGTCTCCTTTCATAGCTAAAATTACGAATCCTTTCTATCATTTTGGTCATCCTTCTCTGCACTGACTCCTAGGTACATAAGGGTAAAATTTTCCTGCAGTAGGTATTGAAATAGAACGTTTTTATTATTAGTTATTTTCACTCGTAATTCTTAGGTATATAAGGTCAATTTACCCTTGCAGTGGTGCTTGAGGTTACTATATTATTTAATTATTTATTTTTTATGTATTTTCATCTTTAATTGTTGGTTATATAAGGTTTATTTTCCCTTTCTAGTGGTGCCTGAGGTTACGGCCCCAAGTACCACGAACTTAAGGGCGGCCACCTCGAAGCGGAATTCCCGGAGAAACTCGTATTTGTAAGTTAAATTATCATTATTATTATTATTAAGTGAGGATAATTATATATAAATCAATAGAAAATAATGATAATAATAATAGATAGTTTACGTGTTAGTTAATTGATTTTTTTTGTGTGTGATATATTGACTAAATTATTATTATACTTTTAACTTATAAATGCAAGGAAAACTAATATCAAATGAATAAAATGATGAATAGTACTAAGAATGTATATTAATAAATAGAAGACGTATTGATTGATAAATATTCTGATATACTAAACAATGATATAATCTCTCTCTCTCTCTCTCTCTCTCTCTCTCTCTCTCTCTCTCTCTCTCTCTCTCTCTCCACCTAGAGTTACGAGGCCACTCCTAACTCTACTGGCTTCCTGGAGGTCATTGTGGAGGACAAACTGATTCATTCTAAAAAGGTAAGATAATTAAATGAAAAATAATGATGATGATGATGATGATGACAGAATGGTGATGGTTATGTTGGCTCGGAGAAGAAATATAACAAGATATCAGATGCAGTTAGTGAAGCCTTAGATGCACTACAAACACCTATAACTACAACTACTACTGCTACTACTACAACTGCTACTACTACTTCTAAGTGACCTAGGATGACCTGACCTCATAATGGGTGACCCTTGACCTCAAACACCCACCTCTGACCTCGGGTAAATATTTTTATTATTTTTTTTTTTAATACTAGTTAAATTATTGCTATTTTTTCTCTTATTATTATTATTATTATTATTTTTACTTTGAAATTTATATATATGAAATAATACAACAACAACAATAATAATAATAATAATAATAATAGTACATTCTCTCTCTCATTCAGTCTTACTTGGCACGCCCTTCCAAGCCTCCCGCCCTTACGATGTTGCAACCTTAAAGCCCCGAGGAGGAATGGGCGGCGGCGAAGAGCGTGGCGGGGGGCGTGTGATGGGCGTGGCAGAGGAGGCAGAGGCAGAGATGGGCGTGGCTAGGCAAGGATGGAAAATTTGGCGGGAAATATTCTTTTAATCCCGTGAAAAGATTTATGTTTATGTTTTGTTGAAATGATAGAATATTTTGCTCTCTCTCTCTCTCTCTCTCTCTCTCTCTCTCTCTCTCTCTCTCTCTCTCTCTCTCTCTCTCTCTCTCTCTCTCTCACTTAACCTAACCAAATCAAACTTGACCTCAGATAAATATCAATAAAATAAAAAAAATCGATTAATAATTATTTGTATGTATTTATTTATTTTTCATTCAGTAATTTTTTGATGTCATTATTATTATTATTATTTATTATTATTAGTGTAAGAAAATAAAATGATTCACTGCATTTTTTGGTGATTTTAATTTCTTTTTAAACCTTTTTGAAAATTATATAAATATGTTTTATTATGAAAAATGTATGTATGTATGTATGTATGTATGTATGTATGTATGTATGTATGTATGTATGTATGTGTGTATGCGTGTATGTATGTATGTATTAACTGTGTGTATGTATGACTGACTGACTAACACACACACACACAAATAAATAAACACAATTTCATGTATACATTATTTTCATATTAGAAAGTTGTACATGACTGTCAAATAATATACGCACATGACTGGAATGTAGACACGAAAATACCCCTATAAGCACGCACGCACACACACACACACACACACACACACACACACACATGAATACGTACACAGCAATAAAAGTGTACATGGCCTCTTGAAACTTATACGTACATAACCTATACTTGGTACACATGGAATATGAAATACGTACATGTATTATACTCTTATGTACATAAGAGTATAACACATGTACGTATTGTATGTGTACGTTTTTGAAAAGTACACATGTATATATATTATTTTTGTTAATGTATACATGTAGATTATATCAAATGTATACATGTGTACACCTCTGAATACACACACACACACACACTTGGAAGCAATTCATAATATGTATAATATAATTATACATAATTATCATTATTATTATTATTATTATTATGAACACAGATTGAAAAGGTGAGATTATTAGTATATATATATAATTACAAGAATAACATAATAATTAATGAACTTAAATGCATATAATTATACATTAATAATAATAATAATAATAATAATAACAATACTATAAATATACTACTACTATTACTATTACTACTATTATAACTATAGATTTTACAAAACCCAATAATAATAATAATAACTGGAATGTTGAAATTTCTAACTAATATATTAATCAATTATTATTATTATATTCTTCTATTATTTCATTATTTAAAATCTAATAAATATTCATCTTGTAATAATAATAATAATAATAATATTTTGGCTTTAACACGAGAGAGAGAGAGAGAGAGAGAGAGAGAGAGAGAGAGAGAGAGAGAGAGAGAGAGAGAGAGAGAGAGAGAGAGAGAGAGAGAGAGAAACACAAATAATAATAACTGAAATACCTACACTAACCTGACCTAACTCTCACAGTAAAGAAACAACGGAAGGAAAGGTGAGAAGTATTAAGAAGGATGTGTTAGGAAGGAAGTGTTAGGAAGGATGTGTTAGGAAGGAAGTGTTAGGAAGGAAGTGTTAGGAAGGAAGTGTTAGGAAGGAAGTGTTAGGAAGGATGTGTTAGGAAGGAGGTGCTATCACTGCAATGCCTCTAACTCCTGTAGTAGCAGCTCCCCCTTCTCCCCCAGCAGCCTGCAGAAGTAGGTCATTGCAGGTCGGTTCCCCAGACTGAAGAGGTGCAGAATGTACTTCCTGTAGGGTGCAAAGGGGGGGTGGGGGGAAGGTGTGTTTGGGTGTTGAGGGTGTGTTTGGGTGTGTTTGGGGGTGTTGAGGGTGTGTTTGGGGGTGTTGAGGGTGTGTTTGGGGGTGTTGAGGGTGTGTTGAGGGTGTGTTTGGGTGTGTTGAGGGTGTGTTTGGGTGTGTTGAGGGTGTGTTTAAGGTGTGTTTTACGGGAAATGTATTTTTGATTTTGTGGCCCGAAAAATTTCCACACGAATTGAGGTCGAATTTGTTTTTGTCATTTTACTCCGAAACTATTAGTCCTACAAAAATATTATAGGTATATAAATTTATTGGCCTTGATGAGATCTATAAGATGGTGTCATCAGTTTTCTAATATGTTACTTAGTTTGGGAGGAAATGTAAGTTATGTTAAAGTTTTGTGAAAAATACATATTTATAAATATCTCGATTATTTACATTCCGATTTAATTCCACTATAGCTCAAAAGAAAGAGTTCTTTATGTTCTTTCTTTACTATTATATACAACTTTTACATAAACCTCATACTTTTCGAGTTATTTAATAAAACGTGATTTGTTAAAAAAATCTAAGGGTGTCAATCTTGGAAATTTCATGAAAATTTTTGCCACCTCAGAATGTGATGAAAATTAATACATAAAGGTTTTCAATGATGAAGAACACGAATATAGAATCAGTTTTATCATTACTATAATATTAAACACTATATAAACATTGTATTTTAATTATTCATTTATTTATTTTTATTGAGGGAAAGGATTATGTAAGGGTGTGTGTGTGTGTGTGTGTGTGTGTGTGTGTGTGTGTGTGTGTGTGTGTGTGTGTGTGTGTGTGTGTGTGTGTGTGTGTGTGTGTGTGTGTGGATATGACAATACAAATATATTTAACAGTCATGGTTATATAAGAATGACTGGATAATTCTATTGAAAACTACTACTACTACTACTACTACTACTATTACTATTACTATTACTACTATTTATAAGGTCGGTCACCCCAATTCTAACCTCTATTGATTATTTCTTATCTAC
>JAPQNM010000048.1:7055956-7062507 GCA_029783475.1 Metacarcinus magister
TGGGGTGTGTTAGGGGTGTTTTGGGGTGTGTTAGGGTGTGTTTTGGGGTGTGTTTTGGGGTGTGTTAGGGTGTGTTTTGGGGTGTGTTTTGGGGTGTGAAACTATGTGAAAAGTGTGTTTTGGGGTGTTTTTAAGTTTGTTAAAGTGTGCAAAAGTATATAAAAGTATATTAAAAGTGTGTTTCTGGGTGTGTGTGTGTGTGTGTGTGTGTGTGTGTGTGTGTGTGTGTGTGTGTGTGTGTGTGTGTGTGTGTATCTGTGTTTGTTTGTGTGTGTGTGTGTGTGTGTGTGTGTGTGTGTGTGTGTATCTGTGTTTGTTTGTGTGTGTGTGTGTGTGTGTGTGTGTGTGTATCTGTGTTTGTTTGTGTGTGTGTGTGTGTGTGTGTGTGTGTGTGTGTGTGTGTGTGTGTGTGTGTGTGTAAGTATAGTACAGTCATTCATCACCATACAGAGTTACATAATCATGAATAAAATATTAGACTTTTCACACTAACGGACACGGTTCCATCAGCATTACTACATGGAATTGAAGGTTGACTGTACGATTACTATTATTACTATTACTACTTCTACTATTACTTCTATTTGGTAAGGATAGAATACTACTACTATTACTATTATTATTGCTATTACTTTTTTATGCAATTTGAAGACTTTTGACACTAACGGACAGGGTTCCATCAGCATTAGTACGTTAAATTGAAGGTCAACTGTATATAACTGTATCCACACGGACCACTTTTTAGTAGCGACCAAAAAATAATGGTTAGTGGAGCGCGGAACCATTACCCGACCACACCACGAGCCACTTGCAGTCACCACCACCCTGCCACCCTACCACCACCCTGCCACACACTCCATCATGACACTGACCTCATCTGTGGTTCATGTGTAAGGTGTATCTACTCAACACTTTTTGTAGCGACCATTTTTTTGTGGTGAAATATTTTTGTAGCGGAAACTGGCCACTAAAAATGTCTCGTGTGAACCTGAGCCGATGCATATATACATACAATTGATAAAACAGGCAACCTAATTAATATACAAACATATATACATACATACACATAAATATTGTACAAAAACACACACACACACATATATACAAATGGGGGTGTTAGGGTGTTTTAAAAGTGTGTATTTGAGGTGTGTTGACCTGTGAAAGTGTGTTAAAAAAGTGTGTTTGGGTGTTTCTGGGGTGTGTTAAGGTATGTTTTGGTCACACACACACACACACACACACACACACACACACACACACACACACACACACACACACCCTCACCTCTTCATCCCGGTTCCTTCGTATCTGCTTGAGGAATTATCGGACCAGCCTGCCACGCCTCATCTCTATGTCTTCCTGCCTGTATGGGGGGGGGGAGGGAGAGTGATAAAGATAATAATAAGAAGAATAATGATAATAATGTCTTTCCTGACCAAAAATCGTGGGGTTGGGCGAGATGCAGACGCCATTTTTTTTCGTAGCCACACGCCAGGTTTTGTGACCATCAGTGTATTGCGCGTTCGTCACTAGGTCATTGTTAGGTTATGTTAATGATTCTGTCACCTTGTTTATAGCGTAAATCATTGTATTCCGTCTTCCCCACACACCCACCCCCCCCACCCACCCCAAAAGAACCCCACACACCCACAAGTCCCCAGGCTTGTTGGGGGTGATAAGGATATCTTATCATATATACATTTGCGACGGAAATGAATGTCAAAATCATTCGTAATGGATCAAAATCTATACGAAAAGTGTGTTATTTATATCCAAGTGCATTCTGGTGTAGATGTAAAATTTTACCGAACACAAACACGTACATACAAACACCCTTTAACTACGCCCACCGCCCATTTCACAGCCCACAGCCACGCCCACCTTCACGCCCATTCCCTTACCATTAAAATAGGTCCTCGCGGGTATCCTGGTGAAGTTAATAGGGGTGAATCCAACCTTAGGAGGTCCTGTCACTCCTCTGGCGGCCATCTTAAATCTGACTCAATCATGAACTCAGAGAGGTTAGGATAAAAATAATTTAGACGAAATTAGAGTATAAACTTGGATTTAAACTTTGATTAAGAGGTTAAACTTTGATTTTAACTTATAATAGAAGGTTAAACTTGGATTTGAGCTGGTATTAGGGGGTTAAACTTGGATTTGAACTAAGATTACGATTAAACTAAATAAACTAAATCCATAAATAAGTCTAAAAATCCCATTAATTCCTTTATTTCCAAAGAAAGCGCCGCGTCTCCAGGATGTGGAACATTTTTACTGCCGCCGTCCCTCACACCCAAGTGATGAACACTCACAGTGTCAAACGGGCGGCCAATACCTGGAGACGGTCACAACCCACCCAAGGCCACCTGGAGAGAAGGCCTGCGCGGGTAGCCGTGACGTCATCAGCATCAGTCATCTCTCTGGCTCTGTCCTCTGGCCTACAGTAGACGCTTATCACTTGCATTTATCTTGAACATACGATACGTAAAATGTATGTGAAGCCTAGATTAATAAATAATATAGCTCCATACCTATTACATTAGGCTAAACATGATGTAAGAGTGGATTATTATATAATCTTTGAAATAGACATGATTTCCAACTTTTATTGACATAAACATCCTGATCAGTTATGTGGAAACTAGGCTATAAATATACACTTGATTTATATTTTCAACCCCTTCTGTTTCGGCGTACCTATGCAATGTTATGCTACCTGTATTTAGAAGAGTTTGTGCAGTTTAAGAAGAATCTATCGTAGCATAAATGGTTACGTAAAATAGTTTGAAGCCGGTTAATTGTTAGAGGCCTTTTAAAAACTGAATAAAAATGTCTAACTATAGTTAGAATAATACTAAAATGACGTCGCCGTTACAGAAATGGTTCAATAATGTCCATTTGATCAAGCTAATCATAATGCAAGAGCGGATAAGAAGTCACAAAATTGACAAGCGGATTCCAAATTTTATTAACATGAATATAGCCATAAATATAATAAACTGTGTAATAAACTGTTTACATTTACAGTTCATGCACCCACATTTCTTCTTACACAAACCTTTTCATCAAGTTTTCCTTTTAACAAAATCCACTTCAATTCTCATTAACATCCACCAACTTCAATCATCACCACATCAATCTAAGCCATCTAAGATAATGTACATTAAATCTAGCTTTACTTAGTAATTTAGAAAAGGCCGAAATGTTAATAGACAGAGATTGCCCAAATAATATAACATAAACACACTCACATGTGACTCAGCCATTACCCTACGTCAAAGTCTGAAGCTTCCTTTTTTTCCCTGATTTGTTTTGATTTATGAAATCGTTCTCTTTCGCACAAAAATTATTTAGTAAAGCATTTGTAGAAGCCCACAGTATCCTTTTTTGAATTTTATTAATGCTATGGCCATCATCACAATTATTTAAAGGGAGGAAAGCATCATTTTCTATCAGTACATTAAGTGTAATCTCCAAGGCTAATTTTCTTTGATTTACTGATTTAGCGAATTCTGAATTTTTAGTAAGTTTAGTAATGACTATATAGTTATACATAATAATATTGACAACAGAATCATCAGGATAAAGCAGAGCGCCTCTGCTAATACCCTGTATATAATTGTGGTTGTCTGGAAGGCTATGTATATCTTCATTATTAGTTAGTAAGTCTTTGCAAAACTCACACTTCATTTTCTTTGACACAGCAAAGCAACAGTAACCAGCAAGATAGGTTATAACTTGGAGATAATCCATACATTTCTCAATATCATCGTTCGTTACCTCTATGTCAAACTTATGCATGTATTGTAAATCATTATTTTCCATTTTCTCCCATTTTTCCTCTTCAAAATCTTTCAAATCAACACTTTGGTTATGGAACGGTATCCTCAATACTGACATCATCCTCAATTTTTTTTCACACTCAAACACTTGTCTAACAGATATGTTATAATTGCAACCTGAAAGCTGCCGATACTTGCCGAACCTCGCCTCCAGTTGATCTGTTTGAAATTTACCTGGTAATATGTACTTCATATTCAGTTCATTTATACAATAATCTGTTACATGTAATATTGCAGTGGTAGTATGTTTGAGAGCAGTGAATGTTTCATTGGTCAGTTTTCCAGTCATTTCTGTCATGCCATCCCAAAGATTTAACCAATTAAGAAAATAATGCAAGAATAAATATTTCTCATCAGTCTTATCATTAGTCATTGGTGCAGAATATTTGTTATTATGACGAATACCTTTATAGGTTGATTTGACATTCATTATTGTCCACCAAAAATAGATTATTTGTATATAGCTTGCAACATCTCATAATATGGCAAATTATGTTCTTCCCCTAGAGTTTGTAATGCATTAATAGTATACTCATTGAAAATTTGTAAAACTAAACTAACATTTTGTTTTTCAAGATTTGAGGGTGACAGCGATTTAAGTGTAAGCTTATATGCATGTTTAAGGAGGGAATCTGCTTCTAGCGAGTGAAGTTTCTTTAAAGTATTGAAAGGAGCATTACAAACTCTAGTTACTGAATCATTTACGTCATCAGAGGGAAATTGTGGAAATAGCATGGACTTAGTATAATTTCTTGTATTAATCCAGTTATTTCTAATACATTTTAGTAAATGTACTGCATCAAACATAAAAAATAAAGGCCTTGAATCATGTGCTGGATGACGATATACAGTGGAACTTTTTGGAGGCGAGTGGAAGTATGACATGGCTTTCCTATTGATGGAGTTGTTATCTGTTATGACACATATTACTTTGAAACCTATCTGCTCTAACCCAATAATGACCCGCTTTATGATATTGAACAGGCTTTCTGCATTCATAGTTTTATCTGGCAATATGTGAACAACATCTTTAAATTTTGAGGACAGACTATTTAACATAAAGACAAATGCACTTTTTGCAGCTTCAGTACTGTTGAAAGCTGACCCAACTACATTACCACCTTTGTAATCAAAATACTGTTTAATGTGAATTTCATCAATCATTAGTGTTACCGTTATGTCACTTTGTGATAAAACTTTAAATTTATTCTTGATATACTTCAGAAAGTTGCTATTATGTTGTTCAGCTGCTGGGCTCAAATTGTGTGATAGTGTCAGTCTTCTAATAGTAGAGTAGCAAGGCAAGATTAATTGTCCACTTTCCCTCAATAACCTGTAAGCTTGGGGGGAACAGTTATATAGCAGGGATGAAAACACCATGAATTCTGATGAATAGTCCAGTTGTTTTAGGGTCATTAAGTGAAGTTGTTCAGACATTACTTTCAATGTATTCACATGTTTAGATGACTGTTCTTGTAGAAGTGACAATACAGATATTACAAGTTGCAATAAAAAAATTACTCTGCCAGGATTAGAAGCTGGTTCTTCAGTGTCACATTTTTTTAGGTTAGATAACAAGTCCTCAAGAGAATTAATGTCATTGATAAAATCTGGAATGCTGTAGTCACCCAATTTCTGCACCTCAACTTGACTTAAAAATACCTTCACTGCACAACTATTATCAATTGTTAGAGACAATGTTATTTTCGGATGAGGCATGCGTGCAATGTGGCATATCAACACTGATTCCTGCTCTTTAACTATTGTCCAGTATTTATCTTGGTTTTTTAGTTTATTTATCAATTCATCGGTTGTCTCAAATGTTCTGTGCTGTCTATGCTGTAACTCATCAGCAACACTTTCAACAATTGCATACTGAATTGCTGCTTCTTCTTTCCTGCATTTCCTTACATCAGGTGATTCTCGCAAAGTGGTCGTTGTTGAGAGATACGAGGGACAGTTAGGCAACTTTGTGGGAACTGCTCCTTTACGAAGCCTTGGTTTGCCTAATTTAACCGTAAGCTTCCTTCCAGTTCTCTCGTCAAAGTATGAAGTCTCCCTTTCTATGTCATCGTCATGGAAGTGTAGTTCACATACCTGTAAGTACATTTATAAATATTAGCATTGATCACAATTATTCATCTATCTATACTTCTTGAGGCAAAAGTATCATTTGTTTAGTATTCATGGAGACTAGTTAATGCGTTCAATTTTTGTCTGAATAAGGGTTTATAAATGTTTTAATTATTAATTTATTCATTTATTTATTGTTCATTAGTATGGCTGCCTACACAACTCTTACAAACATCGGGCATTGCGAGCCAGCTTCAGTTGGACGGCTTTTTTCATGTTAATCTCATACGACATTCCACGAAGCAAGTAGAAATGTAGTATTAGAAGCCATTTTATTTATATATCTATTAATTTATTTGTCTTCTTATTTATCTTTATTTATTCAAACTAAAGTCTTTTTGATGTTTCAACCTAGAGTTTTAAAACTTACATGTGCAAACATATTATATCCAGCACCAAACGCCAAACCCATAAACAAGGTTCTGTTATTTGTGAATGTAGGTTAAGGTTTGGTTAGGTTTTGTTTTGTTAGGTTACATTAATATAGAAGCTATCAAATGTTTTCTATGACCAAAAGTAGGGCAGTTGGACGAGGTTTAGTCCCGAGACGAAGATGTAAACAAACGCCATTTT
>JAPQNM010000048.1:7064597-7072097 GCA_029783475.1 Metacarcinus magister
GGAGTGTATCATTCTATCTATAAATAGTAGTTATAATCCTCTGTATTAGAAGCCGCGAGAGAGAGAAAGTTGATACATCCCTGCACCTGGCCTAGTCTTAATCCCAGGAGATGGCGACCCTTCCAATTATCGGATTAACAGGTTCATGTTTTCTCAAAACTCCCTTGAGTCCTATATCACCTTTCACGCAGGTGTTCACGAACTGTGGATATCACTCCTTATCCTTCATCCCTCGACCCAGTCAAAGCTCTCTGTCACTCATCAGTTCACGGCAAGCAGTCAGTCTGGATAGAGGTCCTTCATCCCTCTATCCAGGCTGCTATCAGATCAAAATCAGATCACCTTCAGACTCTGGCGAGATCAGTCATTCGGTCCTCTCAGTCACGACTTCAACTCAAACCTCTCTCGGCACATCATATCAATCAGTCTGTATCAACAAATAAGACATAAGAAAACTCAATCTTGTCTTACAATTCCTACTTGTATAAGAGGAAACGAATCATCAAAGAAGACTCTAATATACTGGTGGCAGCGGTGGGATGATGTCCTTCTAAGCAGTCGCTCAAGTACCCAAGTCTTCCCAGATCAAGAGCGTGCCATCACCGCACGCCCACCCGTCACAGAGCGCTATCATCGCGTGCACTTCATCGCCCCTGGCATTTCCTCGTCCGCGTCTCTGAAGTTACGACCCTTCGTCGCCCCTTCTGCAGTAGTCTCCGCTCAAGTGAGTCTACCGGAGTGAGTATCATTGCCTGTTCCTGTCCGTCTCGACGTCGACATAATCAAATCATCACGGATCATCGGGAACCCTCTCTCCCTCAAAATGCATCGTCTACTTCAAGTAACCAGTCCGTGTGGAGGCCCCTCATTCCTCCACTCGGGGCTGTATCCTCTTCAGGCAGTCAGCAAGTGGAAGTACTTTCCCCCTGCCTCCTCATCAGTCTCTTCAGGCAGTCAATCAAAGTGGAAGTCCTTCCCCCTGCCTCCTCCACATCAAGTGAGTTCAAATCAAGCTAGCTAGAGTAGAAGCAGTCATTCAGTACCTCTACTCGTGTTGCCTTCAGGGAGCCAGCTCAAGTGGGACACTCATCTTCCACTCCAGCTGATTCCTCCACAATATCGTGTGGATCACTACTCAAATCATCACGGATCATCATCACCCTCTCCCTCCTTGGCTGAACGTGTCATCTCTCAGACACCTTTCCTCAACGGACGTGATCCCTAATATATCTGCAGCCTCCACATTAAGTGCATCTTCACGAAATTAGGTATTTCTTAATCCTTCATTCTCAGGGAAGCGCTGTCATCCGCTCCCATTTCTATGTACCTTCTACTTCAAAATTCGTGTAAATAGATCTTGCTATTCAGCTGTATCACGTATTCATCGTATCAATTCAAATTCGTGTAAATTGCTCATATCATATTTCCTGTGTCATTTTCTACATATATATATATATATGTATGTTTCCTGTGCCATTTTCTACATGTATATATATGTATGTTTCCTGTGTCGTTTTCTACATGTATATATATGTATGTTTCCTGTGTCATTTTCTACATATATATATATATATATATGTATGTTTCCTGTGTCATTTTCTACATATATATATATGTATGTTTCCTGTGTCGTTTTCTACATGTATATATATGTATGTTTCCTGTGTCGTTTTCTATATATATATATGTATGTTTCCTGTGTCATTTTCTACATGTATATATATGTATGTTTCCTGTGTCGTTTTCTACATGTATATATATGTATATTCATGTTCAATTCTATGTATTCTTATTCATGTGTTGTTTGTTGCATTGTATAATTTCCAAACAACTTCATTTTCAACATTCCCCCTCTGTCTTTTCTTAACATACGAGGACGTATGTTTCCAAGGGGAGAAGCATTGTATCATTCTATCTATAAATAGTAGTTATAATCCTCTGTATTAGAAGCCGCGAGAGAGAGAAAGTTGATACATCCCTGCACCTGGCCTAGTCTTAATCCCAGGAGATGGCGACCCTTCCAATTATCGGATTAACAGGTTCATGTTTTCTCAAAACTCCCTTGAGTCCTATATCACCTTTCACGCAGGTGTTCACGAACTGTGGATATCACTCCTTATCCTTCATCCCTCGACCCAGTCAAAGCTCTCTGTCACTCATCAGTTCACGGCAAGCAGTCAGTCTGGATAGAGGTCCTTCATCCCTCTATCCAGGCTGCTATCAGATCAAAATCAGATCACCTTCAGACTCTGGCGAGATCAGTCATTCGGTCCTCTCAGTCACGACTTCAACTCAAACCTCTCTCGGCACATCATATCAATCAGTCTGTATCAACAAATAAGACATAAGAAAACTCAATCTTGTCTTACAATTCCTACCTTGTATTAGAGAAACAATCATCAAAGAAGACTCTAATATAGGAGGGAGAGAGGAAGGGAGATCAGGGTTGGGAAACAATATACAAACACTTTTTTATATCAACAGAAGATAGCAAGGGATGAACAGGAGGTGAAAGTTGCACGTTTCTCAAGGCAACAGTAACGAGTGAAGTACTACTCCTCCTCCTCCCCCCCCCTCCTCCTCCTCCTCCTCCCCCCCCTCCTCCTCGGGCTTCATTCAGAGGGTATTTAAACTGCCTCGTTATATTTTCACGGTTATTTTGTTTGATATCAGTTCGCCTCACACTTCTCTGCCTCGTGTGTGTGTGTGTGTGTGTGTGTGTGTGTGTGTGTGTGTGTGTGTCTCTCCAAGGGTGAAGGATATTACTTCTTACTACAGCAATACTACTACATCTTCGACTACTGATGACTGTTTATTATGAAGAACATTTACTACTATTGTTTTTTAGTTCTTAAGTTGATATAGTGAATTATTAGTAATTATTGACTTGGTTGCAATTCATATGCGTTTATTTTCGTTATTTTTTTGTTTTTTTAATGCGAGATTGACTTGAAGGGCTTATTATTTACCCTCTAGACATTATTAGAAGTAAATATAGTTTGTGTCAGTAACCTTTGAGTATTAATTGACATCTTGACCATAATGCTACGTATAGACAATTGATATATCTTTACATTACCTGATACATTCTGAGCTGAGAAGATTTTCCTTATTTCTGAGATATTCCATGTTTTGTGAGTACGTATTTGAGGTCCACACGTGATTCTACACCAGTTGTTGTCCTAGGAAGAAGAGAGTGTGTTGTAAAGGCCGTAGTGTTATACAAGATAGAATCCCTAACACGTACAAGCGAAGTTACGGTCAATAAACTGCAAGAGGATAATGTGGGAGAGATTGGACGGAGCTTGTTTGAAAATAAAGGTAAGTTTTGTTTTATTTATATTTTTCTTTTTCTTGCATTAAAAGGGTACTTGCCAAGGGACAACAAAAATACGTAAAATATATATATATATATATATATATATATATATATATATATGTATATATATATATATATATATATATATATATATATATATATATATATATATATATATATATATATATATAAATATTCCGCTTGTCATCGGACCCTGTAAAGAGGTTGTTATCTGTCTATATAGGTTATTAAGGTTAGGTTAATATAGGTTAGGTTATGTTTTGTTAATTTAAAAGATATCGAATGTTTTCTATTACCAAAAATCTGAGGTTGGGCGAGGTGCAAATGCTATTTTCGTAGTAGTAATAGTAGTAGCAGTAATAGGTAGTAGTAGAAGTTGCCATATTTTCTAGCTAACTAACACACTACTATATCTTGCCTATCTCTCCCTCCTACCCCCTTCCCTCCCCTTCCCCCTTATACCTTTCCACTACCTATTATTACCTTGCATCCCCCCCCCCTCCTTTAACGTTGTTCGTGGGTTGGAGGCGTTTAGGAAGCGGGGAATATCTGAAAAAGCTTAAAACAACGTCTGCTGTTAACGAGGCTGTCTAAGTATTAAGAGGAGGAACGATGAAGGCTTGTGTAGTTGCCGAGAGAGAGAGAGAGAGAGAGAGAGAGAGAGAGAGAGAGAGAGAGAGAGAGAGAGAGAGAGATTAAAATACATAAACAAAATGCATACACAATGATAACATGCAACTAAAATAAAATTATTGTAAATAATTAGGAAGCGAGGACCAGCGGGGCGCACTACATACCCCTATGACTGCTTGACAGAAACTGGGGTGTGTTGAGGGTGCTGCTGGCTGCTGGCTGGGCTCTGCGAGACACACACATCTCCCGCTCCCTCCCTCTCCCCGCCGCCTCGCCTTTCCTCCTCTATTTTCAAGGATAGTAACTCCATTTATGAATTGTTATTGACAATTTTTCTCACTTTGGGAGCTATGGATGCAGTCTGGCTGATTTTCTTCATCTTTTGGCCGAATTTACTCCTCTTGTGACCACCGAAACCTCTTGGTCGGTCAACAGGAACTCATAATTTAGGGTGTTAGGCAGTAAGGATCAGAGCGCGGCGCATGTTATACATCCTTGACTACTTAACAGAACTGGGTCTGCCTCTGCGATACGAGATATATACAATAGCTCCTCCCCATAATACCGCCTCGCCACCCACCCTCACCTTATTATTTTCATTTCATATTATTTCCTGCTTAGGAAGTAATTTTATGTCTCGTAGCGTTCTCATATTATACCTTCTACATTTCTTGTACTGTTCCATACACTAATACAGTTATTATAATTCCTATTCAGGTATATTTATGATGTTAGATTAGCTCCTTCCCCTCACCACCTCCTCCCACACACTCGTCTATCACTCCGACACCCTCGCCTCAATACCCGTTTCAACTCACGGCGCCAGACTTACTCCAGCTTGAGGGGCAAATGTACTTGGCTTATGCCGATAAGCTTACTGTGTGGCTGGAGTTAGTACACTTCCCCAGTGGGGCCACATCGAGCAGGCTGTCGTCAGTATTCCGCCAGTACTTCCAGCGATGGGGTGCACCAGGATCGGTCTCTACAGACGGCGGGACAAACCTAACTAGCGAGATGGAAATTTTCCTCGGGAGGTGGGGGGGTGGAGCAAAGAGTTGCGTCCGCCCACTTCCCTCAGTCGAATGGCCGAGCAGAAGCAGCAGTGAAGTCTGCCAAGAGACTGCTTCGCACTAACACAGGTGCAAATGGCAGGCTTGACACCGACAAGGCGTCGATGGCGTTAGTGCAGTATTTCAACACACCACTGCGAGGTGTGGACAAGTCACCCGCCCAGCTGGCCATGGACAAGCAACTCCGTGATGACATACTATGGTCCGTCTATATTATAAAGATACTTTGACTTTGACTTTCATAGCAATATATAACTTTATTTAATATATTAATAACATTTCATATAAAATTTCAAACCGTACACAGCTGACATGAGGGATAAAGGAATTAAGGTTACTGTGGCAACGCCGCTGAGACGGTAATTCCCCCATCGTCCGAGGTCAAAGTATCTTCATGAAATAGACGGATCATAGTACACCGACACCACTACCACTACAAGGTCGACATACACACTGGTAACAAGCCTGCAGGCGAGGGAACGTGTGGCAGCGCGACAACAGACGGAATGGATAGGCAGACAAGGCACACCCAGGACCCTTCCCCCATTAACACTCGGCACCCAAGTGTGGGTTCAGGACCACTCAACCAGAGTGTGGGACAGGCGTGGTGTGATCACACAAGTTCGCCCATATCGTCAATACACCGTCAAGTTGGAAGGCACCGGACGTCTCGGTTTGCGCAATCGCAGGCACCTGCGTGCTGTGCAAGGCATGTCGCTCGCAGCGCCCCTCACGCCGGCACCAGAGGTGGTGAGCCGCCCGCGAAGAGACTGTAGGCCTCCAGGGTGGGTGGCAGATTACATGAACACACACACACACACACCTTAATCCCTGCGTGTGCGTGTGCGGGTGTGTGGGTGTGCGTGTGTGCGTGTGTGGGTGTGTACTTGAGGGTTGATTGATTGTAATTCTTTTCTTTCCTTTATGAAATGGTTTGCTGTGAGGTCAGTTTGTTATTGTATTGAGTTTTTTATTTTTATTTCTCAGTGTTATCAGATATTACATTGTCCGCGTGTATACGGAGATGTAAGACATGTTGGGCGCTGCCGGGGCGGGGCAGCTAGCGACACCCAGGCAGGATGACCACACTCAAGACCTTCCACTCCTAGTTTTAGCAAAAAAAATTTAACAGTATTGAACCCTGTAACAGTACTTATAGTAGCCTATCCCTATCTGATCATTAAGTTTGTTTTACCCGATGATTCATGGTACATACGCTCCTGACGGCCGCTGGATGTACACTGCCGGGGGATGACACAATGACAGTCAACCAGTAGATGGCTCTCACGAAAATCAGCTGCATATACCACTAATTTCGCGGACCCCCTATCAAAGAGAAGCAAGCTGATAAATGGATAGACAGACAGACGGGAAAAAAGATTGAGTGTAATAGATGTAGATACACACACACACACACACACACACACACACACACACACACACACACACACACCCTTGATTGTAAAACACGAAACTAAATAAAGTGGAAATAAAACTCTACAGCGACACAGGGACGTTTTGTGTTACATGTGTGTGTGTGTGTGTGTGTGTGTGTGTGTGTGCATCCGCCTGTGAGTTATATTTTTCACTGTGTTTCGTCCTGACCTTGTGATAGCGCGTAATAATAATGTTCAACGCCAAGGCAACAGTGATAATATTTTAATCAGTGAAATTGTTTAGTATTATTACGCATCGCACACTAAAACAAACACACACACACACACACACACACACACACACACACGGGCGAGATGATCACACTCAGCAACTTACCTAACCACCTCGAGGCTTCATACTCACTCGCCTTCTCGCAGCTTCATGAACCGTCCGAAACACTTGAGTCTAGGTCCTATAAAAAAAAAACACGCGGCAGTAGTCAGCCGGACGTCGACGTGTAAGGGTGTGTGGTGTGCCGGCAGACGCTGGTTGCCTCTGATCGCTGAATGTATAGGTATTTACTCCTTACTTCATTTATATATAGTGTTTAAAGTAGGTAATCTATGGTAGGTCAGTGATTTTATAAGTATTTTCCTTCCTTCCTTCACTTACGTTGTGTGTTTGAGAGTTAATTTATGGTACAAGGATGCTAGGATTTGCACCTTTTGAGGGGTTAATTAAAAGGACGTAATTAAGATAGCATTATAATTATTCTACTAGACATGGTTTTTGCTTTCCTCCTAATAGTAGTAGTAATAGTAGTAGTAATAGTAGTAGTAGTAGTAATAGTTTAGGTTAGGTTGTGTTGTTGGTCTGCCTTCATACAAATGCGAAAATAAATGAAAAAATAAATTAAATGTATTATTCTCATTTTTTTTTCAGGGAGGGCGTGAGGGAGAGAGTGAGAGGTGAACAAAAACAACAATAACAAAACAACAGACAACAACAACAACAACAACAAGAGTAAACACCAAGATTAACGAGTGAAAGTGAAAAAGAAAACAAAAAGAAAAAAAAATA
>JAPQNM010000048.1:7079597-7085777 GCA_029783475.1 Metacarcinus magister
TCCTTTTTTTTTTTCCTTGTGTGGTTGAAGTTTCCCTCTTTTTTTTCCCCTCCGCCTCCTTCCTTCGTTTCCTATCTCCAAGATTGATGACTTCCATTTTTTTCCTTTTTTTTCCTTATTTTCATTCATTATTTATCAGATTTTCCTTCTTTTATTTAACTTTTTTTTTGTATATTATAATTAACACACACACACACAACACACACACACACACACACACACACACACACACACACACACACACACACACACACACACGAAAATGAAAGGGAAGAAAGAAAAGAAAGAAAGAAAAAAAAGTGTCCTTAGGCTTTAAATGTGAATAATATATACTCTGTGTGAGAGAGAGAGAGAGAGAGAGAGAGAGAGAGAGAGAGAGAGAGAGAGAGAGAGAGAGAGAGAGAGAGAGAGAGAGAGAGAGAGAGAGAGTGGGGGGGGGGAAAGAGACACAGTGGTTTAAAATTATATTCCTGATATAATAATGTGTTGTAGGTGGCTGGTCTGGCAGTTAAGAACATAAGAACATAAGAAATGATGAGACTGCAAGAGTACAGTTGATGACCTACACGAGGCAGTTCCTTGTCTCCCACTCTTTGAATAATCCAATATTTATCCATCCCACCTGTCATCCCTATCCATACTCTCATTCAACCGTCTTTTAAAGCTACCTATTGATTCAATCACTTGTGCAGTTTCTTTTTGCAAGACTCATTGGTGATTCCACTTAGGTCTCCCAGTGTCTGAGGCAGGCAGTTAAATAATGGAGGTTCGTTGTGGGTGAAGGAGTTGTGTTGACGTCCTCACGCGCTGTATCTTGACGCTGGTCCCGCGGATGTAACAGTCTGCCCCGTCTTTTTTTTCTTCTCAGTGTTCGTATTATTCACGGGATGTGTGAAGAATAACAGTAATATACTAACACGTATGGGTGTGTATGTAGTGATAACCAGTGTTAAGGTGCAGAATATGTATTGTATATGTGTGTTTTGTGAAAATATAATGTGGTGAGCAGAGCGAGCGAGAGTGGGAAATAGGCAGGCGAAGCAAGGCAGTGGTGGTGGTGGTGGTGGTGACGAGACACTCAACACACACACACGAGCTTGATAATGGATTAACAGACACACACAGTAACTTGTGTGTGTGTGTGTGTGTGTGTGTGTGTGTGTGTGTGTAGTAATAACCAGTATGGAAGTACAGAGTATGTGTTGTATGTGTGTGTTTTGTGTAAATATGAGGGAATTAATGGAAGGAGCCAGCGAGCGGGAGGCAGGCAGGCAGCCAAGGCAAGGCGAGGCGAGGCAAGGCAAGGCAAGGCAAGGCAGGCGAGGTAGTGGTGGTGGTGGTGGTGGTGGTGACGAGACACTCAACACACAGACAGACGAGCTTGATAATAGGTTAATAGACACACAGTAACTAGAGTGGATGTGTGTGTAGTAATAACCAGTGTTTAGGTGTAGAGTATGTGTTGTATGCGTGTGTTTTGTGTAAATATAATGTGGTCAGCCCAGACAGAGGGAGGGAGCGCGTATAGACAGAATTACGAGAAATCCAAACAGACACACATGTAGACACATAAACCAGGTATACAGACAGATAGATATGATGATAATACTATATAATAACTAACACAATCACTGAAATAATCTATACATAGCTTCAAAGGCGGGTACATACAATTTCATAGCTGCAAAATGTTCTCCCCGTCTATTTCCTGCATAATTCTCGCTTATTTCCAACGTATTCTCTGCCCAAACACCATAGATTAAAAAAAACATTAAAAACATTATCGAGTTATGCTTTACACGTTATAAGACCATAAATAAAGCAAGGTTAATTACCTATTAAGCGTAAATAACCTTAATAAATAACATGAACAGGTTTCAACAGGTACCGCTAGGTGGCGGCCGTGTGTTGGCTGCTGGATCACGTATATATATTATACACAGGAAAGCAATTATATATACTTTAAAAAACCGTCTGTAATACCTAACAGTCTCGTACATAAACATTTGTTATATTTGATTCGTATTTATTTCATGAAAAATGTTTTTTTCTAAGATCAATTATAAAATAAAAAAACTGAATAAAGCAATAATAATGAAATCAAACCAATATAAACCATATAATAGAATATATAAAAAATATTCAAACAGAAAGTAAACCCTAAATAAGCCATAGAAAAAAGAAAACCGGAAAAAACAATGAAAAAATGAGAAAAAAACACCGTAATTATTTGTTTATATCCAAGAGTGTTAATTATAGCGTGTTAGGTACAGTAATAGAAGTGTTAGGACATGGTGACCTACAAGGATAGAGATGAAGGTGAGTGTGTTGTGTTGTGAGTGTGTTTTGGTGAGCCTTTTAGCCGCCGCTGTCATGTCATACGAGTTACAAGAGAGAACTTAAATCATTCGAGGCGTCACTATAAAAAAAAAAAAAAAATTCTAAAACCTGCACCAAATAACAGGCGAGGCAAGTCCATCTGTGCCTCCATATGCCTACTGGTGCCAACGGTTAATGATATCAAAAATAAATAAATAAATGACAGGTGTGGCGTGACCCTGTGGTGTTGTGTGGTGGTGATGACACGCGGTGGTGATGACAACACGAGGTGGTGACAGGTGGTGGTGATGAAGCCGATTGAGTATAGAGGTCACCAAGGATTACATACAGATCCTTGGTGATGACGGAGCCGATATGGTGATGACAGGTATTGTTAGGCATTATTAAGTCTTTGTGGTGATGGTGGTGGTGGTGGTGGTGGTGGTGGTGGTGATGAAGACGCTTGGGTATGGTGGTGACCAGAGGCGGATCTAGAAGTGGATGAGATCAGTAAGAGTTGAGGATATCACAACACACGCTTTGGTAAGACGAGTCACTCATCCAACAGGAAGGTTCTGTAGCAAGCTTGACTCACACACACACACACACACACACACACACACACACACACACACACACAGGAAGATCAGGTCCTATTGAGCTTAGGCTTGACAGCTTAACATGGCATGATTGGGTGGGACAAATTGGATTATGTAGAGTCATTAAGTCAATTTGTAGCAGATTTACAGGATTGACAAGTTTCCCGGAGTCATTAAGGCGGAGTGTGTGTGTGTGTGTGTGTGTGTGTGTGTGTGTGTGTGTGTGTGTGTGTGTGTGTGTGTGTGTTAGATTGAGTCGTATTTTACAACTCATCATTATTATTGTCATTATTATTATTATTGATCTTTTCTTCTTCATTTATTATTCTTCTTTTTTATTCTCCCTCTTCCTCCTCCTCCTCCTCCTCCTCCTCCTCCTCCTCCTCCTCCTCCTCCTCCTCCTTCTAAAGCGTGATAAACATTCTCCCAAATCAATGTTATTTACAAGGATTCGTCGCCTACCTCGTTCATCTTCCCCTCCTTCTTCCTCCTCCTCTTCTTCTTCCTCCTCTCCTTCCCTACCTTCCACTCCCTACCATTCCTCTCCCCTTATCTCCCCTTATCTTCTCTCCCCTACCCTCGCCTCGCCTCCCTTTCCCTCCCTCCCTTCCCCTCCCCTTCCTTCCCATTTCTCTCCTCTCGCTCTCCTTAACGACATGACAAACGAGACAACTTTTCTCCGATGTGTCCGTGTGTGTGTGTGTGTGTGTGTGTGTGTGTGTGTGTGTGTGTGTGTGTGTTTGTGTGTGTGTGTGTGTGTGTGTGTGTGTGTGTGTGTGTGTGTGTGTGTGTGTGTGTGTGTGTGTGTGTGTGTGTGTGTGTGTGTGTGTGTGTGTGTGTGTGTGTAGAAAAAATAAATATAAATAAATAAATGAAGGTATCAACAGCGCATTAAGTAAGCCGCGAGTATAAACAATAGAAGGACGAGAGAGAGAGAGAGAGAGAGAGAGAGAGAGAGAGAGAGAGAGAGAGAGAGAGAGAGAGAGAGAGAGAGAGAGAGAGAGAGAGAGAGAGAGAGAGAATCTATAAGAGAAATGATTAGTCCAACACTCTGGTTTATAACACTCTTACTCTTTCACTTTCTCATTTCTAACACACACCCAAGAGCCAAGTGTCAATGTTCAAGTGTCTTCCTCCTCCTCCTCCTCCTCCTCCTCCTCCTCCTTTTCATCACTCTAGTATCTTCCTTCCTCACTCTACCTCCTCATTCTTCCTCAACAACACCCATTTACTCCCTCCATAACACTCATACACACAATTTTCCCCTCACTACTCCTCCTCCTCCTCTTCCTCTTCCTCCTTCTCCTCCTCCTCCTCTTCCTCTTCCTCTTCCTCTTCCTCCTCCTCCTCCTCCTCCTCCTCCTCCTCCTCCTCCTCCTCCTCTTCTTTCTCCTTCTCCTCCTCCTCCTCCTCCTCCTTAAAATGGTTTCCCCTTTACAACCTAATGGTTATACCTTGGTTCATGTTAATATTGGTTGTCATTCTAAATTCAACACAACTCCCTCAATACATCTTGTTATTGTCTATTCAAGATGTACAACTTTCAGTCAAATCATTGTTCACGTTTCTGTGACGGAATTTATTTATTTATTTTTTTTGCCCGGTAATGTTGACCAAACATTCACGTAAAAAACATTGATGCCATTTTACTACAAAACTATTAGTCCTAGAGCATGTATGCTTATATACATATGTGTATAGCTTGACAAGGTATATCAGATGGTGTAATAATATTTCCAATATCTTTAATATCTTTGGAGACAATGAGGAAGAAAGTAATGTTTATTAAAAAAAATACATTTGACATTTTTTCAATTATTTACATTCCATTATCATTATATTATAGCTCATATTATCGGCCGTTCTCTTCTCTTTCATTATTACTCCATACATTTTCTACGTAAACCTCATACTTTTCGAGTTATTTAATAAAACGTGATTCTTAGCCAAAATTCCAAGGGTTGGACCCACAAAAATTGGGTGACAATTTTGAAATGTTAAAATCTCACAAGAATTGGTGTATAGAGGTTCTACTGCATCAAAAACACGAATCTGGACTCAATTTTATGATTAGTATAATATTAACCCGTAAAGAGTAGTAGTTATTATACTATTTATTGTGTTGAAAGATTCGTCCCTGAGCCAGTAAGACTGTTGCTGTCTGTTCTTCCTTTGTACTACTACTACTCCTCCTCCTCTTCCTCCTCCTCTTCCTCCTCCTCCTCCTCCTTCTCCTCCTCCTTCTCCTTCTCCTTCTCCTTCTCCTTCTCCTCCTCCTCCTCCTCCTCCTCCTCCTCCTCCTCCTCCTGCTCCTCGCGTTACTTCCTGGTGAGTGAAGGTTGAGGAAGAACAAAAATTAATGAGTGTGAGTCGTTCAGATAATCAATGAGGAGATGAGATTGGAGGACTTTAGTTACCAAGACTACTCATTAGGGAGGAGGAGGAGGAGGGGGGGGGAGGAGGAGGAGGAGGAGGAGGAGGAGGAGGAGGAGGAGGAGGAGGAGGAATGTACTTATAGTGTATATTTTTTTTACCAATGAAATTATACAGATTCATATATCAAATTCGTATGATATTTATTTTATAACTACGTAATTATCGTCACTTAAATAGAGAGTAAGATGAGATAAACTACAGAAATAAAATAAAATAAAAGTTATATATATAGTATCAATTCGCCTTTTATTTATGAGAATTAAATCGCTTTCAGTAAATATTAAGTATCTTTATAAACAATTATATCATTTTCTTTTAACTATTAATCTCCATGACTTAATAATTCAAACTCTATTTACCTTTTTAATCTCTAACTTACGAGGGAATACAAGGGAACCCAAACAGCAACGTACCCTAGGGTCCCGGCTAAGGCTGTTTGATATAACTACTCTACACTAACTACTTGAATTAGAGAAAGGATAGTACAGTAGAAGGCTCCTCCCCTCCCCTCCCACCCATAACTTGGCTTGTAAAAATTAAACTCTATTCATAATAATTAGGTGACCATTATTTCCTTAATTACATTTTCTTAATTACTTTGTTGAAAAGATGGTGAACTAGTTGAGAGAGAGAGAGAGAGAGAGAGAGAGAGAGAGAGAGAGAGAGAGAGAGAGAGAGAGAGAGAGAGAGAGAGAGAGAGAGAGAGAGAGAGAGAGAGAGAGAGAGAGAGAATAGTGAAAGAGAATTATTTCAGAAAGATAGATTGGAAATTTCTTTGTTTCTAGACTGTGAAGGAAAATTTGCCGATGTAATTAATAGTCACTTT
>JAPQNM010000048.1:7085877-7100877 GCA_029783475.1 Metacarcinus magister
TTCTCTTTCTCTCTCTCTCTCTCTCTCTCTCTCTCTCTCTCTCTCTCTCTCTCTCTCTCTCTCTCTCTCTCTCTCAGCCAGACCTGAAAGAGCTGAAAGAGTCAAGAAGATGGAAGAGAAGGCGTGAAAATAACCAAGAAAGGAGGAGGAGGAGGAGAAAGAGAAGAAGATGAAGGAGGAGGAGGAGGAGGAGGAGGAGGAGGAGGAGGAGGAGGAGGAGGAGGAGGAGGAGGAGGAGAGAAAAAAAGAACTGAAAGAGGTAGGAGCGTGGGTTGAATGAGTTATTATGAAAGAATAAATGATGAGAGAATCTGATTACGATGTTAATGTTCTGATGATGATGATGATGGCAGTAGGTGATGAATGATCAAGTGTATAATCAATGTGCTGGAATATGCCTTCATTATTTATGCTTAATTACCGCCATTAACTCCTCATTCATCACTTCTTCCTTCCCCCACTTATTCCTTCCATACTTATTCCTTCCTATCTTTCCTTGGTCTTTCGCTTCTCTAAGTACTATGAATATTTTTCTTGATATTCCTTATCTGACAATGAGGATGAAATTAGGAAAGAATATATAACTACGAAATTAATTAAACAGAAGAAGAATGGGAAAGAAATGATACAGTAAATAAAAAAAAAAGCATACTATTGATATAAAAAAAAGTATAGAGTTGAGAAAAAAAGAAAGCGTCATCTCTATAAATAAAATATAGAGTAGAGAATATAAAGTAGCATCGACATCAGAGTAGAGGAGAGCTTGTCCACGGTAATGTTCCAGTTCATGTAAATATCTTGGGACATTTTTCAACCATAATGGAAAAAGTTGCTGTGCTGAGTGCAACACTTGTTTACGTTTTGTGTCGAGCGCAAAGGTCGTGATACACCTAACTTACACACACACACACACACACACACACACACACACACACACACACACACACACACACACACACACACACACACACACACACACATGCATCTCATTTTATCTGAGTTCACTTTTTTTTCATATTCAAATAATGTCTTTGTCTCTCTCTATAAGTCCCTCTATACCTCTGTTCCTTCCGCTCCCTCACCACCTTGGTTAAGAAAACATTCCTCTTCACTCCCTATCCATCTCTACAGCTGCAGTAACAAGAACATATAGTAAAAAAAAAAACACATCTTGATATTTTCGTGACCAGAATATTATCTTACACCGCAAACTAGATTGACCTATATTGACATTGTACTTAATTGAAGGAGTGGCATTTAAAAGTCATCCTGCCCTCTCCCTTCATGTTTTTTTCAGCCTTTCAGCGCGTCTCCGAATTGTGTGAAATGTGGAAAAAATACAAATCACAGGAGAATGCAGGCCCCGACTGTGACTCTAACTATAGTAAGCAGTAAAATAATCTATCTATCTATCTATCTATGTTTTCCCTTCCCTCCCTGCCTTTAATACCACTCATGGCAAGTCATGTTAATTAAAAATGACAGTAAGATGAGAGGGTAAGGCGATTAAAATGCATTAGAGCAAATCATTTCATACAATATTAATGCCAATATATTACTGTACCCACACACTAAGTGATGGCCAACTCTTCTCTTCAATAACGTTTAGAATTATCATAATCATTAAGCAGCACGCGCACGGAGGACCCTTCAATGTAATATTAACACCTGCTATATAGGCATCAGGTGGTGACATTTCCTCTACCCTTCCGTGCGTGGGAGGTGAAGAAGCCATTGAACAGAGACACAAATCAACGCTGGAATGAAGCCTGACTATAAAACCCAACAAAGGCGACAGATACACACATCAGTCCGCAGACGCACGGCCGGATAAATCACTGCCAACAAAAGGCAGAAAAAAGGAACAGAAGCGATATTCGTGCCGACTAAGTGTGGCAAATTAATGGAGGAATTTATCACAGGGCGGCACCTGGTCCTCGCCGTTATGGGAGAGTTATGCTTCAATTTTGTCTTTTATAGCAGGACGGCGTGGTCAGGACGCTTCCCCCTAGGCTGAGAACGACCCAAAGCCCACCACTTGAACCCATCGTCGACTTTTGCTTCGCTTGCTTCACTGCCACCCGAAGCATCCCGCCTCACTGCTTCGAATTCTCGCTTCAGGTCTCGTGTGTATCTGGGTCACTCACTCTCATCATGCTAGTCAGTGTGAGTCGTGCTTAGGGATTAGAAGGTATTAGGATGACAGATGTAAAAATAAGTCAGGGTAGAAATTCGAGGCTCCAAAGATCTATAGGATTCGTGTTTCGAGAAGATGTAATGAAACACTAAGCTAAACGTTCCTATAAATACACACACACACACACACACACACACACACACGTTGTCATTCATGTTCCGCTCATTCAAGTAAAGGAAAATTCATGTCCTTTCAAAATATAGGAAAGTGTCAATGTAAGCTGCATTTGCTTCCCGTCTGCCTCGCACAAAGCTCTGGTGAACTTGTGAGATATTTTCCATGACTACCAAGCGGAGGGAGTGTCATGTGTTGGGTCACCTGTATTGGTAGGTGAGTAGAGGTGTGAACTAGAAGCTGCATTACCTATATAAATATTAATGATAAAAATAAATATTAATGATAAAAATAAATATTAATGATAAAAATAAATAATGATGATAAAGATAAATAATGATGATAAAGATAAATAATGATAATAAAAATAAATATTGATGATAAAAATAAATATTAATGATGAAAATAAATATTAATGATAAAAATAAATATTAATGATAAAAATAAATATTAATGATAAAGATAAATAATGATGATAAAGATAAATAATGATGATAAAGATAAATAATGATGATAAAAATAAATATTGATGATAAAAATAAATATTAATGATGAAAATAAATATTAATGATAAAAATAAATATTAATGATAAAAATAAATATTAATGATAAAAATAAATAATGATGATAAAGATAAATAATGATGACAAAGATAAATAATGATGATAAAAAATAAATATTGATGATAAAAATAAATATTGATGATAAAAATAAATATTAATGATGAAAATAAATATTAATGATTAAAATAAATATTAATGATAAAAATAAATATTAATGAATAAAATAAATATTAATGATAAAAATAAATATTAATGATAAAAATAAATAATTATGATAAAAATAAATAATGATGATAAAAATAAATATTGATGATAAAAATTAATATTGATGATAAAAATAAATATTGATGATAAAAATAAATATTGATGATAAAAATAAATATTGATGATAAAAATAAATATTGATGATAAAAATAAATATTAATGATAAAAATAAATAATAATGATATAAATAAATATTAATGATAAAAATAAATATTAATGATAAAAATAAAAATTAATGATAAAAATAAATATTAATGATAAAAATAAATATTAATGATAAAATAAATATTAATGATAAAAATAAATATTAATAATAAAAATAAATATAAATGATAAAAATAATAATAATAAAAAAAATAAAAATGATAAAAATAAATATTAATGATAAAAATAAACATTAATGATAAAAATAAATATTAATGATATAATTAAATATTAATGATAAAAATAAATATTAATGATAAAAATAAGTATTAATGATAAAAATAAATATTAATGATAAAAATAAATATTAATAATAAAACAAAATATTAATGATAAAAATAAATAATAATGATAAAAATAAATAATAATGATAAAAATAAATATTAATGATAAAAATAAACATTAATGATAAAATATAAATATTAATGATATAATTAAATATTAATGATAAAAATAAATATTAATGATAAAAATAAATATTAATGATAAAAATAAATAATAATAATAAAAATAAATGTTAATGATAAAAATAAATATTGATGATAAAAATAAATATTGATGATAAAAATAATATTGATAATAAAAATAAATATTGATGATAAAAATAAATATTAATGATAAAAATAAATATTAATGATAAAAATAAATATTAATGATAAAAATAAATAATAATGATATAAATAAATATTAATGATAAAAATAAGTATTAATGATAAAAATAAATATTAATGATAAAAATAAATATTAATGATAAAAATAAATATTAATGATAAAATAAATATTAATGATAAAAATAAATATTAATGATAAAAATAAATATTAATGATAAAAATAAATAATGATAAAAATAAATATTAATGATAAAAATAAATATTAATGATAAAAATAAATATTAATGATAAAAATAAATATTAATGATAAAATAAATATTAATGATAAAAATAAATATTAATGATAAAAATAAATATTAATGATAAAAATAAATATTAATGATAAAAATAAATATTAATGATAAAAATAAATATTAATGATAAAAATAAATATTAATGATAAAAATAAATATTAATGATAAAAATAAATATTAATGATAAAAATAAATATTAATGATAAAAATAAATAATGATAAAAATAAATATGATGATAAAAATAAATATTAATGATAAAAATAAATATTGATGATAAAAATAAATATTAATGATAAAAATAAATATTAATGATAAAAATAAATATTAATGATAAAAATAAATATTAATGATAAAAATAAATAATGATGATAAAGATAAATAATGATGAAAAGATAAATAATGATGATAAAAATAAATATTGATGATAAAAATAAATATTGATGATAAAAATAAATATTAATGATGAAAATAAATATTAATGATTAAAATAAATATTAATGATAAAAATAAATATTAATGAATAAAATAAATATTAATGATAAAAATAAATATTAATGATAAAAATAAATAATTATGATAAAAATAAATATGATGATAAAAATAAATATTGATGATAAAAATAAATATTGATGATAAAAATAAATATTGATGATAAAAATAAATATTGATGATAAAAATAAATATTGATGATAAAAATAAATATTGATGATAAAAATAAGTATTGATGATAAAAATAAATATTGATGATAAAAATAAATATTAATGATAAAAATAAATAATAATGATATAAAATAAATATTAATGATAAAAATAAATATTAATGATAAAAATAAAAATTAATGATAAAAATAAATATTAATGATAAAAATAAATATTAATGATAAAATAAATATTAATGATAAAAATAAATATTAATGATAAAAATAAATATTAATGATAAAAATAATAATGATAAAAATAAATAATAATGATAAAAATAAATATTAATGATAAAAATAAACATTAATGATAAAAATAAATATTAATGATATAATTAAATATTAATGATAAAAATAAATATTAATGATAAAAATAAATATTAATGATAAAAATAAATATTAATGATAAAAATAAATATTAATGATAAAAATAAATATTAATGATAAAAATAAATAATAATGATAAAAATAAATAATAATGATAAAAATAAATATTAATGATAAAAATAAATATTAATGATAAAAATAAATATTAATGATAAAATAAATATTAATGATAAAAATAAATATTAATGATAAAAATAAATATTAATGATAAAAATAAATAATAATAATAAAAATAAATATTAATGATAAAAATAAATATTGATGATAAAAATAAATATTGATGATAAAAATTAATATTGATAATAAAAATAAATATTGATGATAAAAATAAATATTAATGATAAAAATAAATATTAATGATAAAAATAAATATTAATGATAAAAATAAATATTAATGATAAAAATAAATATTAATGATAAAAATAAGTATTAATGATAAAAATAAAATATTAATGATAAAAATAAATATTAATGATAAAAATAAATATTAATGATAAAATAAATATTAATGATAAAAATAAATATTAATGATAAAAATAAATATTAATGATAAAAATAAATAATAATAAAAAAATAATAATGATAAAAATAAATATTAATGATAAAAATAAACATTAATGATAAAAATAAATATTAATGATATAATTAAATATTAATGATAAAAATAAATATTAATGATAAAAATAAATATTAATGATAAAAATAAATATTAATGATAAAAATAAATATTAATGATAAAAAAAATATTAATGATAAAAATAAATAATAATGATAAAAATAAATATTAATGATAAAAATAAATATTAATGATAAAAATAAACATTAATGATAAAAATAAATATTAATGATATAATTAAATATTAATGATAAAAATAAATAATAATGATAAAAATAAATATTAATGATAAAAATAAACATTAATGATAAAAATAAATATTAATGATATAATTAAATAATAATGATAGAAATAAATATTAATGATAAAAATAAATATTAATGATAAAAATAAACATTAATGATAAAAATAAATATTAATGATATAATTAAATAATAATGATAGAAATAAATATTAATGATAAAAATAAATATTAATGATAAAAATAAATGAAACCGTATATTTATATAAAAACATGACTTTCTTCCTCATTTTCTCGAAAGCTATTAGAGATATTGAAATATCATTGCAGCATCTGATAGACCTAATTAAACTGTACAACTGTCATTATGAATTTTTGTTCTATGACTAATAATTACGCAGTATAATGCAACCGTATATTTTTATAAAAACATAATTTCCTCCTCATTTTCTCGAAAGCTATTAGATATATTGGAAATATCATTGCAGCATCTTATAGACCTAATTAAACTGTACAACTGTCATTATGTATATTTGTTCTATGACTAATAATTACGCAGTAAAATGAAACCGTATCTTTAAAAATAAAAAAAATTTCTTCCTATTTTTCTCGAAAGCTATTAGAGATATTGGAAATATCATTGCAGCATCTGATAGACCTAATTAAACTGTACAACTGTCATTATGAATATTTGTTCTATGACTAATAATTATACAATAAAATTAAACTGTATATATATATATATATATATATATATATATATATATATATATATATATATATATATATAAATACATGACTTTCCTCCTCATGTTCTCGAAAGCTATTAGAGATATTGGAAATATCATTGCAGCATCTGATACACCTAATTAAACTGTACAACTGTCATTATGAATATTTGCTCTAGTACTAATAAATACTAAATTTTACTTTTTTTTTAATTACTTTCTTCCTCATTTTCTCGAAAGCTATTAGAGATATTGGAAATATCATTGCATTACCTGATACACCTAATTAAACTGTACAATTGTCATTATGAATATTTGTTCTATGACTAATAATTACGCAGTAAAATGAAACTTAATATTTATATAAAAACATGACTTTCCTCCTCATTTTCTCGAAAGCTATCAGAGATATTGGAAATATCATTAGTCCTATAAAATTAATACTTATATACCTTTTTACACTTGGACAAGATCTATCGGTTAATGCAATAATATTTCCAATATTTGCAAATATATATATATATATATATATATATATATATATATATATATATATATATATATATATATATAAATAAATATAAAATATTTAAAGACATTTTACTGCCAAATTATTAGTCCTATAAAATTAATATTTATACACCTTTTTACACTTTGACAAAATCTATTGGTTAATGAAATAATTTTTCCAATATTTGCCAAAAATAAAAAAATTTTAAATAAATAAATAAATAAAAAAATTTTAAAGACATTTTACTGCCAAATTATTAGTCCTATAAAATTAATATTTATATAGCTTTTTATACTGTGACAAGATCTATCGGTTAATGCAATAATATTTCCAATATTTGCAAAATAAAAAAATTGGAAACAAAAATATTTAAAGACATTTTACTGCTAAATTATTATTCCTATAAAATTAATATTTATATAGCTTTTTACACTTAGACAAGATCTATCGGTTATTTGTTCTATGACTAATAATTACGCAGTAAAATGAAACCGTACATTTATATAAAAACATGACTTTCCTCCTCATTTTCTCGAAAGCTATTAGAGATATTGGAAATATCATTGCAGATTCTGATACACCTAATTAAACTGTACAACTGTAATTATGATTATTTGTTCTATAACTAATAATTACGCAGTAAAATGAAACCATATATATATATATATATATATATATATATATATATATATATATATATATATATATAAAAACATGACTTTCCGCCTCATTTTCTCGCAAGCTGTTAGAGATATTGGAAATATCATTGCAGCATCTGATAGACCTAATTAAACTGTACAACTGTATTTATGAATATTTGTTCTATACCTAAACAATACGCAGTAAAATTAAACCGTATTTTTATATAAGAACATGACTTTCCTCCTCATTTTCTCGCAAGCTATTAGAGATATTGGAAATATCATTGCACCCCAAAAAAATATAATAATAATAATTGAATATCACTCCATCCTCAAAAAAAATAATAAATCAGTCGTGAACATATCAAATTAAGATCACTCCAGCCTTACAAAATATATATTATCCAAAGAAAATATCCAAATAAAAATTATGATAAAAATAATAATAATAATAATAATAATGTGTCGCAATCAGTAAATGTAAATATAGACATATAACAAAAAAAATTGAAACTGGAAGAATGACCAAAAAAAATTCTTACAGATATAAGTGATATAAAAGAATTTAAATAGAATTACATGGAAAAAGAGAGAGAGAGAGAGAGAGAGAGAGAGAGAGAGAGAGAGAGAGAGAGAGAGAGAGAGAGAGAGAGAGAGAGAGAGAGAGAGAGAGAGAGAGAGAGAGAGAGAGACCCACCACCACTGATGAATAAGAGAGTAAGGAATGAATGGCCCCCCAAAAAATGAATGAATGAATGAATGAAGGAAGGAATGTGTGTGTGTGTGTATGTGTGTGTGTGTGTGTGTGTGTGTGTGTGTGTGTGTGTGTGTGTGTGTGTGTGTGTGTGTGTGTGTGTGTGTGTGAGTGTGTCAACCCTCTCCCAATTATATCCAAGTCTATATATCAAAAAACAATTCTCTTTTCTTTCCTTCCACATTTTTATCAGTGTGTGTGTTTATATCTGGTCAGCTTGAGTTTTTTCAGTTTTGTTTTCTCTCTCTTTTCCTCTTTCATTTCCTTCACCCATAATAAAGTGAGGAATGCACTAGTCTGAGACCGAGTTAATAATTCACTTCATAAGACAGGAACAATGACTCTGAGGGAAGGACAGCAAGGGTCAACATTTTGTACACAAAGGCTTAGTGGCAGTAGCATCCTTTACCTAACCTAACCTAACCTAACCTGTAGCATCCTTTACCTATCAAACACGACCACCTTGCCTTGCCACTGTCACGGGAACACTTGCAACATTTACCGACACTCACACTAGCACCCAAAGAGGCATTTCTCGGGGTAATATTTTAGTGGTGTAAGTGAAATGAGAGTAATATTTCAAGCCTTACAACACTGTCACCTCGATACTTTTTAGCTATAGTCCACTGGTGAGAAGTACTTCATTTATAGCCATTAATAACACCTTACTTACTATTACTACGTCTGAAGAGACAAAAGAGCGGGGGAGGGAGGGAGGGAGGGAGGGGAATAGATTACCTTAACGATTCACATTAAATAGAGCGAAAAAAATCTGTTAATTTACCTGTGAGTAGAAGAAGAAAAAAAATATCACCACAACGCCTACTCTCAGTGCATTGGAGGCAAACTTTTATGTAAATGTAATACTGATAATTAAATGTATACCTGAATTAACGACTCGTATGTGATCAAGGCACCAAAGCACGCTAGTCTAACTAACCTCACTTCATACTACACACACACACACTTTTCAGAAACTCTACCTAACTCATTTCAAGATTTTAACAACATATCCACAACATATTTTAAGTATAAATTAAAGAAATATCTTTTTCAGTTACAATCAATGTAATAGCAATTGTAAATTTTAATGCAACAATATCGAAATCACTTTCAAAATAATTCCCATTAGGGTTCGATCCCCTGGGCGGACGGAGATTATTTGGGTGTGTCTCCTTTCACGTGTAGCCCCTGTTCACCTAGCAGTGAGTAGGTACGGGATGTAAATCAAGGAGTTGTGACCTTGTTGTCCCGGTGTGTTGTGTGTGAGTGGTCTCGGTCTAACCCAAAGATTGGTCAGTATGAGCTCTGAGCTCTTTCCATAGGGGGACGGCCGGCTGTCTCGAGAGACCAGCAGCAGACTGTACAGTGAATTACACACACACATAGACACACACACACACACACACACATACACACACACACACACACACACACACACACACACACACACACACACACACACACATACATACACACATACATGCACATACATACACATACATACATATACACATACACACACACACACACACACACACACACATACACACATACATGCACATACATACCCACACACACACACACACACACAGGCATACTCCCACCCACACTCACTCACACATACACACACACACACACACTCACTCACACATACACACACAAACACACACACATATATATTAAAAAAGAAAAAATAATAGTGAGATATTACATAAAAAAAAAGAATCATGTCTTAACGCCGTGCATTCTAATTCCAGACAGCGCGCCGTGGTGCGCGCGCGCACACACACACACACACACACACACACACACACACACACACACACACACACACACACACACACAGGCAGCTTGGGTTACTCTGAATCAGATCACAAGTGTCCTGAACCCGACCCATTCATAATTCAACGTCTATATCAACTTCTCCTCCATTGTCACTGGGGAACAGGACTGTGTTGATGCAGGTCAGGTCATCAGAGGTCAGGATGCAAGTGAAATAACGTCACCTTCGAGTCGAGACGGTGAAAGGTTAACGAATCTGAACGCGTCGAGTGATTTGAAGGCGTCCACGGCGTGACTTGAGTTAGAAATGGATCCCCGCACGCTGCTAGACGTAGCACAGAGGTTCGCGGTTCGCCAATGAATTATGGATGAGTGAATGAGTATGATAGTGATGGGTAATGTATTTTTATCCCTTCCCGCTCCTCCAATAATGTGTTAGAGTGCCGAGACAGAGGACTTTGAAGGCACAACGCCAACTCACCGCTAAAACCAAAATGTCGACACTTCCTCCATTAATTCGTACATATTTCCGCATCACACATGTAGGCAGAACAATATTATAGTGTATAATCTAATGAAATCATGCGTAGCCATAATGAAAGTGGTTGAATAATACAAATAGCGGTAAAATTAGAATTATTTTGGTCGTCTCCGCGATTAGCTTAGTATACCAAACCTCGCCTTCACACCCAGGGTTATTTGAGAGCAGAGAGGCGACACGTGTGAAAGGAACCTAATAAGACATTAACTATTGTATTAAATTGACGTTATGATGATCTTAAATAAAAAATAAATAAAAACTAGTGAAAAAAATAGAGGAAAAGTCGACACGCGTGAAAAGAAACTTAGGTAGAAAATTTATGAAAACGAATACGGTTGGAAGAATTTTGAAGACGGAAATTAGATTTGGAAACCAATTAGTCATATCACACACAAAGAATTAGTGAAATGATAAAAAATCAATATATTCCCTTCCTTCCATATCAAACTATTATTATTATATATCAGAAAGAAGAAAATATTCAATTCAATTAGGAAAACTTGACAGATTAAAGGAAGAGAAAACAAAATAATAATAACAATAATAATAATAATAGAAAAAATGTGTGTGTGTGTGTGTGTGTGTGTGTGTGTGTGTGTGTGTGTGTGTGTGTGTGTGTGTGTGTGAGGTCGCACGTGAGCTTATATGTGCGTGCGTGCGTGCGCGCGCGTGTGTACTGTCACTGTTTAACTGTCAACCTCAAAATATCCTTAAAGGCGGAGAGTGGGGTAAGGGTGGGGAGGAGGGGAGGGGAGTAAGGGGGGGAAGAGGAGGAAGGGGGGAAAGGGGAGTAAGGGGAGGGAAGTTTGGAAGTGAGACAGGGGGAGGGGGAGGGGAAGAGAGGAGGAGGAGGAGGAGAGGAGGAGGAGGAGGAGGAGGAGGAGGAGGAGGAGGAGGAGGAGGAGGAGGAGGAGGAGGAGGAGGAGGAGGAGGAGGAGGAGGAGGAGGAGGATATAATAAGCAAGATACTTACTCAAAAGGAATAACACGACGCAGTACACGCCCACAAGCTATCCATCTTCCTTCCAAAACGCCCATCTCCACCTCCAATGCAAGTGAGGCGACGCGAGGTAATCACGCCCACACTACACAACACTAGCTCACTATACACGAATTGCACTCACACAACGTAATAATTAATGATTTGCAATATGATGTTAGCCGCTACGTAGTATTAATCCGCGAAATGCACCGCAAAATTAGGGCGGGAGCGTGCGTGTGTCCTGTCCGCAATGCCCAAGGAGACTGATTGACATTTGGCGCGTGTGTGTGTTAAGACTATCTCGACTTCCGTTCGGTTTTTTCTTATTTATCATCAATTATTTGTATTATTGTAAGTTTTATGCAAATCTTATGATGGAATACATATTATTATTATATGGTAGAGGTTTTGTTATCAATTGAGATGCATATTAGATGATAGAATGTGTTATTGAGATGTGATGATTGTTGCAAAATGTTGGCTACATTACCACGTAAAAATTTGGCGCGTAAATTGAATAAACTTAATAAATAACCGTAATAGATACAATTAAGCTACGATTTGAGAGATTATATGATAGATTACAGCCTTAGACTAATTTGTCAGTCATATCCACAAAGGCTTTATGACCTAGAAAGCAATGAAAATGTTGAATAATAATTCAATGTTTTTAGTATAGGTTCATCAGAGCGTCAGTGCTTCAATGAGAAAAGAAATATATAGTTTCCTGTTCCTACTTCCGTGAAAATACTTGTAATTATGTTTCCCGCCAACCAAAAAATAACACTTCTCCTCTGCCATTAATTAATTACCGTAATAACAAATTATATATGATCGAAATAGTTAATAATACCAATCAACACATGTCATTCCTGCTTTATTTATTATTTAATTAATTTGTCAATAATTTTTATTTTACTCTACGTGTTAAGTGAATAAAACACACACACACACACACACACACACACACACACACACACACACACACACACACACACACACACACACACACACACACTCCTTAACCTCTGCCTTCATATCACATTCATTAAATACTTTCTCCCCTACTCGTGATAATCTCCCTACGGCCTCGTCAAGATTACCAGACCTCACCGCGCCGCGCCGCGCCGCGCCGCCCACACTCCTTACAAAACCTCATCTCCACACTTCTACACCCAAGGGAGCTTACCAGTGCGGGGGCGGGGGCGGGGGCGGGAGGGGGGGGATACACCTGCTTTCTAATGACCTGTGGGATTTAATATACTCACCTGAGACGCGAGACTGACGTGACAGGTGACAAGCTCCTGACGGGGGAGAAAAGGGGAGGAATTAGTGTGGGGATAAATGAACGAATGAATGAATGACGGGGGGAAGAAGAGGAGGAATACGTGTGGGAATGAATGACGGGGAGAAGGAGAGGAGTTAGTGAGGGAATTAATGGAGGCGTGAATGAATGAATGATTTTTTAATTTTTTTTATTCAAAGGGTACTGGCTAAGGGGCAACACAAATACGTAAAAAAAGATTAAACACAAAATGAATGACGGGGGAAAGGGAGGGAAGAAATCAGTGAGGAATTTAATGAATGAATGAATGAATGAATGAATGAATGCATCCTTGTCCTCCAATGTCCCTTCCTTTATACACTAAGTGGGTTTATAGAAGGGAAGTCGAACAGTCTATAAGGAAAGACCTAAAACTTTGCTGCTCTACGTAAAAAAAACTTTTATAATCCTTTACAAAACCTAACGAAATCTAACACACAAAACCTTACTGGAATAAAACATATTTCAACTCCACTCAAACACACATACACAAACATACATACACATACACACATACACAAACACACATACACAAACATACATACACAAACACACATACACAAACATACACATACACAAACACACATACACAAACATACACACACAAACACACATACACAAACATACACATACACAAACACACATACACAAACACAAATACAGACAAATACAGAAGAGGAAACGTGAGAAGCAAGTAGTTAGGAGGAGCGAGTGTCAGTGTTGGAGGCTTATGGCTTAGGGAATCGTAGGGTGATGGCTCAGGGTGGGGGATGTGTAGGGTGATGGTCATGGAAGGTGTTGGGTGTAGGGTGTGAGTTGGGGTGAGGGTGGATGTGTAATAAAAGGAAGAGAGATGAAGATGTTATTTTTTTTCTTATTCTTGTTTTTTTTATTATTGTTTTCCTCGTCTTTCATCAAGGTTATTGGTTCTCATCTGTGTTTATCTTTTTTTTATGTGCGTTGTTTTATTATTGTAATGTTGTTTTTTTTACTTGTTGTTGTGTCTGTATTCGTTTTTTTTTAATCATTGTTTTCATCATTGTTTTTCCTGTTTATTGAAAACTTGTGTCGTTCATTTCCTGGATGAAGCATGTTTTGTTTGTTTGTTTGTGAATGTGTGTGTGTGTGTGTGTGTGTGTGTGTGTGTGTGTGTGTGTGTGTGTGTGTGTGTGTGTGTGTGTGTGTGTGTGTGTATGCGTGTGCGTGTGTGTGTGTGTGTGTGTGTGTGTGTGTGTGTGTGTGTGTGTGTGTGTGTGTGTGTGTGTGTGTGTGTGTGTGTGTGTGTGTGTGTATGCGTGTGTGTGTGTGTGTGTGTGTGTGTGTGTGTGTGTGTGTGTGTGTGTGTGTGTGTGTGTGTGTGTGTGTGTGTGTGTGTGTGTGTGTGTGTGTATGCGTGTGTGTGTGTGTGTGTGTGTGTGTGTGTGTGTGTGTGTGTGTGTGTGTGTGTGTGTGTGTGTGTGTGTATGCGTGTGCGTGTGTGTGTGTGTGTGTGTGTGTGTGTGTGTGTGTGTGTGTGTGTGTGTGTGTGTGTGTGTGTGTGTGTGT
>JAPQNM010000048.1:7108377-7118377 GCA_029783475.1 Metacarcinus magister
TTTTTCTCTCAATACGAAATGTAATGATGAAAAATACCATTGATTTTTTTTAACATTCAATTAACCATTTCCTTATAACACCTTTTGGCAATTCGCTAACACAGAGGGAATTAGTAAGGAAGGAAATATAGTCCGTCCAGCTTAACTTGACAGTGACGCTCCTCCCCTTCTATCTCCATGGATGTGATTGGCAGACGTTTGATGGGAAATGCATCTGATTGGTAGTTGGAAAGCGGAAGGGATGAAACATATGCAAGCCGATTGGAAACATTATATTAGCTTAGGTTTGTAACGCAAGATTAAGTTGTTTATGGAAATCAAACGAATATCCTTTTATATAAGTCGGAAATACGGAAGATTATGTTTTGTATATGTTAGAAATGCAGGAAATTGTTTTGTGTAAGTTAGAAATATGGGAACTAGTATTTGTTACATTACCAATAGGGAAACTTATGCTATTATTCAGTAATAGAGAAGTTGTTGTATTCTTTCGAAGGTTTTGTCTAATTAGAGGAAAGAATGTATTTTTTTTACTCATTCATAGCTAGTAATATGCTGAAAGTTTTCTGGTTTTTTTTTCTTTCTAACGCGGTAAGATAATAAGAATTAATTAACACATTCTTTCCTCTCAGGTCTTTTGAAGGATGACTGGGATAAGATTTTCGTCACTAAACAAGAGAGAGAAAGACTCGGACATAACTTTAGACATGCTGAACCATTTAAAGAGTTACTCCTACACCAACGTTTTCCTGCACTCTCCCAATCTCCTTTATATATTTTTTTACATCTTACATTTATCGATGAAAGAAAAGGAGAGAAAGAGAAAAAAATCCATATACTCCAACATAGAATTTATTTCGCTTTTTTTCCTTGTTTGAAATTTCAGTTCTTCAATTTTTATCAAGATTGAACCTCTTTTGGCGCCATTTAGAAGGAAAAAAACAGGCCAAGATTTTACTTCGCTTACCTCTTACTCTTTCTTCTCAAGCGGTACCTCTTTAAGGCAAAAGGAGATCGTGGTGAAGGGTGAAACTACGTAGATAAAAGGAAGTAGGGTGGGAGAGAAAAAGAAAGAGAAAGAGAAAGAGAGAGAGAAAAAAAGCAAGGAATAGAGGAAGAAAGACACAAAAGAAAGGAAACAAAGAGAGATGAAAAGATAACAGCAGGCAGGCAGTAGGTAGGGAGAAAGAAAGGGAAAAAGGAAGGAAAGGAGAGCAAAAGGATGAAATGTAAAGGTGGAGGAAAGAATAGGGTAAAAAAAAAAAGGGAGGAAGGAATAAAAGCAATGAGAAATCGAGGGAAAAAGGGAAAAGTCAGAATGGAGGAAAGGAAAAAGGTCAAATGAAAGGAAGGGGAGAGAGAGAGAGAGAGAGAGAGAGAGAGAGAGAGAGAGAGAGAGAGAGAGAGAGAGAGAGAGAGAGAGAGAGAGAGAGAGAGAGAGAGAGAGAGAGGAGGAAATGGAGGAAGATGTAAAGGAAGTATTGAAGAGCGCAAGAGGAGGCCAGAGAAGATGAAGAGGACGAGGAGGAAAAGTAGGAAGAAGAAGAAGAGGAAGAGGAAGAGGAGGAGGAGGAGGAGGAGGAGGAGGAGGAGGAGGAGGAGGAGGAAGAGGAGGAGGAAGAAGTACCCATCACACATCAGTAGCCTCATTTTCATCTCTTTCAACTCTATTCCTTTTCTCGTTACCTTTCCAACCTCATACAGTCATCTCCTCTTCACTCTCTCCTCGTTTTCTCTACCTCTTTCAAAAAAAATCTTGCAGCCTTGACTTAAGTAATTTGATCCTCTACTAGTCTCTTAAGTATTGTGCTGCTTAGGATTGAGAGTCACTAGAAGCCTATTCGACACTTACACCCAAATCCACTAAAGTTATCTATGGTCACGTACCAACACACACACATACACGTACACACACATACATGCACAGTCATGTATATATTTCTCCTTCCTTCCTTCCTTCCTTCCTGCCTTTCCTTCCTTCGTTCTTTCCTTTCACATCGCTTACCTTCTCTCTTTATGCTTGGATATTCTCCTTTTTCTCTTTCTTTTTTTTCTTCTTCATTTTTTCTCTTTCTCTCTTGACTCGTATTTTTTTGGGTGTGAGTATAATACGCTCGTTGCATTTTTTTTTTTTTTTAAACTACTGAGGAAGAGTTTAATAGACCTTTGAGAGTTCCAGCTTTATCCTCCTCTTCCTCCTCTTCCTCCTTCTATTCCTCTTCTTCATCCTCCTCCTCCTCCTCCTCCTCCTCCTCCTCTTCCTCCTCCTCTTCGTCACTGACCATCCGCTGGTCACCTCGTATCTTGCCCTTGAAGCGAAAACACATAATTATTAACAAAATGTATCCTGACCTTTGCTGACCTTCATTCGGCTATACACACACACACACACACACACACACACACACACACACACACACACACACACACACACACACACACACACACACCACACACACCACACACACACACACACACACACACACACACACCACACACACACACACACACACACACACACACACACACACACACACACATATACACATAAGCAGGGATAAAAAAAATGTTATAGAGGACAAAGGAGACAAAGGTTTTCACTCTTCCTCCTCCTCCTCCTCCTCCTCCTCCTCCTCCTCCTCCTCCTCCTCCTCCTCTTCCTTCTTCTTCTCCTCTTCCTCTTCCTTCTCCTCCTCATCTTCATCCTCCTCCTCCTCCTCTTCTATCTATACTCATCTTGATCCTTCTCAAAGCAGCCAGATATTTTTCACCCTAAATAATATATAAAAGAAGAATACTTATATATCTCCTCCTCCTCCTCCTCCTCCACCATCTATCCATTGTCCTCCTCCTCTTCCTCCTCCTTCTCCCTCCTCCTCCTTCTTTCTCCTCCTTCTCCTCATCCTCATCATCATCATCATAACTCCATTTCCCGCAATAAGCTGGCCGTGCATGGAGGCGTTGGGAGAAGGAGGAGGAATACAAAGGAATACAAAGGAATAACAGGCAACAACAGCCATGGTGGGCCTTACAAGGTTGCCTGTGTAGCTACTCTACTTCTATATTCTCTACAAGTCTGAGGTAAAGGATAGTAAAGTGGAAGGCTCCTCCCCACCCACCTCTCCCTCCGGCAAACGCCGGCAGGAAAAAAAGTGGTTAAAGAAACACCTGCGCAGTAGTAGTAATCTCTGGGAGAGAGAGAGAGAGAGAGAGAGAGAGAGAGAGAGAGAGAGAGAGAGAGAGAGAGAGAGAGAGAGAGAGAGAGAGGAGAGAGAGAGAGAGAGAGAGAGAGAGAGAGAGAGAGAGAGAAAAAAAAATATATATATATATATATATATATATATATATATATATATATATATATAGAGAGAGAGAGAGAGAGAGAGAGGGAGAGAGAGAGAGAGTAGGGTAGGGTGATACTGGGGGAAGGAGGTCCCCATGGGATTAAAGGAATTAACACCTCCAGGCCAGGCCTTTTGATGAGGATGGGAGCCTCACTCATCCTCCTCCTCCTCCTCCTCCTCCTCCTCCTCCTCCTCCTCCTCCTCTTCCTCTTCCTCTTCCTCCTCCTCCTCCTCCTCCCCCTCCTCCTCTTCCTCTTCCTCTTCCTGCCAGCCCTGGCTGGTGGGAGAAGCCTACACCCTTATTATCCTGTATCCTTCACTCTAGATTAGATAGTGTAGTGTAGTCTCTATCACAAACAGACTCGTTAGGGCCAGCAGGCCTGTTGCTGTTTGTTCTTCCTATGTGTTCCTATGTGTTCCTCCTCCTCCTCCTCCTCCTCCTTCTCCTCCTCCTGCTCATCATCATCATCATCATTATCACCATCATCACCATCATCATCATCATCATCATCATCATCATCATCATCATCATCATCATCATCCATCTCCTCCAGCAACGTGACTGATGACAAAATAATAATGATAATAGTAATGGTAATAATAATAATAATAATAATAATAACAATAATAATAATAATAATAATAACAATAGAATAATAATAAGAGAATGATAACAATATTAGCAATAATAATAATAGTAATAATAATGATGGTAATAATTAGAATAATAATAATAAATAACAATAAAGATAATAATAAAAATAAAATAATGTGATAAATATAACATTATATAATGTATTGCGTATTATTTTAGAAAACAGGTTCATATCAACTATACATATGGAGTTATGAACGATAGTTAATTGAAAAAAATACTGAGAAATATAAGACATGAGGTACGAGTTGACTTGGTTACGAGTTGACCAGGGGTACGAGTTGGACTGGGTACGAGTTGACTTGGTTACGAGTTGACCTGGGTACGAGTTGACTAGGTTACGAGTTGACCTGGGTACGAGTTGACCTGGTTACGAGTCGACTAGGTTACGAGTTGACTCAAGTACGAGTTGACTTGGTTACGAGTTGACTAGACACCGAGAGAGAGAGAGAGAGAGAGAGAGAGAGAGAGAGAGAGAGAGAGAGAGAGAGAGAGAGAGAGAGAGAGAGAGAGAGAGAGAGAGAGAGAGAGAGAGAGGAGAGAGAGAGAGAGAGAGAGAGAGAGAGAGAGAGAGAGAGAGAGGAGAGAGAGAGAGAGAGAGAGAGAGAGAGAGAGAGAGAGAGAGAGAGAGAGAGAGAGGAGAGAGAGAGAGAGAGAGAGAGAGAGAGAGAGAGAGAGAGAGAGAGAGAGAGAGAGAGAGAGAGAGAGGAGAGAGAGAGAGAGAGAGAGAGAGAGAGAGAGAGAGAGAGAGAGAGAGAGAGAGAGAGGAGAGAGAGAGAGAGAGAGAGAGAGAGAGAGAGAGAGAGAGAGAGAGAGAGAGAGAGAGAGAGAGAGAGAGAGAGAGAGAGAGAGAGAGAGAGAGAGAGAGAGAGAGAGAGAGAGAGAGAGAGAGAGAGAGAGAGAGAGAGAGAGAGAGAGAGAGAGAGAGAGAGAGAGAGGAGAGAGAGAGAGAGAGAGAGAGAGAGAGAGAGAGAGAGAGAGAGAGAGAGAGAGAGAGAGAGAGAGAGAGAGAGAGAGAGAGAGAGAGAGGAGAGAGAGAGAGAGAGAGAGAGAGAGAGAGAGAGAGAGAGAGAGAGAGAGAGAGAGAGAGAGAGAGAGAGAGGAGAGAGAGAGAGAGAGAGAGAGAGAGAGAGAGAGAGAGAGAGAGAGAGAGAGAGAGAGAGAGAGAGGAGAGAGAGAGAGAGAGAGAGAGAGAGAGAGAGAGAGAGAGAGAGAGAGGAGAGAGAGAGAGAGAGAGAGAGAGAGGAGAGAGAGAGAGAGAGAGAGAGAGAGAGAGAGAGAGAGAGAGGAGAGAGAGAGAGAGAGAGAGAGAGAGAGAGAGAGAGAGAGAGAGAGAGAGAGAGAGAGAGAGAGAGAGAGAGAGAGAGAGAGAGAGAGAGAGAGAGAGAGAGAGAGAGGAGAGAGAGAGAGAGAGAGAGAGAGAGGAGAGAGAGAGAGAGAGGAGAGAGAGAGAGAGAGAGAGAGAGAGAGAGAGAGAGAGAGAGAGAGAGAGAGAGAGAGAGAGAGAGAGAGAGAGAGAGAGGAGAGAGAGAGAGAGAGAGAGAGAGAGAGAGAGAGAGAGAGAGAGAGAGAGAGAGAGAGAGAGAGAGAGAGAGAGAGAGAGAGAGAGAGGAGAGAGAGAGAGAGAGAGAGAGAGAGAGAGAGAGAGAGAGAGAGAGAGAGAGAGAGAGAGAGAGAGAGAGAGAGGAGAGAGAGAGAGAGAGAGAGAGAGAGAGAGGAGAGAGAGAGAGAGAGAGAGAGAGAGAGAGAGAGAGAGAGAGAGAAAACACACACACACACACACACACACACACACACACACACACACACACACACACACACACACACACACATGCTTAGACTTAAATACAGACATGCACTAACCAGAGACAGACACAGGATAACAAACAAACAAACAGACAGACAAAGACAATGAGACCCAACTAGCTAACCACACACCAGAGAGACAGAGATATGTAAACAAACAAGCAAACAGGCAAACAAACAGATATACAAAGAGCAGAGTAGATGAGTGAATAAGTATTTAAAGAATGAAACACAAAGGGAGAGTGTGAAGGGGAAAGAAGGAATGAAAGAAAGAAGAAAGAATAGGAGGATAGGAGGGTGAAGGAGTAAGGGAAGAAAGGAAGGGAGGATAGGATGATGAAGGAGGAAAGAAGGAAGGAAGGATTGGAAAGAAAGAAGGAAGGGAGGATAGGAGGATAGGAGGATGAAGGGAGAAGGAAGGAAGGAAGGAAGGAAGAAAGGATAGAAAAGAAGGAAGGATAGAAGGATGAAGGAATATATAGATGGTGATGGATGAAGTAAGAATTATAACATTTTACAAAGTTCTTCACAAAAGTTACATCATCAAGATTGATAAACACTTGCAAGCTTGTATCTAAAGATCTCTGTAAATCCTCTTAGAGCTGCACGGACCAAGGAGGAGGAGGAGGAGCAGGAGGAGGAGGAGGAGGAGGAGGAGGAGGAGGAGGAGTAAGAGGAGAAGGTATGAGATGCAAGTCTTAATCCCCTCAAGACCACACACACACACACACCACACACACACACACACACACACACACACACACACACACACACACACACACACACACACACACACACACACACACACATCTATTGTCTGTCACACACACACACATGCACAGAGTTTGTAATGAACTAACTCTGCTTTAATCATTACACTTTTGGTTCCATCATAGAATATTTTTTGTTATTTTTTGGGTGAAAGAGTGAGTGTTTAATAGCGGACATGACTCTAGTGACACCTGCTCGCTATGGCAATAATCCGCAATATGACCGTACTTAGCTAGCGTTTGTGTATGTGTGTACCGTACCTACAATATCATCATCAGCAGCAGCATCAACATCAGCATCAGCATCAGAGTCTGGCTGAAAACAGTACAGTATAAAATATGAAGGCAGTTAAAACGTTGTTAAGGATGAAGTCACAGAGAGAGAGAGAGAGAGAGAGAGAGAGAGAGAGAGAGAGAGAGAGAGAGAGAGAGAGAGAGAGAGAGAGAGAGAGAGAGAGAGAGAGAGAGAGAGAGAGAGAGAGAGAGAGAGAGAGAGAGAGAGAGAGAGAGAGAGAGAATCAATATACAAAATATATGTATTCATGTAAATTATTCAATGTATTTATAGTCATTTATAGTCAAGTCTCTGTCTGTCAATTACCATATCACATGTACTATCTTCAATTTAAAAACTCTCTCTCTCTCTCTCTCTCTCTCTCTCTCTCTCTCTCTCTCTCTCTCTCTCTCTCTCTCTCTCTCTCATCATGTCCTTCCATCTCACGGCGTCCCGTTTCCCTGCAGGTCTGGTGGCGCCGGTGGGCGGGGAGGCTGGAGGAGGAGGGAGACAGACCCCACTGGTGATGGAGGTGGTGGAGGGAGCAGAAGGGGACGGGGAAGGTGAGGAGGCAGGGGAAGGTGGTGGTGACTCCCTGCTAGCCTTCCCTGACGACTCCCCTGCCTATGAGTTCGACCAACCTTACTTCGACTACGAGGAGAGCGCTAACATCACGGCCTTGCTGGGGAAGACGGCGCTGCTCAACTGTCGCGTCAAGAACATAGGAAATCAGACGGTAAGTGTGTTTATATGTAATTTTTGGGGGTGGTGTATGTGTGAGGTAATACAAACAGGACATATAAACACTAGCTTTGTAAAGGTTATTCGTAAAACGTTTTATTCTAGCTATAAAGGTTATATTCATTGTTATCGACAGGTACACGTGTTGAAAGAGTTACCTGTGTAAGGCGTGTGGCTTAATTAAAACGAATGGGTCCCCAAGGCCGGCCGTGCATGTCCTTACACACACACACACACACACACACACACACACACACACACACACACACACACACACACACACACACACACACACACACACACACACGCACACACACACACGCACACGCACATATACGTGGTGGAATGTTTGTTGAGTTAGCGTTTCTTCTGTTTTAGTTTATGTAGTGTGTTTTGTGGGGATTGGTTTGTGTGTTTGTCTTGTACACGTGTGGTGGGGAAGGCTGGGTGGTCAGTGTCTGGCGTGTTGGGTTTGTAAGGTGGTGAGGGAGGCGGTGGAGTGGAGGTGTTGATCCAGTGTGTGGCTCAACGTTTTGTCCTCTTCTCACACATGTTCCCAAACCAGGGTGCATAAGGGTAAAAAATCGCTCTTTTTCCAGGTAGATAAACGGACTTGTGAATCTGTATATCTGCCATGTTAATCGCCTGACGAACGATTAAAAAACAGTAAATGTTCAAGATATGTTTAATGTTATGAATTGATGCCCAGTATTAGTATTTTTTAAGTAAACCTTTAGCTCCCTCGTATGTACTGGGCATGACGAGGCCTTATCAGTAGACTCGTAGTCGTACATGAGCTGCTTCGCCAGTCAATCATCGTTAATGTTAAGAAATATATACGAGCTGCTTCCTCATAAAGCAGAAATGGTTCAGAAATCCGCCGCCAGACGTCAGTGCAGTCGGGTAAACTAGTTGGAAAACTTGTCGGTAGAGTGTATTGTTCGGTTTGGAATTCGTCCGCCTAACGGCAGCGCTGTCACCCAACTTGTTCCAAAGCTTGCCGCTAGAGGACTGAGGAGAGTGTTGCAGTGTTGCCATCCTACTACCATCCATCACACGTAGAAGTGGAAACACATCATGGTGTTGAATTAATTCTTCATCCGTGAGTTTCCTGGTTTTCCACAGTGGATTAGAAATGTAATCGCCACATAAATAATTATAAACACAAAATTTAAATGATAACTAACATAGTATAAAACACGTGAATATATAAAGTATTAAAAAGAGATAGGAAATTTTAAAGTGATATGTGACATGATAAATAATAAATTAATAAACATATAAAGTATTACAACAGGTGTGATAAGGAGCTTACATATAGAGTACAGTAAATAGAAAGGACTTATATGTAAAAAAAAATAAACATAACTGCTGGCATAAAACAAATTAATTAGATAGTAATATTGAAAAACTTTAATGACGTAAACATTCCTTTACAGTAATTAATATATTGAACTCAACATAAAAAAACATTAGCTGCTTATAAACACTTTAATTTAGTATATTTTGATTCTTCTTCTTAATACGAGATTATTAGCGAGCTGGTAATAATGTTTTCTTCTCTAATTATTTTTTTTTCAAGTGTGTTTTGATATGAAAAAAAAAAATTTAAATACGTGAATCTTGGTTTAAAAAATTCAAACTTTAAGTCACAACGTAATAGGTTTTCATACACACAAAAAAATAGTTCCCGTCAGTAAGAAGATTCCTGCAATGTGCCGCAGTAAAGAGAGAGAGAGAGAGAGAGAGAGAGAGAGAGAGAGAGAGAGAGAGAGAGAGAGAGAGAGAGAGAGAGAGAGAGAGAGAGAGAGAGAGAGAGAGAGAGAAACCGAAGAAAGATAGAAAGAAAGATAGAAAGAACGAGATAAAGAGAGCGCGAAAGTGCACTAGTAGTCTCAACACAAGTTAATTTTTCAAGTCAACTGATACACACATTCGTCCTGAAAGAAAAAGAAGTTCACGTAACATAAAGAAGGGTTAACAGACAGCGTATGTATTTGTCCGTCCCTGTTGGAGTTCACCATGAGAGGGGATAAAAGAAGGGGAGACTGGCTTAATCTAACGTAGAGAGGATGCAGAAAACAAAGCAGAACCAAGCAGAACATAGTAAAACAGGGACGAGTATGTGTGAGGGAAGGGAGGCAAGCACATACACAGAGACAGACAGAGACAGAGAGAGAGGCCAGACCAGTAAAAGGGAGGAAAGAACAGAGGGAAAGGAGAGAAAGGTAAGGGCAGGCAAGAGCTGTAACGGTGTAGTGGAGTGTGAGGGATTAGAGTCAGTTCGTTAAAGCAAGAGAACTTCAACTTAACTGATGAACACACACACACACACACACCCTTTGAGTCGACCCTCTTCAAAAGTTACGTTTAGGTGGTGAATCTGTCCCCTTCCTTCCTTCCTTCCTTC
>JAPQNM010000048.1:7128377-7136950 GCA_029783475.1 Metacarcinus magister
GGAGGTGCTGCTCTGAGCACCCCCAGGAGCCGGTCACGAGGGGTGTGTCTGACCAGGTGGGCAGCTTTCACCTCGCGACTGCTCAAGAGGCCCCCGCCGGCAGGCTGGGCGGCTGCAGCTGGCACCGGTCTGAGGCGGGCGGTGGCGGGGCAGGACAGGAGGTAGTGCACCAAGGGAAGACGGCTGTGCCTCCCACAGTGGGCACACTCCTGTCCCTCAAAGTCCTCACTCAGCTGCTCCCGGGTGGAGTACGCCAGCCTAACGCGCTGTAACAGCACGCCGTCCTCCCTGGGCTGCTGCAGGGCGGCGCCGAGGGGTTGGTAGTCGGTGGCGACGGCGTACCAGGCCGCCTGCCTCTTACTGGCCTCCAACTCCCGGTGTCGCTGGTGGGTGTGTTGGGCCCCGGCTCGCCTCGCACGCTCCTTCACCTGTCGTCGGCTGGGCGGCACATGCTTGGTGATGGTGGGTCCTGCGGCAGCTCGTTTGGCGGCTTGGTCAGCCGCCTCATTACCACGTATCCCCACGTGGCTAGGGATCCAGTGCAGCCTGGCCCGCCTCCCCTGCGTGACCAGACTCTGCAGGCTGCCCAGGATGGAGGTGATGAGCCGCACGTTGTCGCTGGGGTGTGGCTGTTGCAGGACCTGTAGCGCCGCTCTGGAGTCCGTGTGCACGACCACCATCGCCTCCGGGCGACGCTGAGCGTGCTCGAGGGCGTGAAGGATGGCCACCAGCTCCGTCTGGAGGGAGGAGCAGTGGTCCGACGTCCTCCACGACAGCTGTGTGCCCACGGTGATGGTCGCAGCGCCCGTCGTGCCGCTCTCAGGATCCACGGAGCCGTCGGTAAAATACACCGCACTGCCCGGCTCCGTGACCTCCTCCATGGCCATGAGAGCTCGCTGCTGCATCTCCTGGGGGATGCAGTGGGCCTTGCTGGCTGGCAGGGGTGTGACGGTGATCTCGGCGACGGGTGGTTCCCATGGGGGCGGGGCGTGGAAGGTGGGGGCGGGGACATCGGCCTCCTGCCACTGCCATGGCCAACTCTCCACGTAGCCGAGGATGCTGGCAGCCCGGGTGGTGTTGGCGAGCCATGGGTTGCCGCGGAGGCACTCGCTGCCCTGTGCCATGGCCATCCGGAGCCTCCGTTGCACGAGGCCCTCGGCGTCACGGTGAAGGGTCCGCGCAACATGGCAGGTCACGATGTAGTTCACCCTGGTGGCGAGGGGCACCAGGCTGGTCTCGCTCTGCATCACGCAGGCGCTGCACCACCTCGGAGCTCCCAGCATGGTCCTCATGGCGCTGTTCTGCACCACCTCCAGACGCGTCCGCTGGTTGGGGGAGAGCGAGGTGAGAACGGGCGCGCTGTAGTCCACCAGGGAGCGCACCGCCTGCACGTAGTACAGGCGCAGGACGTCATAGGTGGCCCCAGCACCAGGCCGCGTCATGGCCCTCATCACGTTCAGCCTGGTCTGCGTCCTCTCTCTTAGGTATGTCAGCTGCGCCGCGAAGGTCAACCGCGAGTCCAGCCACACTCCGAGGTACTGGTAGCAGCCAGTCCAAGCCAGTCCGATGCCCTGGACCCTCAGCTGGCCGGCCGGGTTGGCTGCTCTGATGGCCATGGCGCGTGACTTCTCAGCTGAGATTTTAAGGCCCAGCTCTTCACACTTGTCAGTGATGAGATCCAGCGCCCGCTGAGCCCCGCTGAGGTGGTTGCCTCGCCCAGTGACTACAAGGGCGAGGTCGTCCGCGTAACTGAGCAGCACGGTGCCCTCCTGGAAGGGGAGGGCAACCAGCTGCTCCATCAGCAGGTTGAAAAGGAACGGGCTGAGGATGCCGCCCTGGGGCGTCCCGTTCTCTAGCTCGCGGAAGCTGGACTTGTGGCCCTGAAATATGACCCGGGCGCGGCGGTGCTGGAGATAGTCCCAGAGCCAGGCGAGCAGTCTTCCTCGTACCCCCTTCCTCGCGAGGGAGGCGAGGATGGCGTGGGGGCTGGCCAGCTCGAACGCTTTCTCCAAGTCGAGGAAGACTGCGACTGAGGGGCGGTGGTTGACGCGCGTGAGGAGGGTGATGATGCTGTCCGCCGTGCTTAAGCCGCGCGTGAAGCCAAACACGTGGGGGTGGAGGGCACCCACGCGCCACTGCAGGCGGGACAACACCATCCTCTCGGCAGTTTTGGCGGCACAGCTGGTGAGGGAAATGGGCCTCAGCTTGGCGGGTTCCCGAGGCTTGGGGATTGGCTGGATGTCCGCTTCCTTCCACGCGGGCGGCAGGCGGCCCGCCAGCCAGGACGCATTAATCAGGGACAGCAGTGCGGCGCTCCCGGCTGACCCAGCATGAGCCAGCATCGAGTACGTCACTCCGTCTGCCCCTGGGGCTGTGTCACGTCCTTTCCTCCGAGTCCTGGCCATAACTAGTTCCCGGGGGGCGAAGGGCACGTCGGCGGCGTTGGGCTCCTCGCAGGCGTCCCTCACCACCTCATCGCGGTGTGGTCGCAGCTGCTGCTGGAGGTGACGTGTCCTAGGAGGTAGTTGGGCGCTGGAGCCTCGCGGGGTGAAGGTGTTGATGATCCTCTCAGCCTCCTGCTCAGGGTGTGGGTGGGCTGGCGGGCGGGGAGGGGCGGCACCCGTGGCGGTGCGCACGCTCCTCCACAGCTGGCCCAGGGAGGTGTGCTGGCTGAAGGTGGCGCACCACTGCAGCCATTTTGCCTCCTTGGCTTGCTGAGATACCGCCCGCGCTCGGCTCACTACTTCCTGCAGCAGCCTCAGGGTGGTGGGGTTTGGCCGCTTTTTATACAGCTTGCGGTGGATGTTGACGCGGTGGTTGTGTTCTCTCACCTCCTCACAATAGAACCACCAGTCCGGGCGGCAGCGGCGGCCTGGGGAGCTTCTGGGGATGGCGGCGTCGGCTGCTTTGTGGATGGCCGCCGTCAGATCGCTCTCCTGTTGGTGTAGGTCGCCCGGCGGCTCGTAGGTGGCCCACCACTCGTCCAGGACGGACTGAAACATGGCCCAGTCGGCCCTCCCGATGACCCAACGTGGCTGAGGTCTGGGCGGGACGGGTGGTGCTACCGCAAGGGTGGTGAGGGTGGCGTAATGGTCGCTGGTAAGGGTGGGATGCACCTGCCAAGTAGCGCCAGGTGTCAGGTCACCCGACGCGAAGGTGAGGTCCAGCCTCCCCCCCCGGATGTGGGTAGGCTCCCCGGTGTTGAGCAGCCTGACGTACGGAACCTCCTCGAGCAGTGCCGCCAGGTGACGGCCCGTCGCGTTGGTGGGAGACACTGACTGCAGTACGGGGTGGTGGGCGTTGAAATCGCCTGCCGCCAGGAGGCTGGTGTGCTCGGCCAGCGCAAGCAGCTCCCCCGCCTCCAGGAAGTGTCTCTGGCTCCGGTAAAGGTTGTACACCGTGAGCGAGAAACTATATATTTCTTTTCTCATTGAAGCACTGACGCTCTGATGAACCTATACTAAAAACATTGAATTATTATTCAACATTTTCATTGCTTTCTAGGTCATAAAGCCTTTGTGGATATGACTGACAAATTAGTCTAAGGCTGTAATCTATCATATAATCTCTCAAATCGTAGCTTAATTGTATCTATTACGGTTATTTATTAAGTTTATTCAATTTACGCGCCAAATTTTTACGTGGTAATGTAGCCAACATTTTGCAACAATCATCACATCTTAATAACACATTCTATCATCTAATATGCATCTCAATTGATAACAAAACCTCTACCATATAATAATAATATGTATTCCATCATAAGATTTGCATAAAACTTACAATAATACAAATAATTGATGATAAATAAGAAAAAACCGAACGGAAGTCGAGATAGTCTTAACACACACACGCGCCAAATGTCAATCAGTCTCCTTGGGCATTGCGGACAGGACACACGCACGCTCCCGCCCTAATTTTGCGGTGCATTTCGCGGATTAATACTACGTAGCGGCTAACATCATATTGCAAATCATTAATTATTACGTTGTGTGAGTGCAATTCGTGTATAGTGAGCTAGTGTTGTGTAGTGTGGGCGTGATTACCTCGCGTCGCCTCACTTGCATTGGAGGTGGAGATGGGCGTTTTGGAAGGAAGATGGATAGCTTGTGGGCGTGTACTGCGTCGTGTTATTCCTTTTGAGTAAGTATCTTGCTTATTATATCCTCCTCCTCCTCCTCCTCCTCCTCCTCCTCCTCCTCCTCCTCCTCCTCCTCCTCCTCCTCCTCCTCCTCCTCCTCCTCTCTCCTCCTCCTCCTCCTTCTCTTCCCCTCCCCCTCCCCCTGTCTCACTTCCAAACTTCCCTCCCTTTCCCTCCCCTTACTCCCCTTTCCCCCCTTCCTCCTCTTCCCCCCCTTACTCCCCTCCCCACCTCCCCACCCTTACCCACTCTCCGCCTTTAAGGATATTTTCGAGGTTGACAGTTAAACAGTGACAGTACACACGCGCGCGCACGCACGCACGCACATATAAGCTCACGTGCGACCTCACACACACACACACACACACACACACACACACACACACACACACACACACACACATTTTTTCTATTATTATTATTATTGTTATTATTATTTTGTTTTCTCTTCCTTTAATCTGTCAAGTTTTCCTAATTGAATTGAATATTTTCTTCTTTCTGATATATAATAATAATAGTTTGATATGGAAGGAAGGGAATATATTGATTTTTTATCATTTCACTAATTCTTTGTGTGTGATATGACTAATTGGTTTCCAAATCTAATTTCCGTCTTCAAAATTCTTCCAACCGTATTCGTTTTCATAAATTTTCTACCTAAGTTTCTTTTCACGCGTGTCGACTTTTCCTCTATTTTTTTCACTAGTTTTTATTTATTTTTTATTTAAGATCATCATAACGTCAATTTAATACAATAGTTAATGTCTTATTAGGTTCCTTTCACACGTGTCGCCTCTCTGCTCTCAAATAACCCTGGGTGTGAAGGCGAGGTTTGGTATACTAAGCTAATCGCGGAGACGACCAAAATAATTCTAATTTTACCGCTATTTGTATTATTCAACCACTTTCATTATGGCTACGCATGATTTCATTAGATTATACACTATAATATTGTTCTGCCTACATGTGTGATGCGGAAATATGTACGAATTAATGGAGGAAGTGTCGACATTTTGGTTTTAGCGGTGAGTTGGCGTTGTGCCTTCAAAGTCCTCTGTCTCGGCACTCTAACACATTATTGGAGGAGCGGGAAGGGATAAAAATACATTACCCATCACTATCATACTCATTCACTCATCCATAATTCATTGGCGAACCGCGAACCTCTGTGCTACGTCTAGCAGCGTGCGGGGATCCATTTCTAACTCAAGTCACGCCGTGGACGCCTTCAAATCACTCGACGCGTTCAGATTCGTTAACCTTTCCCCGTCTCGACTCGAAGGTGACGTTATTTCACTTGCATCCTGACCTCTGATGACCTGACCTGCATCAACACAGTCCTGTTCCCCAGTGACAATGGAGGAGAAGTTGATATAGACGTTGAATTATGAATGGGTCGGGTTCAGGACACTTGTGATCTGATTCAGAGTAACCCAAGCTGCCTGTGTGTGTGTGTGTGTGTGTGTGTGTGTGTGTGTGTGTGTGTGTGTGTGTGTGTGTGTGTGTGTGCGTGCGCGCACGCACCACGGCGCGCTGTCTGGAATTAGAATGCACGGCGTTAAGACATGATTCTTTTTTTTTATGTAATATCTCACTATTATTTTTTCTTTTTTAATATATATGTGTGTGTGTTTGTGTGTGTATGTGTGAGTGAGTGTGTGTGTGTGTGTGTATGTGTGAGTGAGTGTGGGTGGGAGTATGCCTGTGTGTGTGTGTGTGTGTGGGTATGTATGTGCATGTATGTGTGTATGTGTGTGTGTGTGTGTGTGTGTGTGTGTATGTGTATATGTATGTATGTGTATGTATGTGCATGTATGTGTGTATGTATGTGTGTGTGTGTGTGTGTGTGTGTGTGTGTGTGTGTGTGTGTGTGTGTGTGTGTGTGTGTATGTGTGTGTGTGTGTGTGTGTGTCTATGTGTGTGTGTAATTCACTGTACAGTCTGCTGCTGGTCTCTCGAGACAGCCGGCCGTCCCCCTATGGAAAGAGCTCAGAGCTCATACTGACCAATCTTTGGGTTAGACCGAGACCACTCACACACAACACACCGGGACAACAAGGTCACAACTCCTCGATTTACATCCCGTACCTACTCACTGCTAGGTGAACAGGGGCTACACGTGAAAGGAGACACACCCAAATAATCTCCGTCCGCCCAGGGGATCGAACCCTAATGGGAATTATTTTGAAAGTGATTTCGATATTGTTGCATTAAAATTTACAATTGCTATTACATTGATTGTAACTGAAAAAGATATTTCTTTAATTTATACTTAAAATATGTTGTGGATATGTTGTTAAAATCTTGAAATGAGTTAGGTAGAGTTTCTGAAAAGTGTGTGTGTGTGTAGTATGAAGTGAGGTTAGTTAGACTAGCGTGCTTTGGTGCCTTGATCACATACGAGTCGTTAATTCAGGTAAACATTTAATTATCAGTATTACATTTACATAAAAGTTTGCCTCCAATGCACTGAGAGTAGGCGTTGTGGTGATATTTTTTTTCTTCTTCTACTCACAGATAAATGAACAGATTTTTTTCGCTCTATTTAATGTGAATCGTTAAGGTAATCTATTCCCCTCCCTCCCTCCCTCCCTCCCCCGCTCTTTTGTCTCTTCAGACGTAGTAATAGTAAGTAAGGTGTTATTAATGGCTATAAATGAAGTACTTCTCACCAGTGGACTATAGCTAAAAAGTATCGAGGTGACAGTGTTGTAAGGCTTGAAATATTACTCTCATTTCACTTACACCACTAAAATATTACCCCGAGAAATGCCTCTTTGGGTGCTAGTGTGAGTGTCGGTAAATGTTGCAAGTGTTCCCGTGACAGTGGCAAGGCAAGGTGGTCGTGTTTGATAGGTAAAGGATGCTACAGGTTAGGTTAGGTTAGGTTAGGTAAAGGATGCTACTGCCACTAAGCCTTTGTGTACAAAATGTTGACCCTTGCTGTCCTTCCCTCAGAGTCATTGTTCCTGTCTTATGAAGTGAATTATTAACTCGGTCTCAGACTAGTGCATTCCTCACTTTATTATGGGTGAAGGAAATGAAAGAGGAAAAGAGAGAGAAAAAAAACTGAAAAAACTCAAGCTGACCAGATATAAACACACACACTGATAAAAAATGTGGAAGGAAAGAAAAGAGAATTGTTTTTTGATATATAGACTTGGATATAATTGGGAGAGGGTTGACACACTCACACACACACACACACACACACACACACACACACACACACACACACACACACACACACACACACACACACACACACACACACATACACACACACACACATTCCTTCCTTCATTCATTCATTCATTCATTTTTTGGGGGGCCATTCATTCCTTACTCTCTTATTCATCAGTGGTGGTGGGTCTCTCTCTCTCTCTCTCTCTCTCTCTCTCTCTCTCTCTCTCTCTCTCTCTCTCTCTCTCTCTCTCTCTCTCTCTCTCTCTCTCTCTCTCTCTCTCTCTCTCTCTTTTCCATGTAATTCTATTTAAATTCTTTTATATCACTTATATCTGTAAGAATTTTTTTTGGTCATTCTTCCAGTTTCAATTTTTTTTGTTATATGTATATATTTACATTTACTGATTGCGACACATTATTATTATTATTATTATTATTATTTTTATCATAATTTTTATTTGGATATTTTCTTTGGATAATATATATTTTGTAAGGCTGGAGTGATTTCTTAATTTGATATGTTCACGACTGATTTATTATTTTTTTTGAGGATGGAGTGATATTCAATTATTATTATTATATTTTTTTGGGGTGCAATGATATTTCCAATATCTCTAATAGCTTGCGAGAAAATGAGGAGGAAAGTCATGTTCTTATATAAAAATACGGTTTAATTTTACTGCGTATTGTTTAGGTATAGAACAAATATTCATAAATACAGTTGTACAGTTTAATTAGGTCTATCAGATGCTGCAATGATATTTCCAATATCTCTAACAGCTTGCGAGAAAATGAGGCGGAAAGTCATGTTTTTATATATATATATATATATATATATATATATATATATATATATATATATATATATATGGTTTCATTTTACTGCGTAATTATTAGTTATAGAACAAATAATCATAATTACAGTTGTACAGTTTAATTAGGTGTATCAGATGCTGCAATGATATTTCCAATATCTCTAACAGCTTGCGAGAAAATGAGGCGGAAAGTCATGTTTTTATATATATATATATGGTTTCATTTTACTGCGTAATTATTAGTTATAGAACAAATAATCATAATTACAGTTGTACAGTTTAATTAGGTGTATCAGAATCTGCAATGATATTTCCAATATCTCTAATAGCTTTCGAGAAAATGAGGAGGAAAGTCATGTTTTTATATAAATGTACGGTTTCATTTTACTGCGTAATTATTAGTCATAGAACAAATAACCGATAGATCTTGT
>JAPQNM010000048.1:7145064-7165064 GCA_029783475.1 Metacarcinus magister
GAATTTGTGGATTTAGTCTTGGTTTTCTTGCACTTTGGCTATTTCATTTTTTTTTGTATTTTTTTTTGGTGCTATATTTGATAACTTTAGTGTAATTATTTCAATCATTACTGTCTCCCTAATAGAAGTTATAACTTTACCCACTTATCTCTCCTCAGTAATTGTTTCCTCTTGCATATTCTGCTTTAATAACTTCATGGAAAATCTTATTCGCTGCGAGTCTAAGATATAATAAAATAGAGAAAAAGAAAAAAACGCCTTAATCTTCAGTTCATTACAATAACCTAATCAGCTATTTTTATCATCTCCTCTCGATAATAAGTTTTCACTGGGATTACTCATTTCCATTCCTAATTTCGTCGCTCTCTCTCACTGCACGAGTTGAGAAAATTTCATCTCGAATATATATTTTTTTTCTCCGCCGCTGATTGACTCGCGGAAGATCAGGTGAGGAACGAACGGAAAAGAAGATGAGGGAGGAATAGAAGTTAAGAATCTTTTTACCGATAGCTGGTCAAGAGAGAGAGAGCGAGAGAGAGAGAGAGAGAGAGAGAGAGAGAGAGAGAGAGAGAGAGAGAGAGAGAGAGAGAGAGAGAGAGAGAGAGAGAGAGAGAGAGAGAGAGAGAGAGGATAAAGAGAAGTGAAAGGAATCGTAAGGAAAAGGAATTCTGATAAAAATATATGATTGGAAAAATAAATGAGATGATAGAAAGAAAAGTGTGAATGAAAGGAGACTAAAGAGGATGAAGAAAAAGTGAAGAAAGAATAGTAAGAATAACAAAAATACAAATCAGTAACTCTAATGAAGAAAATTAATGAATGACTCGAAGACACAAATAATATACCAAGATATAATAGATTAAAAAAACTAATATGTATGTCATGGAGTGAGACAACAGGTTAATGGGTAGTTAAGATGCATAGACAAGTATCGATACGCGTTTGTGGAGAATGAAAAGATGAACAAAAAAGAAAATTGATATAAAAACATCTGTAACATTACCATTAGTGCAGAGTCATGAAGCATAACCGGTTGTAGCATTCTACCCACCCACCCACCCACCCACCCACCCACCCATCACACAAAAATAACAAGAAAACTTTTTATATTGGATAAACCACCAAATTACACATAAACACAGTAGTGCATTCAGGTTTGTAATAGTTTGCTACACCCATCTATTTATCCCCTTTTTTAACCAGCACAATGGTCTGCCGCTGTAAGAGGATTGTGTGTGCTGCTTGGTCGCCCTTCGGCCTCGTAAGACCCGTCATTACACACTTGGTATCAATGCGACTCATCGATCCGTAACTAAACCGACGTCATGGCTCGCTGGCTTACTCAGTCCACCTTGCCAACCTGTGCGATACCATGGGTGCAATTTCTTATAGTTTTTTCCTTATACGTTTTCTTAGTGGTGTTATATAAAAAGAGTTAAGAGTGAAAGGGTGTGTTTAGGTGTCGTTGGTAGCTGCAGCTCTGCCCATCACTGGCTTTGAATCTGGGTTGAATCTAGATACTGTGCCTTAGGGTTGTGGGATCTGCGGGGTTCTTCAGGTTCTCATTTATCGATCAGGTTTTAATAAAGGATTAACGTATGTGTAACGGGTGTTCCTCGCCTTGGGCAGGAGTATGGAGAGAGTATGTGTAAACTATTAACCATTGTATAGTAATAATGTTTTAATTTTTTATACTGTAAGCTATTTAGACTACTCGATCCTGCTGTGTGAATTGCCGTGAGATTATATCCATTATTAGCTGCTGACTCAATAATCTTCGGCAGCACAAAATTTATTCCACAATGCACTACATATATAAAAAGAAATTCAACCACTCAAACAGACCAAGTAATGCACAGAAGCGTCTTATTAGTATATGCAGAACCTTACATCATATAACCTTTAACATCAACTGTAAAGAAAGCTTGACATATTCTCTCGTTTGCATCTTTACGTAACGCCATTTATAGTCAGCTACAAAAAACTACAAAGTGTTTGGACAAGACAGCCTTACACGCAACACAGATGAGATTGTTAAAACTATTATATACGGCTGAGGTGATAGTAATGATAAAAAAAGGGCTTGTTATTAGCTTAGGTCTAACACGCACCAGAGATAGAGTGGTAATACCCGTAATAGAAGTCTGAGGCGGCGGTAATACCAATAAAACCTTACTGATTGTCTCACACCTGACACGTACCAAGGAGCATTATCGAGTTGACGAAGTAACATGTGGCCAGCTCGTCAGTAGCCATCTGCAGCAGGGGCACAGGGGCCTTACCTTAGGGGCACAGGAGGAGGCCCTGGGCGTTGTAAATCTGTCAGCCTTCCGTGGCCAGCGTCAGGACACCCCGCGACACTTTGGAATGAGGCTGCTACATCACCCTTGTCGGCTTCACCCGCCCCGTCAGAAGTTCCTCGTTGGCGGCATTCCATCCATTACCAAACCTTCCGGGTCACCCCACCTTCGGACACGTCATGTGGTGCTCAGACCCTTGCCTTTATTTATTACTTACTCGGCTAGGAACACGCAGACGGGGTGAAAATATGTGTCCAGGTGATATTTCAAAGGACGTCATTCTGTTAAGGTTGTTATAAGAAAATGGGAAAAGATTAATGGTTCCTTTTTTATTTATTTATTTATTTTTTTGACAGGGAAATTACAAAAAAGTGAGATTTGATGTATTTAATTGGTAAAAAAATGTACATCTTGATATCAAATTATGTGTTCCCAGATTTTAGTGTGTAGTTCATTGCACTTTTGATAGTAAAGAAAAGTATACGGACAACATACGGGCCTAGAGGTAAGGAGGAGGAAGGTCTTGTATTTGTGTAGCGTCCGTTCAGCTTCTGGTGCGTTGTTCTCAGCCTTAATGGAGTGCAGCGTAGGGGCGTGGGCGTCGGGGAAGTAATTGGAAAGCAGCAACAGCATTTTTAGATGGCAACCTTGTGCTTTCAATTAGCATGGTGCAAAATATTCACTAACCACAAAAAATGCAACGAGAATGGCCTTGCAGTGAAGTGTTTGTGTGGCTCCTAATTCCGTGCTGCTGTCTGGGTGGCGTGTTGCAGTAATGGGATGAAGCTCTGCAGTTCAACGGAATATCTTTGAATAATTTGTGAGGAGGATTATTATAGAACAGTCTTATTAAAGTTATTCATCTTCCTACTTAGTAATATTAGGTTGCAGTAGGCAGTTCTTGAGCAGGTCGTCTGCTTCGTCGTCGTTGTCGCCGCTGCAGGTTACGATCACGTCTTTGGAACGTAGTTTATTGATTCCCGAGGGTCGTTCCGTCGCAACACTCGGGCTCGCGGCGGTCTCTGGAGGGCAGTTATAGGCCATCCAGAGCCGTTCTTGAAACTCTTATTATGGAAGCTGTTTAAACTTTCCTTTTTGTATCTTTATCTCAATACAGAAACATATATATACACACACACAAATAGGCAATGTATATATGGCTTTGTAATATGAACTAGAGATACACCAACATTGTAGATCAACTCTTGAATGTACTCATGCACGAAACACTATGCTAACTTTGTAAAATGTTGTCTAACGATGGAAACAAAGTGGGACGACTATGTATGGTGTGCTTTTGATTTAATTGGAAGGCGTGTTCATTATCCCGTGTGAGTGTAGCGTGATGGCGTAGGTGAGTGTTTAAAAGAAGGCAAGATAAATGGGGGTTACAGTGTGTGTGTGTGTGTGTGGGTGTGGGTGTGTGTGTGTGTGTGTGTGTTTCGTCGGACATATCAAAGCGTTTAATCCCTACAGCAGGATGGAAACACACACACACACACACACACACACACACACACACACACACACACACACACACACACACACACACACACACACACTGCAATCCCCCTTATCTTGACTTCTATTAAAATCCCAACGCCGGTCCTGCGAAGATAGCGGACTTGATCTGTTCTTGTTTGGTGCTGTGAGACCGTGGCTGAAATGCTATCTCACTCCTGTCCACTCGCCTTGTATGAATGTCCACGAAAGCGTCACCCCTGAAACTGTATACCGTGTCCCTGAAGTTATACATATTCTGTGAAGTATTAAATTTCTCTTTGTTAATGTGTGTCTGTGTTGGATGAGTTGAATGTTGAAATTAAAGGGAGATGCTATTGACGGAATTATAATTTATTTTGTTGTGTTTAATCGTGTTCTTCCTTCCCCTGGAGTCTTTGTTTTGTATGATTAAGGATTTATTTAGTTTTTTATTTTACGTGAACTTAGATATTAATATGAAATTCCCTTCATGATTATTATTACTTTTTCTTATCTTACCTGTGCTTATCAGAACATCATATACAGGAAGATAACTTTTCCCACCTGCTTGAATATTACTCATTTCCTAACGCTGATATCAAGTGCCTCATCTTTTTTTCTTTCTTTCTAATGCAATGCAAGCTCATCAAAGATTAACTTACATTGAAGCCTCACAGCGCTCCCTCATTGATCCTGTTGCGGAAGTCCTTTCATGTGCAGGCTTGGCAGAAGGACACTCGCATATTACGGAATTATTGGGTCTAGACATGATTCCACCAGCGTGTATTAATTTTAAGTCTAGCAATACGGTGTTAGTGGGGAAAAAATGGATATGAAAAGAAATTAATGTCATGCTTCTCTATTCCAGTGTGGGTTTAGCTGCTGCTGTGGCCTTGAGTCTGTAAGTATTCGTTATGGTTTGTTTTTTATATATATTAATTCAGTTTTACGTAGTGTTTTCTTGTTCCGATTGAGACGCAGAGCTCGTTTGTCTGTTTCAATTAAGTTTCTAGGAGTAAAATATATGTTAAACGAAGAAAATGATGCACTTTCAGGTAAGTTAACATGACATCGTTAATATTACGCGGAATAAGTAGCATTTTAGGTGTTTAAAGAGTAGCATGCACCTTAGGCTTGATATTATTTTCCCCACCTGGACTGCGTGACTCAGGTAATGGAATACTAATCTTAATTGGCATCTTCCGTGTGTAAAGGATGTTGTATTATGACTTTAAATTGTTCCTTGTGGTTACTTTTGATGTATATCTTTTCAATTTATTTTATTTAGCCTTGGAAAATTATTGGTATTATTATTATTATTATTATTATTATTATTATTATTATTATTATTACTATTATTATTATTGAGTTTTGGACAGTGATAATTGATTTTTTTTGTCTTTCCAGTTTTGTCCTAAAAGAAATAATTTTTCAAAGAATAATTTTGTGTTACATTTAGTTTCGTATAATCTTATCACAATTATATTTTACGTATTCACCAAACTTCCCTATTTTCCTATATTTCATAATGCCATATTCCTATTTTTTCCCCTCTTTCCCTCCCTTTCATTTCGTTTCGTTTCGTGTTGTTACGTAAGCTTCCAAAACTGAACTGGGTCATCGTGCGAGTAAGGGGAGGGAGGAGGGAGGCGCAGGACTGTGTTGTGTTATATAATGGCCACTAATGTATCGAATGGAGGGCGGGCGCCGCATAGAAAGAGCGTGTGTGAAGTTAGAGTATTGAAGCCAGGGTGTTGGGTGTGTGTAGTTGGTGTTGTAAGGGTTAGGGAGGGTATTGATGTGTAGGGAAAGCTTTGTTAGGTTGTGGGTATCGGGAAAGGTGAGGATTAAGGTGTATTCATAGTTTTTGAAGGTGTGTCTGTCTGTATTAAGGGTTGTGTAACTCCAGGAAGGTGTGTGAGGTTAGGTATTGTGTATATAGTGGATATTATAGTGTATATTCAGGGTGTTTAGGAGGTTTACCTGAAGACGGTATAATGAATAAGAATTTAGAGGTTGAATGAGACTGTGATGTAGATAAGCGTTAGCAGGTGTACTTGTAAAGGTGAAGAGGGTGTCAAAAAATATGCGACGTTAGTAGGAAGTCTTTCACACCCTCTCGCTACACCCTCGCAGTGCGCCTTCACATGCAGGTCGTCGCACCGTTACTAGTCTTATCAATATCCTCCCTGACGGGCCAAGTCGACCCTATCACAGATATCGCTCTCTCCCTCTGCCCGCTGCTCACCCTCTTCCTTCCTGACCCTTTAGGAACGGATGGCCACGACACCAACACACAGGAAACACAAGGAGTTGACTCAATAACACTGCACAGGGAAAGGTAGTAAAGCAACAACAGAAAGAGAAAGAAGCAGTGTGAGGGAATCTAAGTGAGAAGCGAAATATTTTGAAACCGTTTTGGTACATTACAGAAATAAAGAAGGGATGGTTGTCACCTTCCCCGAGACTCTAACGTTGTAGAATCATTGAAGTACAGGAAGCCTCACCTCGATAGATTTTACCCTCGATCAATATTTTTGTCCAAACAGTTTTGTTGGCTAAACCGATTAGGTTTTCAATCCATCAATGAGAAGAAAAGTGGAGAGAAAGAGTGCGATAGACACGTTCGAAAACATTTATCAGCAGCTTTTCTTTTACTCTTTACTTCCAGCTTAGTATTTGAATGTGTTTAAGGTTATCAGTCCAACGTTTTATTGACATTCTTGCTATCTTTCAGGCCTGAGGGAAAGATATAAGAACTTGCTTTTTATGAGTTAAAAACATTTCCAAACATTTATCTTTGCTCCACGGTGTGTTTAATATTTAACTCCTAGATTATAGATTTATCAAGCCAGGTGTTCATAGAGGTAATTCCTCCTCAAAGGCAGCAAGAGTGGTTAAGATTGCCGCTTTAAAAAGAAAAAAGTTACTCACTCAAATATTTTTCTTTACAAAGTTGCTGTCATGTTTGCTGTCTCGAAGTGAAGACGAGGTTAGGCATTTCGTAACTTTAAAGCGACTTGGTAAAAAAAAACAAAAAAAAATGAAAGAAAGACGACAAGAAAAATAAACATTGGAAAAAAGATCCGGAATTCTGCAACAAGAACTTACAATAAACTCCATTAAACAAGGCGCGGGAAACCTTGCATTTAAAACACATCTTCTACGTATAAAAACACATAATTTAGGAGAAAGGGAAAGAGAGAGAGAGAGAGAGAGAGAGAGAGAGAGAGAGAGAGAGAGAGAGAGAGAGAGAGAGAGAGAGAGAGAGAGAAACCCCCCATAAAGCTGGTCTTGAAGGGTTCTCTCTTTGCCACGTTCTCTGCCCCGTCGAGAGCCTCACGCTGGGGCATTAGGCTGCACATCCACACCTTGTAGCACCTGGTAAGGATATCACGCCTCTCATCCATCAGGACCTCTCCGCCGCGGCTCCTCAGGGGGGGAAGGAAGGAAAGAAGGAGGGGAGGAAGGAGGGAAGAAAGGGAAGGAAGGAAGGAAGGAAGGAAGGAAGGAAACATGCTATTTCACAGATGTATTTACTTTTCTCTTCTTCAAACCTCTTCCTCCTTTACTCTCTCCTGCCTCACCTCCATCTCCTTTATTCTGCTGTCCCAACCCTGGTCCATTTTCCTCGTCCTCCTCCTCTTCCTCCTCTTCCTCTTTCATTCTGCAGCATCAGCCTGACATCCATTTCTCGTCTCTCCGTTGCCCTACCCTTCCTCCCCTTTCTTCTCTTCTGCCTCTATCGCCGATTTCTTTACCTCCTTGATATCTTCCTTTCTTACTTTTGATTTTCCATATCCTTTTCCTCCTCCTCCTCCTCCTCCTCCCTCTTCTCTCTTCTATCCTCTCCTCTCCTATTCTCTCTCCTGTTTCCGTTCTGCTTTGTTCTTCATCCTATCTCCTAAGCTCTTATAATATTTTCTTTTTATTCTCCTCTCATCTTTTAGTCTCTTCTCTTCCACCCTTCTTCCGTCTCTTCCGTCCTTCTCCTTTCCTCCTCCTCCTCCTCCTCCTCCTCCTCCTATCAAATATGCATATTCATCAAGGGTTGGCAAAATACCTCATCCATAGCAATGATTTGTACCGAAAAGAATGCAAGTCGCGTTATGGCCAAGGATTAACGTAAATGGTTTTGAGTATTCAATTATATGCTGACAAGACGTATTCCTCTTTCACTTATATATATATTTCTATCATCATCATCACTACCACCACCACCACCACCACCACCACCACCACCACCACCACCACCACCACCACCACCACCACCACCATCACCATCACTATCACTACCACCACCATCACCATAGGGTCCGTCGTCTTGTGTGTATCAAAATGTGCGCGAGGAAGAAAAGAAAAGAAAAGAAAAGAAAAGTGAAACAAAAGAAAGGGAGAGGAAGAAACGGAAATAAAATGTAGAGGGGAAGGTAAGAAAGGGGAAGAGGAAGGAAAAAGGGATAGGAAGGGATAAAAAGATAAGAAAAAGGAAAAAGATTAAAGAAAATAACAGGTAAGGGATGGGAAGAGAAAGGAAAGAGAGGCTAGGAAAGGGAGAGAAAGGAATGAAAAGGAAAGAGAGAAGGGTAGAAATAGCAGGTAAGGGATGGGACGAGAAAGAGAAAGAGAACGGGAGGGAAATAAGGGAAAGAGAGAGGCAGTGGGGATGGTTGTCAGGTATTCAGTACACGGCAGCTGGTATTGTTTGGCGATGTTTCAGCTCCGACGGTCGACAATTGGTCTCGTTTGCTTAGAAGAGCTTGTAGCAAATCGAACTCACGGCCCAGAATGCAGAGGAACTAGTGTTTGCCTCGTTAAAACTGAGGAATGGACATTGGCTGGTTAGGGAATGGTCTGTGTTCGTCTGTGTTTTAAATCTCTACGTGTTTTTTTTGCAGTTTGTTTTATTTACAGTGTGTGTGTGTGTGTGTGTGTGTGTGTGTCTTTTAATTGGGGTACTATTTGTATATGTTTGTTTTGTATCGTGTGTGTGTGTATGTGTGTGTGTTTTTCTTGCTCTTTTTATTACGTGTCCCTTTGCAAAGTACTGTGTTGATTTGAGTGTTGATTTTTGGTCTGCGGGTTACCTATCCTTTATACGAGTTTAGCTAATTGATCATTTTTATATGCATTTACTTTGATCTCTCTCTCTCTCTCTCTCTCTCTCTCTCTCTCTCTCTCTCTCTCTCTCTCTCCTCTCTCTCTCTCTCTCTCTCTCTCTCTCTCTCTCTCTCTCTCTCCTCTCTCTCTCTCTCTCTCTCTCTCTCTCTCTCATTCACCTTTGGTGTTTTCTTGATTCATAATTGAGGTTTGATATCTAGTACATACATTTATTCATGAGATATTGAAGAAAGAGAAGTGGGTGTGGTTTGTGGTGGTGGAGGGTGTGGTGTGTGTGGGAACAGCCCCTTCGAGTAAACCAGGTGACCTTTCAACATCATTCTCTGCCTCGTCACATCCTCTGATCCCTCCTTTACCGTGGGTGATTTGACGTTTATCATCTCCATTAGTTCTCATATCCACGATTAAGCTCTGATACTTTTTTTGGGACCTGCTTAATCAACAATCCCTGAGGCGCTCTAACTACACCACTACTTAGTTTGAGTACTGGTGGTGTCTGTGTGGGTGAGGGGTGTGTGTGTTGCCCTAGGTGATGCTAGTACGTGAGGAAGAGTCGTGGGAGTGCATTGCCTTTACTCTGTTTATCACCACGATTAAAGACTAGTAAATTCTGCATCGTTCCGCCTCGTTATTAAACTTTTTTATCTAGTGTTTTATAAAATCTGAATAATTCCTTTGTAATCCACGTACTGTAACCTTCATCACTTGGAGCAGCTCAAAGCACAGTTTTTGCATATATGTTTATCATGTGCAAGCCAACACCTCGCTCCCAGCTACTTATTTCCAGTATACCTGTGTTAATCAAGGGAGTTTTACCTGTCCCATTACCTGATGTCACTTCAATTAATAATAAACCGACTGGAACGCTTAAAAATGCTGACGTGGAAAGCAAGACTAGTAGAAAAGGTTAGAATGTGCACGTTGTCACGCTGGTGTAGATATGACATCTGTTAATTTTGTACGTAATGACACCTACAGGCAAAACTATGAAGATTTGCATGACGCTCTGTAACATATATTTGTCGTACTGTATCTTTACTTTGTACCTGTAGCGTAATATACAGTTAGTACGCTGGGATAAATGTCATTACACCGTATGAGCAAAAAGTTTCTTCATAAGCATAATCTAATGTGGCACGATCAGTTATTTCTGAATGTATGAATAAAGAACTGTAAATCCTGACCTCAACTCCAAGTTTAGTAAGACTAGACTGGTAAAGAGGTAGACAACAACACCAATGTTACACCACCAGGCTACCACCACAGGAGCCGCTCAGAATGTTATATGTTTTCAAGCATAAAAACCTTGACGAACCGCAACCTCAAACACACCAACCTGAATTTCAAGTATTTATGTCTTTTGCAAATCTCCAACGGCTCTGCATCATCCTCATGGACCACACCCGGACTGTGACGGCTCAGGTCCTTGCCAACACATCACACAGCCAGTCAATTAAGTGGCTGGCGATACCCGTTTCATGCACTGGAAGGAATTCTTTGGCAAACATCGATAGAGGCAGAGTAATGCTTGCTCACGAGCTCCACTATGTCACGAGGCAAGGAACCCAGCGCTGGGAATGGCCTTGCAGCAAATTAATCCTTTATCAAATCACAATGGAGCAATATAAGGTTCCTTTTGTATACAATGCGCCAATAGGGATTCCAGCTGTGTGGGATGCCGGCAGCTCAAGGTGCAGAGGAGGTTCAGTTCAGCGCTGTGACCGATCTTACTGCCTGGGTGGAGGGTGATTTTGTAGTTTTTTTTCTTTGATAATGATGTTTTTGGTATGTTTGTATCATTGTTTTGTGTTATTAGTGGTGTTATTAATGGTGATGTTGTCTCTATTGCTTTTTCTGCCTTGCATATGTAATTTATGATGATATAGCAGGGAGGAATTCCAAACAAACACACACACACACACACACACACACACACACACACACACACACACACACACACACACACACACTCGACTTGTGTATTAATTATCAAGCACACATGCAGAGTGCCGCCGTGCAGGTGAGCCCGGTGTTAATTAAGTCCGGAGAGCCGAGCGTCCCCTACCTGGCGGGCATGTGGCCGCCGCCGTCAGTTTCATTTCATAAACAACTCTCGTGAGGCTCCAACACTGCCGCGGCTGTGTTACCCGCCCTCGCCACTACCACTGCTACCTGCATGCACGTCGTGGCTGGAGGGACACCTAACAATAACACATTCAACTTTAACGAAGATTGAGACTTATTATTGATATTGTTATTGTCATTTCTTTAGATGGTGTGCGGGGTGGCAGTGTGAGCAGCAGGGTGAGTGGGCAGCGGCAGCACTTGCTCTTGTTTTGTGAGCTAATAGTGGGTGTGTGTACCCAGTGCCAGGGAAAACAGGGCCCAAGGCTTCCCGCCAGTCCTGTTTGGCCTGCTGCTAATGCAGCTTATCAACTGTGTTAGCAGCAACGCGGCCTTACCATGAAGGCGGTGAGTGTGTGTGTGTGTGCGTGGACACACAAAGACACACACACACACACACACACACACACACACACACACACACACACACACACACACACACACACACACACACACACACAAAACAAATAAACACTATAACATAAATTAGCATATTTGGAAATGTTTAATAAAACAAACTTTCGAAAAATGACACACATATGCAAATTTATATATGTAAAAAAAACTGTTACACACACACACACACACACACACACACACACACACACACACACACACACACACACACACACACACACACACACACACACACACACACACACAGAAACAGAAAGAGAGAGAAGAGAGAGAGAGAGAGAGAAGAGAGAGAGAGAGAGAGAGAGAGAGAGAGAGAGAGAGAGAGAGAGGGAGAGGGAGAGAGAGCAAAAAAGTCAACAGCGACACGGACTTAGCTCGCCAGTGTGGGGCGGGTCGAGGGTTGCTCTCGGGGCCAAAATTGGATTTCAGTGTGCTAGTCTGCCCCGCCCCCCACACACTCCCTCCACGCAAGCCAGAGTGACCCTCCCCTCGACGCCACTGAAATACCAGAGGCCAGACTTAACCATTTCGTCCATTACTGCCTGGAATGGGTGGCTCCGTCTCTGGTTTTCTTAGTGCCTGTCCTGGAATTGGCTCCGGGGAAAGGATGGCTTGGGGTAATATGGAAGCCGTTATAGTGAAGGTCTTGCGTGCGTCTCCACTTTCATAACTGGATGATCGCCGCGGTGGAGGAAGAGAAGAGTGTGTTGGTTAGGTGTGATTTGTTATTTCCCTTGTGAATGGTCTGTTGTGGTGTGACGTGTATGTATTCTTAGTTTTATTTGTGGTGCAGGAAAATTATTATTAAAATGTATATTAAAGAAGACCTATTCTCGTGTTGTTCAATAGTGTGTGATAATAATGACACTACCTGTTATATATAGTTTATACTCTCGATAGTCACGTGATAAAAATACAATACGAAGAAAATAACCCCAGAATACGAACAAAAATATCACCGAACTACAAATTAAACTTTCCTATACATGGCACTAAAACCTAACGTAAAAATACAAGTAAAACAAAAGCAATACTGAACAACACGAGAATAGGTAAGAATGATCAGAATATGACCTCAATATAACACAATAGGTGAGGTCAGTCAGTCTTCACAGGGAACAGGTGAGCGATGTAGTCTGGATAGGTGCCTCAAGTTAATGGGGCTGCAGGTGGGGAGGGTGGGCGGTGATAGGTGAGTGATAGGCGTCAAGAAAGTGTCTGATTGGGGGACGGGCGTTGAATGGATGCTTGAGTGGTGATGTGTGATAGGAAAGGAAGAAGAGAAATGGATGATGGTTGTGTGATGGGTTGATGCGTGAGGAGTGGATGACATGGATGTATGAATGAACCCATGATTGGCAGTGTGTGGATGCGTGGATGAGTTATTCTTGTTGATTTATTGAGGTCAGAGAAGTCCTTGATCAGGCACACCTTTTCCTATTCTTACTCCTACTTCTTACTTCTCTTAGACCATTTTTTTCACTTCATATACAGTTACTTTCCTACTCATAACAGTACTACTAGCTGGCTCCTTCCCCCCAAAAAAAAATCTTTGCAAACACGCTTCTTATAAACAGGTTCTCCCAGTTTATAGGATTAGCCTTCTCCTTTCTGTGTTAGTGGCACCCGGAGATGTATGACAACCCGAGAGCTACTAATCAAGTTTGCGGCAACGTTAACCTGGTAATGTTGAGAACCCGCCTGCTGGATCCAGGGCTCGGGCAGTCACTCGCGTTAATTTGCACAGATAATGAGGAGCCACGACTGTAAGGGTGATGCTTGCCTCTGCTCTTGGTCTCGCCTGCCTTGGAGTGACTTACGTGATGACAAAAGACAGTGAATGTGTGTCTCGTTTTGGTTTTTGTGTTGCTCAGGGTACATGTGAGGCTGTGGGTACTACTTTGGCTTGTTATCTACGTGTCATGAATCTACTTTGGTGTGCGATCTACACTTTATATTGCGATCTACGTGTCATGAATCTACTTTGGTGTGCAGTCTACACTTTATATTGCGAGTGTGAGTGAAATTGAAGGTCCTACGAGGAGAGGAAGGCCAGTTGTAAGATGGAAGGAAAGGAGGATACTATTCTATACATTTTTGACGTAAGATTTTGTTAATATTTCAACACAACTCATGAAAATTGGTACCAAGGGGTTCTCGGGCATGCTGATCACGAATCTGGAATTAGTTTTGTCATTACTATAATATTTGAATTTTCCATTTTGTGGCCCGTAAATTCCACCAGAATTGAGGTCGAAAAAGGTTTTCCCATTTTACTACGTAAATATTAGTCCTACAGGAAAATTGTATAGAGGTAAGGTTATGGAGTTTGACAATGTATATCTCATATAGTCATTATCTTTTCAATAACTCAATTACCTATGAAGAAAATTTTAATTTTATTAAATAAATTAATGCATAATACTTTACACTCCTACATCTATAATTACATTCCAATTGAATTTTAGTATAGCTCATTAGAACGAACGTCTCCTCCTCTTTCTTTTATAATTAAAATGTTTTTTACGTAAACCCCATACATTTCGAGTTATTTCAAAATATGTGATTTATCAAAAAAAATCTAAGGGTGTACCCTACAAAATTTCATGAAAATTTCCACATCCTCCGAATCTCATGAAAATTGGTACAATGAGGTTTTGGGTCATGCTGAACACGAATCTGGACTTATTTTCCTGATTACTATAATATCAAACTGTATTTCACCCTTGCTTGCCTAATAACATTAATGAAATAACCATTATTTAACTTTACTGGCTGATGCTGGTCTCATATGACAAAAAATCATAGAGATGACCTACCCTAATACTTTACACTTCTACATCTTTAATTACATTCCAATTCAATTTCATTACAGCTCAATAGAACGAACGTCTACTTTGGTATGCGATCTAGAGGTTAGGTTAGATTAGCCTAACCTATTCTCTGTTTCATGGAAGAACTCCAGGATGTGCTGACCACTACCTCCCCTTTGTGTATTTGGTGTCATATCAGTAGCATTCAGGCTGCTTCAGTTCCTCAAATTCAATAAATCCTTTAATATCAAGAAATTATGGTGACAGTGTTGCCTTCCACCTCGTTTGGCACCTGGACGCCGCCTGTCCATCACACAACACCTGTAATGTATAGTATTAGTGACATGTAATCCACGTGCGTCACCATAACTTCACTATCTTCCCTTGCACCTCATACCTGGAAGTATCAAACGTGTCACGCAAGGATACCTGCGATGATTCACAAGCACATACACTACTTACCTGTTACGACGCTCCCAGGTGACACGTTGCATATTCCTGTGTGATCACGCCACCACCACCACCACCACCACCACCACCACCACCACCACCAGAGACACAGAGCAGAGAGAGAGAGAGAGAGAGAGAGAGAGAGAGAGAGAGAGAGAGAGAGAGAGAGAGAGAGAGAGAGAGAGAGAGAGAGAGAGAGAGACCGGTGGCTTGGGTTGAAAAGAGATGATGGGGAGTGAATAGGACAAAGAAGAAAGGAAAACACACACACACACACACACACACACACACACACACACACACACACACACACACACACACACACACACGAGAAAAAAAAAATCTGAAGAATCCGTACAAAAGTGTAAATAAAAAACAGGAAAAGAAGATAAGGTGTAGCAAAGTTTTAACCTTTTCCATCGATCTCCCTGATTTCACACGACTAGCTCGACTTTTTCATGCAAACTGTGTCTTGATATCGACAGCAAGTGAAGGGTGAAGAGAGAGGAGAGGAGGAGAAGCTGGAGAAGGAGCAGGAGGAGGAGGAGGAGGAGGAAGAGGAAGAAGAAGTAGGAAGGTAAAGGAGAGAAGGGAAAATGAAGGAAGGACAGGGATTGCATGTGAGATGTGTATGTGAGAGAGAGAGAGAGAGAGAGAGAGAGAGAGAGAGAGAGAGAGAGAGAGAGAGAGAGAGAGAGAGAGAGAGAGAGAGAGAGAGAGCGAGAGCGAGAGCGAGAGAGAGAGAGAAAGAAAAAAAACTAGTCAGGTTTATATCCAACCATTTACTTTTTCATGATCGTCTTTTCAATCTGTAATTACTCTTGCTGCAGACTTAGTCACTACTGGAGCTGGACTGTCTCTGTATCCTTGTATTCATTCCCGTCCCTCTGGTTTGCTCGTCTTCATGCAGCTTTTATAGCGGGAGATAATCATATCACGCGTCCCAGAGGTAACCTAAAACAGCATCTTACGAGTACCTGAGTCTGATTACGGCAATTCTGTGTCTTTTTTTGTGTGCATAAAGTAGATTGGAATTACTAAGACCATGAGAGAGAGAGAGAGAGAGAGAGAGAGAGAGAGAGAGAGAGAGAGAGAGAGAGAGAGAGAGAGAGAGAGAGCGAGAGAGCGAGAGATTGACTAATTCTTACGCAACAAAACCAATCCCAATATTACTCAATAAAACAATTTAACATCGTGTAACATTTTCCACATCAAAACTAAACTCAGCCTCGTAAATATTTGCCACAATAACAAAACCGTGATTGCAACTCTTACGACATCCTTGTGATATACATAAAAAATATATTGCGTTGTTTGCTCTTCTATTGTCAGCATGCATTGTCTCACCACCTGTTTGCCTTGCTAGCGGGCCCTTGCAACCTGTTTACGTCTTCTCCAATGTCTTAGTGTTTAAATTTATACGTGAAACCTGTTATGTTATGTTATGTTATGTTATGTTAGTCGCAGTGCCGTCCTTATGCAGGTGTGACAAGTCGTGGTAATAATGGTGAATGATCTTACTATTAATTTAGCGTAATTTGACCTCAGGTGCTGTTAGGATTTGAGGTATTAATAGTAATAATCATCACTATTAGTTCATCAATATATAGATACATAGGTATATAGATAGATAAATAAGGATTGATAGATAGTTTTATACCTTGATACATGGAGGGATAAATAGTAAAGTAACCTTCTCTCTCCTAACTTATGTGGACCCAAGTCAAGGTATTGCAGACTCCCACTTTTACCAACCTGACATTTACCTAACCACTGCGACCTTGACATTGTTGTGACATTTACTCCATTGCCGCTAATTCGAGAGAGAAAAAGAGGGAGAGAGAAAATAGAGAAAGAGAAAGATAGAAAGACAGAAAGACAGGCAGGCATTCATTAAATCCTTCCTTTAAAATGTTTAGCTACCAAAAAATAACCTTTCAATGTCAACTTTTTGCACCAACGAGATAATTCACCTTGGAACGTTGCTCACTTTTTTTTTGGAAACAGACCAAATTGAGCTAACTTTTCTAAACTTACACCAAAAGTGCAAATTTGGCTCAAGTCCCAAAGTTTATGACCTGATGCAAAGAAGACAGGAAGCTGGCAACCCGCATAGCATTAATTTCAGATAATCCAGTTTTGGGTTATAATCTATCGAAGTTTGTGTTGATGTTATCTAAGTCATTTTAAAAGTCACTTCTGAGACGGAAAAGAAAAACAGGTTAGGTTAGGTTAGGTTAGGTTAGGTTAGGTTAGGTTAGGTTAGGTTAGGTTAGGTTAGGTTAGGAAGGAAGAGTGAGACGACGAGGAGGAGGAGGATAATAATAATAAGAATAAAAATGATAACAAGAAGATGAAGAAAGAAGAAGAAGAAGCAGCAGAAGAACAAAAACAAGGAGAGAGGACAAATGGAAGATGAGAATATGAGAAGAGGGAAACTTGACTCCTAACGATGAAGGGAAACAGAGCAGGGATGAGGAAGAGATATGTGATAGGGAAAAGCGAATGAGGAGGGAGAGAAAGACAGAACACGAGAGCAAGAGAAGCAGGAAATGAAGAAAAGGAGGAAGAATAATAATATACAAGAATGAGAGAAAAAAATGTGGTTATGTTCCCTGGAAAAACGGAAAAATAACTGGAAGAGGAAAAATGAAAATAATAACCATAATAATAACAATAATAATAAATAAAAAAAAACGAACGAATACAAATACCCAAAAAAAAACGCAAAAAAAAGAGAAGGAATAAAAAAATCTATCCTACCAAGAAAATAGAAAAAACAAAAAATAGCTCGCATTTCAAATTTTCACTCAAGTGCCAACCATGACACGTGTAGGTATTGAACGAGTAGGGAAGCGACAGGCGAGTGTACGTGTCATGGTGGGTTGGGGGGAGGCTGGGTGAGGGTGGGTGTTGAAGGGGGGAGTGAGGGGGAGGAAGGGGGGGTTGGGGGTGTAGCTCCTGCCTATCACTCTCCACATACCTGTCTTGCCCTCAGTGACTTCAAACGCGTAAGTCTGTTTGTCTCATGCACGAGGAGGAAGATGAGGGAAGGGGAGGAGGAGGGAAGGGGGGGTGAGGGGGGGAGTAATGGAAGAGAAGGTGGAGGAGTTGGATGATGGAGATTAGAGGAGGAGAAGCACGAAGACGACGAGATGAATAATGGAAGAGGAATAGGAGAATGAGGAGGAGGAGGAGGAGGAGGAGGAGGAGGAGGAGGGAGGGAGGGAGGGAAAACAATTTGATTATGTTAGTGAAGGAAATGAAGGAAGGTTAAAAAGAAATGATAATGGTGAAGGAGGATTTAAAAAGAGGAAAAAAACCAGAAGATAATGAGGGACAGAAATAGAATGAAAGTGCAGTGATAAGAAGGAAAAACAGGAAACAAATAGGAAACACAAGGCGAAAAGAAAAAAAAATCAAGCAATTATGACAAAGAAAAAAAATAATTACAAGCAAACAAACAAACAAACACACAAACAGCACTAAGGGAAATGAACACACGACAAAATGCACTCTCTCTATGAAGTATTTTTCCATTCTCTCTCTCTCTCTCTCTCTCTCTCTCTCTCTCTCTCTCCTCTCTCTCTCTCTCTCTCTCTCTCTCTCTCTCTCTCTCTCTCTCTCTCTCTCTCTCTCCATGACCAGAACGTGACTCCTTGACCCTCCTTCCCTGTAAGTGCCAGAAGGATATACTAAGGGTCACGGTCACAGGCAGGGAGAGAGGGTCCTTCAGAATCCTATCGTTGAGTCATTCATTCATTATTCAAACACATTATACATCGCCTGGAGCTTAGCGACCTACCCTAAAAAAAGATATAGTGATTTTTCTTTCAAGGGGAGCAGATTTTTTATATATTATTAGATGACCGGGAGTAGCAAGTCTTTTTCTTTGTATTTATATTTTTATTTGCCAGAGATACATTTCGTCCCGGTTGAAAAAGTGGTGGAAATACTTTGATGTCAGTAGCTCTGAGTAAAAGTTAGGAACACGCAGACTCGGACTTTACTCGTTGCTCAAAGTTACCTTAATTAAGAGTCCTTCCTGTGAGTATTCATAGGAGAGGAAAGGAAGGGTTGGGAAAAACATGCAGTTTCTAGAGTAGTTAGTGTTATTATGGTTGAGTGTGTGTGTGTGTGTGTGTGTCTGTGTCTGTCTGTGTCTGTCTCCTGAAGCTTGAACAAAAAATTAGTGCCATTAATATATGAATAAAATTGTCAGTCACCATTAATTAAAACTACCAAACTAGGAAAGGAAAGAAAAATACTTATTGGTATAAACGAGAGACAGATGTTTGTTTCTCTCTCTCTTTTTCTTTTTGTCTTTCTCTATCTCTCTCACCCGCAGCATCCTGACTAGACCTTCATCCTTCACTTCATCCCACCTTACCTGCAATCCATCACGTTATGCTCCTCACCCTTTCTACTCTCCCCGTAACCCTTAATCAACCTCTTCACTACCCAACCATTCCTCAACCCACACCCACTCATACCCAAACCCCCCAAAAAACCCCACAATCTTGCCTCAGTAGCCTTAGGGAGAGAATATGTACTTTATTGCAATCGGGTTAGCCATCGAAGCATTCAAATGAACTCAAGGCTCCGCTCTGAACCCTATTCATGAAGGAAAGATGATCCGGTGATTCGAATCCGATTCCCAGAAGGTGCAATGTAAGGAGTTTCATTCAAGGGAGTCGCAGATGTGTGTTCAAAATGACGTAGGAGTTGTAAGGTTGTTAAGTATGTATGACTGGTTTTATTTAGAGGAAAGTTAAGTGTATATTAGAGGGTAAAGTTAGGTAGTTTAGTGGATGTTGTATTCGAAAACTCAGGACAGAGAGAGAGAGAGAGAGAGAGAGAGAGAGAGGAGAGAGAGAGAGAGAGAGAGAGAGAGAGAGAGAGAGAGAGAGAGAGAGAGAGAGAGAGAGAGAGAGAGAGAGAGAGAACAAAAAAAAACCTATTAATAATATCTATAATAGTGTCATTCTATCGCTCTTCCATCATTCATTCGTCCTTACCGTCATCCTTTTCGCCTCACCGTCATCCTCTTGTGCTTATCGACGTCCTTCCGTCCTCATCTCTCAAGCCTCCATAAGCCTTCGCTAACTCGCGGAATCACGGCTCCGCTCAGTCACTCCCGGGCTGCGTTAACAAGGTGGGGACTCAAGCTGAACGCCGAGGTAGTAGTACATGCCAGAGTGAACCCTCCTCGTGATCCTCTCATGGGGGAGGCAAACTGGAGGGAAGAAGGGAGGGATTAAGGGCGAGGGAGGAATGAGGAAGGATTAGGTAA
>JAPQNM010000048.1:7170064-7187564 GCA_029783475.1 Metacarcinus magister
GAAGTGTAGCTTTTCTCCCACCTCACATATACCATTTCTGAAGCCTCTGGGAAGCCGCTGGAAGGCATTCGTGGGGAAGAATAAAACTGGTCCATTCCATTTTTTTCTTCTAATATCTATGTTCCATCTCAGAGTGGACTTACCTTAGTGGGGGCAGGTGGAAGGGACACTGGCCGGATGTGGTTAGAGTGAGGAAAGGGTGTGCAGATAGGGTTGTGAGGGGCGGGGCGAAGTGTGGCAGGGCAGGGCGGGGTAAGGAGAGGTGTGAAAGGATGGGACGAGGTTGGGTTAGGTGGTGATAAATGTGAATAGACAGGGCGAGGCTGGTGTTGGGGGTGGGTGGGGGGGGAGGGGCGTAGTGACTCTGTATACTTCTATTATGTATTGTGTTTTGTTCTCTTCATAACATAGTACGAATGATTTACAATTGAATGGAAGCGTTTGCAAATACTGAACAATTTCTGCATTCAGTAAGCACCTGTTTCATTCAACACTGCATCCCAAGACCTACGTTCTGGCCAGACTATTTATATATATTTTTTCCGTTCAATTTATCTCTCTTTCAGTCTTCCTCTTTTAAAACCCGCCTGACCGCAGCTCCTTCTCATACTTAGGGCTTTGTGGGGCATCCTTTGAAGGAGATGGATCTTCTGATACAGTCAATAGGGACAGTCAGTCAGCGACCGTGATGTATTCAAGGATCGCTCGTCTCTTAGTCAGGCCACGGGCAGGGGGAGGCAGCAAGCGAGGCGGGCACCGGAGTGGAACTTATCGCCCTAATGATCCTCTGGTCTATTATCATCACGCTATTATAAGACTGTCTCCCCTTAAGGTTACATATACAATGCGCGAACTGTTTCTCTTTCACTTTCTACACACACACGCACAAAGGAAAAGATAACCACCTTTTATTTCCTTGGAATTTATTTGAACATAATGAACCGTATTCACTGGGAAAGAAAGGAAGGTGAGCACAACATATGTTCCTTACAAATGTTGTGTGTGGGTGTGGAATGGTATGTATACTATTTTTCTTCAGGTCGCGTCTAGTAACGATGCTCATTGATTCACTGTTGTTGCTGATCTTGTAGACAGTAACACATACTCAACAAATACCTCAGTTCTGTGCTACGAGGAACCTCAGCCCCTTACAAGGCCTTCCTGTCTGTCTGTTGTCTCATATAGTCGTTCCTAACCATCTATTAAGGTAACATTTTTTTTGGAGACAATAATTCGTAGACTGTCTTTGTGTTTCTAAGCCTATTATAGGTTATGGCACCCTTGGGAGGGAGCCATTTAGTGCTCCCTCACTGACGCAGCGGATGGAAACACACTGCCTTGTCTGGAGGTAATGTCTGATGGGGAACTGACACGGGAATCACGATAAATATATATGACACCGGTACGGCATTCTAGGAAAATATTGCGTGTGTATAAATATTGAGGATACAGTGGATATACAAGTCATGGTGTTCGTTGTTGAGGCAGGACTCAAGGTGAACAATTAGTAGGTAATTTATCCCTCTCGCATCCAACCCACGCGCCCCTCAGACCTTAAGGGATAGTCTAGGCGGCAGGCCAGCGGGCGGACCAACAAAATGCTACGCCACTGAAAAATGGACCTCATAAGGTAATGCCGTTGTGAAATAATGTTGGTGTTCATTATGAAACCGTGGAGTAATGGCGCTGTGTAATCATTAAGCTGTGTAATGGCGGTGCTGTGGAATTTATGGATTAGCTAAATGATCGTGCTGTGTTATTGTTGTTTTGTTATTATGGTTATTAGTTGTTACTGTGACGTCATTGGGTTGTAGATGTAAATATTCTTGTAAGATTGTGGTGGTGAGAGAGAGGATTTGTAACTTGTAATTTTTGAACAGTGGAAATATGTTAAAGGAAGTCTGTGAATATAATTGTAGCTTATTATTAATTCTTCAGCAATGAATATTAATGACAGCTGGGAAAACAACACTTAGATACACATGTGGAATGAAAATAGAAACATTTCAGACGCAAAAATAAATATACTTGAGAATAACATAACCCGAGACAGAATGATTTTTGGAATACAAGATTAAAACAAAAGAATATACAAAAAGTCTTACAGCGCCGTACATAATAATCCTTCTTGTGCTTCATTTACACTCGACTGGCTACCTTTCCACAGCTCACCTGTACCTAATCACCTCTCATTACCACCTTTAGCCCCGCCGCCACAACACATCAGCCCATCATTAGCAGCTCAACACCACAGGGCGTCAGATGTTACTTTTGTTTATAAATAGAGGTATAAAAGCTATTATCGGATTACATGGACTCATACGCGGGTGATATTTCTTTTAACTCAGGGGATTAAAAGGCAATCAGTTTGTTTTAGTCGCTGTCCTGCTTAATCCGGAAATCCCTCCCTGCTACGGTGACCTCGACTCTGAATTCTTTCGTGCTATACTTGTGGCTTATGTAATCTTTGTCAGGATTTTGTTGACGGAAAGAGATTAAAGGGAGAGAAAAAAAACAAACGGATTTATTCTCAAAGAAACATGATTGTCCAATTTTGGGGTAATAGTCTATATTTTTATCCTTGACTGGCAATGGTAATCACAGTTCCGTTCTCGCAGCAAAGGTGATGAGTGTCCAGTGTGCTGATCCTTGTCATAACACACCTCGTTACGTGAAGGTTATAAGCTTTGATATTTTCTACCTGCCTCACAAAGCTCGCCTCTCCTCTTAATCCTATCCACATGTCGATCCATTTATTTATTTTTTTTTACTCCAGTCAGTTTAGAAAATATTATAGTCAATATATGTATTTTTAGCCAAACAAAAAACAAAATCATTAAAAAAAGAACCATCAAAGAAATTAATTATAGAGATTATGGAAAGCCGTGACCAAATTTCCTCTATATAGTCAACCAGTAAACTAGATTCTCTTTTACTGCGCGTGGATACACAGACTATTTCCTCTCCTCTACACCGTGTTCCCGTGTTCCCTTCCCGCCAGGTTTTGCACGTTAATACGAGTCAGCACACACTTTTATCTCCTACCTGTGGAGAAGCTATAGGAATCAGTGGTCGTGTGAGTGTGAGTGTGAGTGTGAGTGTGAGTGTGAGTGTGAGTGTGAGTGTGAGTGTGAGTGTGAGTGTGAGTGTGAGTGAAGCTTGAGGACAGGTGGGCAGGGCTAGGCAGGTGAAAGAGGTGTGTGATAGCTTTTTGTTTCTATATTTCGTTTATTCATCTTATATTTCATTTACTTTATATATTTGTAGTTTGTCTCTATTCTCTCTCTCTCTCTCTCTCTCTCTCTCTCTCTCTCTCTCTCTCTCTCTCTCTCTCTCTCTCTCTCTCTCTCTCTCTCTCTCTCTCTCTCTCTCTCTCTCTCTCTCTTCACAGCCACTGTTTGCCAATGCATCCAAATTTGCATAAGTAATATAGTCAATATCTAGGATCATCTTACCCCCATCCTTCTCCCTGCGCCTCTTCCCTCCTTCCCTCCCTTGCTTGTCCTACCTCACATTGCTCGTCAATACCCCTTCCATCCGTCCCTCTCCATATTCCTCGCCTTTCCTCCCACCACTTCCCTTTCTCCCTCGCTCACAAATACGGAATAATCAACAACAACGTAATGTGAAGCTGCAACATTGCCTACACAGATCAGTGGAAGACAGATTGCATTGGTTATTGAATTTGAAAATGATTGAATCCGTGAACAGGTGAAGGGTAGAAAGAGGTAATCAGAGAATGGGTGTACCAATAGAATGCACAGTAAAGGCTGCCGTGTGTGTGTGTGTGTGTGTGGGTGTGTGTGTGTGGGTGGGTGTGGGTGTGTAGGTGTGTGTAGGTGTGTGTGGAAGAAAGCAAAGTGATACGGTATTATATATAACATTTTTCAACGTTATTCATTCGCTAGAAATACAATTCACGACGATCCGAAGCTTGGAAAGTGAAAAATGAATGTTTGAAATATTGGATCCAGAGAGTAGAACCTGACTAACATGGGTTCTCTGCGCCTCTCATGCTCCCAAAACACTGAACCATTTTGTGAGAGAAAAAAAAATTCCAATTGTCACGTTGGGAAAATAGTAAGCTCCTTCGTTACATATTTTTTTTCTCTCACCACTGAAACGTGTCTGTGTTGCAATTCGAAAAGGGAAAAAAACATCTATAAAACTTAAATAAACCCAAGTATTTCTTCAGTATAACATGTATCTATATATTTTCTACAGATATTTAAGTCCACTGAGAACAGAATAATGTGTGTGTCTGGAAATACTAAAACGTAATTATAAAATGAAACATATTACTGACATAATATGAATTAACAGTGAACATACATTTGATGCATATTAATGTTTGCACACGTGTGTCATTTTTACTCATCCACAGTGAGAGAGAGAGAGAGAGAGAGAGAGAGAGAGAGAGAGAGAGAGAGAGAGAGAGAGAGAGAGAGAGAGAGAGAGAGAAGAGAGAGAAGAGAGAATATTACCACTTCTCTCTCTCTCTCTCTCTCTCTCTTGCGTGAAGTAAAGCGTTGAGCATCATAGCATTTTTAAGTTAAGGAAGAATTTTTGCCTAAAGTTTTCAGACTTAGGAGCAAAACTTCGGTATAATTATGATGATGGTGATAATAATAATAATAATAATAATAATAATAATAATAATAATAATAATAATAACAGAGGAGTTAGGAAAAGAGAAAAGAAAAACACAATGAAATCACGATGAGAAGGAAAACAATGTGTCAAAAATGTTAAGATGATTATATAGATGCAAAGATAATTACACACACACACACACACACACACACACACACACACACACACACACACAAACACACACACACACACACACACACACAAACACACAAACACACACACTGAAAAAGAGAGAAACAGTGTAGCGAGAGTAAGAGATAAAGAAGAAAAACAAAACACAGATAAACACCTTTAAACCCAAGACCAAAAACACATCTGACCAACACAATGAACAACAAAAACCTGCAACACACCACCCAACATACGTGAGGCAGAAGAAGTAACAGAAGGAGTAACAGAAGGAGTAAGAGATGGAGTAAGAAAAGTCAACAGTGTACTTGTGGCAGTGCAGGGGAAGGCAAGGCAGGATAGGATGCGTGCAATAAACAACGCTTAAGAGAGGAGCAGAGAGCAAGAAATTCCATCCACGTTTATTAAGACCTAATACAGATTTATGGTGAAGGTGAGATAGACCAGAAGCACAGAGAAGGAGGAGGAGGAGGAGGAGGAGGAGGAGGAGGAGGAGGAGGAGGAGGAGGAGGAGGAGGAGGAGGAGGAGGAAGAAGAGAATACGTAGTGAAAAAATAGTTTGAAGTGATAAGGTGTGACTAAAATGTACGAGAAAGAGGAAAGAAAAATAAGAAAAATAGAGAAATAGAGAAAATAGAGGAAAAAAATATATTCTTTCACACGAGAAGAATGAATAGAATGTATAAAAGAGTGAATAACCTTGTGATATTGATGTATATGAAAAAGAAAAAGAGAGAGAGAGAGAGAAAGAGAGAGAAAAAAAGAAAAAGAGAGAAGAAAAAAAAACATTCACCAAGTCTGTTTCCCTGACGAGACGTAGAGAATGGGATGTAATTTCTCAACCCAGCCTTATGGTAATGTTTGTAGGCTCAGAGGTTGGTACAGCGTGACCGTGTGAGCTGGGAGACAACCTTTCATATCTGTTGATTACTATTCTTGCGTGTGTGGGTGGGTGTGGGGGAGGCTGGGGTGGCGAGGGAGGAGGAGTGCTCAGTGAAATGCAATGGTCTTTTTCATTTTCTTTTTCATTTCTGTATTTCCTCTTTTTTTTCCCCTTTTTCTCTCTATTTTTTTTTTCTTTGTGAGGGATCATTTTAATTTCACGTTGTAGGATTTTTCTCTCTGTTCCCTGTCGAGTCTCCACCACCCCCCCCTCTCTCTCTCTCTCTCTCTTTTTCTTTCTCTTGCTATCTCTATTTTTTTATATATATCTCTCTCTTGGTATTCGTTTAGTATCCTTTCATTTGCTATATTTCTTATTTTCTTACCTTGCGTTGTCTCTCACACACACACACACACACACACACACACACACACACACACACACACACACACACACACACACACACACACACACACACACACACGCATTCCTCTACTTCCCAATTGCTTTCAGTAAACACAACGCCACGTAACTTAAATCTCCTTCCGATTGTAAACGTAAAGTATTTGTCCAAATATATTTCACTCGGAGGCAGAGGTTCCTGGTCACCAATAATAGAAGTGTCACATACATGCCCCCGTTTTCTCTCTGCATAATATATTTTACTGGGGGGGAAGCTACGTTATATGTGCCTGAAAGTTGGATACATTGTTCAACTATACTGGTCTAGCGTTCTGCAGGAATATTATTGTACTGGGAATATTGAGTTCATACCGTTCATGTGTGTATGTGTGTGTATGTGTTTGTGTATGTGAGTTTGTATCAATACGTATGCACTATGTATATATCATAGTCACATAAAAAGCAAAAGAAAATAACAGTGAAATATTCAATAACTTTTTGATATTGCATTAAAACAACACTCCATTTTCTGTTCCTCCTCGGCACACGACACAACTCACGAACGCCCTTACAGAGTACACACCGTCTCTCTCTCTCTCTCTCTCTCTCTCTCTCTCTCTCTCTCTCTCTCTCTCTCTCTCTCTCTCTCTCTCTCTCTCTCTCTCTTCTCTCTTCTCTCTCTCACATGCACACAATGAAAGAACAACAAGGGGGCGGGGTGGTGCGGGGGGAGGGGTGTCGGAAAGGCTATCTAAATCCTCTCGGGGCAGATCAAAAGGAATCTGATCTCATCCCTTGTTGGAGAATTGAAAAGCGTCCAGAGATGGTTTTTGTATGTATGTATAGAGGGTGTATAGTAAGGCTGACGACTCGCTGACAAGGCTATTCAAAGGCTTTCCCAAGGTGGTTAAAGGTTTGGGTTTCGTCTTATTGATGCGCTTATTACGGTTTGTGTTCCAGCGGTCGCGTCCTTCCGCTTCTTATGCTTCTCACTAAAGATTTGAACGACCGTGGGACTCTCCGTGTGTGTGTGTGTGTGTGTGTGTGTGTGACGCGCTTGAATTTCACCTTCTTATCCTCCAAACACACACAGATACACACAAACACACATAAAATGATGCATAACATTACACTACTGGTTCTGGCAACGTTACGAATCAAGGAATTTGCATAGAGGCGGGTCAGGTTAACACGGGCAAGGCTTTTAAAGGTGTCTTAAGGCGTGAGTAAACAGAAGGCTTTTGTTGGCGTAAACGGAGAACGTCAGGTCTGGTTTACATTACAACGCAGACCGAGTTTTAGGCGGGGCGAGGGAAGGTAAAGTGCGTCTGATGGAATGTAAATTGTGCCAAGTGTGTGTGTGTGTGTGTGTGTGTGTGTGTGTGTGTGTGTGTGTGTGTGTGTGTGTGTGTGTGAATATAATATTTTTCCCTCTCTTTGCTCACCTATAAATAGTTCATTGCCTGGTTGAGATTTAGAGCTGAATTTTCTGCACATATTTCCATCCTTAGTGTTGCTTTTACTGGTGTTCCCTTTGTGGTAGCAGCAGCAGTAGTAGTAGTAGTAGTAGTAGTAGTAGTAGTAGTAGTAGTAGTAGTAGTAGTAGTAGTAGTAGTGGTAGTTGTTGTTATCATAAGGTCGGTAATCTCACTGACTTACCTTATTAATAACACACTCATCGCTTGGGGGAATATGAGTTGAAGTGTTTTTCTCTTTTCGTTTTATCTCTCTTTTCCTGTTTCTTTTTTTTCTGGCCGTGTGTCGGAGCGCTGTATGTGTTGAAGGGGAAGCGAGTGTGTTGGATGGCAGTGTTTTGTTTCCTACGATCCAGTTTGTTTTGTTTTCTTGGCGAGTGTGAAGTGTGAGTGAGTGAGCTTTTGAGTTAGTATATGTAGTGTTTTAGTCCGTTTCTCTCTCTGTGTGTGTGTGTGTGTGTGTGTGTGTCTCTTTCTGCCTTCCTGTCTCTCTCTCTCTCTCTCTCTCTCTCTCTCTCTCTCTCTCTCTCTCTCTCTCTCTCTCTCTCGCTATCTCTCTCTCTCTCTACGCCATCGTAATTCAATAATAACACGGTAATAGAATAATAAAAACTTCCCTTCCTTTCCCTTCTCATAATAACAAATTAATCAACTCTAATTGCATCACGCATCACATTTTTTTATTCCGTCATTACATTGCCAAGCGGTGGAAAGAAACGTTAACTTAATCACCGCAGACCGAACCTCGAAGCCTTCCCTCCCCTACCGGAACACTGTATATATGTATGTATGTATGTATGTATGTATGTATGTATGTATGTATGTATGTAGTAATCGGCTCTGTTCGTGGAAAGCCTGAACGCGCCAGTCCGTAGAATGAAGAGAGGGATAGAAAGATAGGTCCAACAAAAGATCGTATTTTTTAATTAATAGTTGACAACCTTGTTTCAATTTCAGTTTGATTTCAGTATATATGTGTGTGTGTGTGTGTGTGTGTGTGTGTGTGTGTGTGTGTGTGTGTGTGTGTGTGTGTGTGTGTGTGTGTGTGTGTGTGTGTGTGTGTGTGTGTGATGTAAATCCCTCTCTTACCCCAAAAAATGTATAGATTCAATGTCGATTCATCTGTTTCAGAGAGGTTGAACGAAGCGGTAAATTGTGTTTCGTTCTAGAGACTAATGGTGAGAAGGTCCAATGTTGGCTACACACACTCACACACACACACACACACACACACACACACACACACAGACAGACAGAGACAGAGAGAGAGAGAGAGAGAGAGAGAGAGAGAGAGAGAGAGAGAGAGAGAGAGAGAGAGAGAGAGAGAGAGAGAGAGAGAGAGATACATACATTAGTGACAAATTCAACTCACAATCAGAATAATATAATCTTTCAACATGGCTGCAGTGTCTTAATGTGTATGGTTCGCCCGCGCCACCACCACCACACTTACCTGACGTCCCCTCGTTCCCCTTCACCTGGAAAATCTCAGTGGAAGCCTCTGCCATAATACCCTCGGCCAGCACCCTCGTCTTTCCCCTCTGCTGGCACCTTTATCTCGTTTCCCGCTGGGTACCCTCTCTTCCCCTTCACCTAGCACCTACATCCTTTCCTTGGCACCCTCACCTTCCACTTCATCTGGCACTTACGTACATCTTTCTCCCACACCCAGCACACTCTCACTCTTCCCCCCTCGTTGCTCCCCGTAATCACCCCGCAGTCAGCCGGTACGAACATTAGGGTCAGAATTAGTAATCACCGCCATCGCTTCGGCCTTATGGAGATGAATGCCACATGAAGCTCCACACGGCGTCAGGACAGCGTGGCAAGGATCACCGCGACAGTGGGCGGGTGGGCGGGCGGGAGGGCCAGGGCAGCAGCGTCAAGCCATTAATTCAAGCAATAACAAGGTCCGCGGGTCGCCTGAATTGTGAGGGAGGCGGCCACGGCACCGTGAATACAAAGCAGAAGCTGTAACCTGCAATCACATGCGGGAGGGAAGGATTCCGAGTAAAACATATTTGCATTTTCACTTCTACGGTCGTACTGCGCTTGGCCGGCGAGGCTTATTTAAGACGGAGCTGCAAGATTCACACTTTTTGTATTTACACTGTGACTTGTGTGTTCCCGCTGTAACTTGTGTCATATAATGTTAGGGTTGCCGGTAGCTGTGCACACAACACAGCATGTATACCTTGTGGCGGCTGGCAGGTTGTGTACTTTTCTTATGTGTACCGTGACACACACGACGTGGAGTACTTTTAAGTGGTATTTTTGTGCCTTATGTAAATATAACTTTCCTCCTGTGGGTGGAATGATAATGCTTACATAACGTACGTAAGACTCGAGGGCTTTCGTTTCTTTAGAATGTTGGCTACGAGGCCTACAACCCATATTCAGCTGCCACTCAGGGCCACGCCGGCGATGTGCAGCTCCTACAGGATATATAAGTGAGCCAGTCTGTCATGTCAGGAGGTGTGACTCAAAGTGGGCAGGTGGGGATCAAGTGGGATCAGGTGCGGCTCAAAATAACACTTGTATCACTAATCTGACACATATGTACGAGGCGTTGCGTCCAGCACCGAGTCAGAGGAACTTCAACCTTTTCTGAATATCTTGACGGATAAGCCGCGTCAACCTTCACCCTCGGTCTACCAATCAAAAGGCTTTCTTCCCTTGCAATGGTCAATCAGGTTGCCAGAAGCTACTTGTTCATCACTTCACCATTGACGTGCCTCAGTAGGGGAAGGGGAAAGAGCGTGCCCATCCAGCATACTTGAAGGGTAATTGAAACTCGGCTCATACAGATTTATTGAGTGTTCAGAGTGGTGTTGTGATGTCATTTAGTGAAGCATGATGCTTTCAGAAGTGATAAAAAAATAGGAACAATGCCATGGATTGAGCTAAACCTTCTATGTATAGATATATTTTTCAGATTAACAATACTTGAATAAAAATGAATAAAATGAATAAAAAAGGAAGAGGTGGGCAAGGGAGATGACCTGTGATATATCCTATGCAAAACTTTAGTTGAAAAATACACGACTTACATGGGGGAGTTTTTCCCAAATGCTCCCTCCTCCTCCTCCTCCTCCTCCTCCTCCCTCCTCCTCCTCCTCCCTCTCCGTCCTATGGTGGCGTGGCGAGCGTGTCACTGCCTCTCCTGACCCTCACAGAATCCATTACTCCGCAACCCAACCCTGTCATCTAGCTTCCCTCGTGGCCTCCAGCACACACACGCTCATCATTCTTTTTTCAACTTGATACGAGACTTCTTCGTTTCCCTTTTATATTTTTCCACTTCCTGCCGGCTTCTGCTTTGTTATCTTTTTTTTTATTAATGTTCTCTTATTTTGGTTTTCTTTATGTGTGTTTGTGTGTGATTCGTGTTTCGCGGAATGGAATAGGAGAAAGAACTATGATTTATGATGTTTCAAAGAGTTTTTATTTCTTCTTTTAAGGTATTTTTTTTCTATTTTTCAGTCTGTATGTTCTCTTGTTATCAGAATTCTCTCGATCCCTTCCAGATGTTATTTATAAAATTCTGATACTTTACTGGGGAAGAAAAATTTCAAGGTAACTTTTCCCCATTTTTATGCAACCGAATTATAGTAATTTTCTGATTACAAATTATGCAAAAATCATGTTACAATGTATAATTGATTGAAATATTACTCTTGGTTGCTCCTTTTTTTTTTTTTTTTTTTTTCCTCTTCTTCTCCTCCTGCTGCTCCTCCTCCTCCTTCTAGCTTCAACACTTTACTTTACTACTACTACTACTACTACTACTTACTACTCATAATACTACTACTAATAAACTTTTTACACTTTTCTTACAAATACTACTACTACTACTACTACTTACTACTATATACTATACTATACTACTAATACTATACTACTTCTACTACTGCTACTACTACTACTACTACTACTACTACTATTACTACTATTACTACTAAGACCTCCAAAACGAACGAAAGTTATAGAAGAAACTCGTGATCTGCCTGAAATATTACGTATGCTATTTTCACCAACCCTGCGTTCTCTAAATTCTTCGGACATCGTAATTCGTATCAATACGATGCTATGCTGTTGAGTCAGGCAGTATATCGTAAGGAAGCGGTGGGTAATGGCCGAAGGAGGGTAATGTCTCTCTCTCTACTCACTCTCTCTCTTCTCTCTCTCTCTCTCTCTCTCTCTCTCTCTCTCTCTCTCTCTCTCGCTCTCGTTCTCAGTTGCGTTGCTCTTAATAATGGATTCAGGAATTATACAAAAGCGTTGACACTGCAGATTAGTGGACACCAAGCACCGTTTGTTTCAGGTTCAGAAAAAAAATTGACGTAGGTAGTGAGGAATTTAGAAGTCTGATGGCGGGTGATGAGTTTAAGGTGGTGATTAAAGAAGGGGAGAGGTGAACTGACTGAGTATAGTAACGTAAAAAAAAAGTGGAGAATTGTGCGTGTGTGTGTGTGTGTGTGTGTGTGTGTGTGTGTGTGTGTGTGTGTGTGTGGTGGTGTGTTGTGTGGACGTGCAAAGATGGTAGTAGCTAGGGACTATGGTGCCTTGGGGAGCTACTGAGACTGAAAGGCAGGCGGTGCAGCGGGCCACTGGCTCTCTAATGAACAGGCAAAGGAAAGTTGTACTAAAAGAGAGTAATGCTTATGTAGTGCAGGTTAGGTTATGGAGAGAAAGAAGTAAGAATATAGAGTGTGGTTAGTAGTAGTAGTAGTAGTAGTAGTAGTAGTAGTAATAGTAGTAGTAGTAGTAGTAGTAGAATAGCATCCCACAATATCTTCGTCCCCTCCTAACACAGGCCTTGAGGTTAACACTTACCAGAACGGAAACAGTAACATTATTCCTCTACAGACCCTTCTTACCTTAACGTTCCTCCTCTCCTCTCCTGCCCCAAACCTGCTCTACCTACCTCTTCCCCCTTTCTCATTACCCTTTCCCTTTCCCCTTCCACCTTGCCTAACATTTCAACCGCTACCTATTTCCCAAACCTAGCTACCCTTCTCTTCCCTTCCCTTGCTAGCCAATCTAACTCAGGTATCTTACGATTTTTTTACCTGTCTCTGCCATCTCTAAAACAGGACAAACATATCAAGAAACTCAGGTAACCGGGTGAGAAAAAAATACCTGTTTGTTTCCATGCCAATGTGTGTGTGTGTGTGTGTGTGTGTGTGTGTGTGTGTGTGTGTGTGTGTGTGTGTGTGTGTGTGTGAGTGTGCGAGCGCGCGTCACACTTAAATCACTCGCTTATTGCATTTTATATTAGCTGATGAGATTGGAGTATACGTTCCCGTCCCTCACCGCCCTCCCCTCCTCTCCTCCCTCCGATAAATTAATCATTTGCATATTAAAACAAACCTCTAATGAGCCCAGAGGTGAATGACACGCCAAGATATCCCTCCATCCCTCTATAATGAAGCACGCTGGAATAGAGCTTAACTTTAATTCCATATATATATAATTAATTACCTCTATGCGTGTCGAGTTACATTAAAGCTGATGTTGTTTTCCTTCCCGCGGAGATCTCTCTGTAGCTGTTTGTGAAGGCAGGAGCGGGCGACGTCTGGAGGAAATAGCAAAGGTTACCGTTATTCATTTTTTGCCGCCGTCAATAACAGTCTAAACTTTGACGTGGGGAAGAATGCACATACAGAAAACGTAGTGGAATGTGATTATTGGTATTATAGAGTTGTATTGACGTTAGTAGTGTGTAAGTAATGGTTTTAGTAGTAGTAGTTCTTGTTGTAATTGTTGTTGTTGTTATATAGAAAGAACAAAACAACAAACTCATCCCTCTAAAAAGCATCAAATCCAGGAAATAAACTCTCTCTTTTTCCGACACAAACACACCCCAGTCAAAACCGCCTAAGAGCAACCCAGGTAGACACACACATAAAATATACACTCCCCTACTACTCCCCCCCAAAAAAACCCCAGAAAATAAGTAAAACACAAGAGTAGAACGAACCGCTGCATAGAAAAAGAGTACGGCAATGTAAAAAAATAGAAATACGATGTTTAGGGTTTAGGGCCAAAAAAAAAGGTATCCAGTGAAAATTTTAGGGTTTCCGAGTGGGCAAACGAAGCAGCTCCATTAGTAGAGTGGCTATGACTACTCTGGGCGTGGTTATGTGGAGTAATACCATGCGGGGCTGTGAGGCTAAATAACGACTAGTCCCTTTGAGCATTTGTAGCTTTCACAACGAGGCTTTGATGCGTTTTGTTGACTGCACGGGTGATTTGCGGGCTGGAGTGATGCTTGTGACTGATGAATAAGAGTGCGCTGTCTGTGAGTGCTTGTGAGTGGATGTGTGTGCTGGGTGTAGGTTAAACTAAGGGAGTGTATTGGTAAAAATGTGTGTAGTTTTAAGTGTTAGTCTAACTTTGTATATGTAAATAGTTTGTGTTGTATATTGTTTATTTTAAAGATACTAATCCTTGCTTGGGCGTGGCTGCCTCTTTAATGGTGTGGTCACGTGCAATTGTAACTTTAGCTGCGTGAAAGTTTCTGAAGTTAAAATAAAAGTAAAAGTTAAATTAAAAGTAGAATTAAAAGCTACATAAGTAAAAGTGAGTGTTTAAGTAAGTAAAGTAAAAAGTAAAGTTAAAAGTTATATAACATAAATATTAGATAAAAAAAAGGTTCATAAATTTTTGGCTCGCCATTTAATACTGTCATTTGCTAAATCTCCTTTGATAAAGAATTAGCATAAAATGTTAGAATAAATAATGTATGTACGTTTGGTAAAGCTATTAGTGTACAAAACCTAATTACTTGTACGTTAATATTATCTTTAATTTTATGCATTTAATTGAATGTAATATCCAGACTCATTTCCTGTAATTTGGGTCACGATTCAGGATACACACACACACACACACACACACACACACACACACACACACACACACACACACACACACACACACACACACACACACACACACACACACACACACACAGTCAAGCAAAATCCGTGCTGGCTGCGTAAATAATCATTACATAAAAAGATTGTTAATGAAAATCAACAAACACAGTGGCGACCGCAAAATCTGGTTTGCTTTTCATTTCACTTTGATGGAAAAGGAATACTGTATCAGGGAAACAGAAACAGGAATGGAATATTTATTTGTTATATGTATTCAATTAGTTGTAGTATTGATGTTATTATTATTATTATTATTATTATTATTATTATTATCATCATCATTATTTGCCATTATTTTCATCATCAATATCATTAATTGGAGGGTAAAAAATTTCTTTGCTTCTCTTTAACTATTTTTCTAATTATTCCTTCTTTTATTTATCCTTTGAATTTTTTTTTATAATTTTTGTATTTTTATTTTAAGCAGGGCATTCAGATTCCACGTAAGGCAACACAAAAATAGACTAACTCTGATATCGTAACATTACTAAACATTTATCAATATAATTTAAGCCTTCAATACACACCTACGTACAAGGATGTCACTTATATTTGCAAGTAACCTCATAGTCTGAAAATAATGAACTATTTTACAATTTAACATAAACAAAACTAAACTATTTTATCCATGCAATGTTAACCTTTATCTCACCATTTTTTTGAACCTGAGTCTTATCAATTATTCCTTCATTTATCTTACATAACAAATTGCTATTCTAAGTATAAACTTCTTTTTTCTCTCTCGCACACTATCATGAAAGAAAAAAACACCGTTGGTCTGACAGTATCATTAAGGTTTTTACAAAGGCTCTGACTCTCTCTCTCTCTCTCTCTCTCTCTCTCTCTCTCTCTCTCTCCTCTCTCTCTCCTCTCTCTCTCTCTCTCTCTCTCTCTCTCTCTCTCTCTCTCTCTCTCTCTCTCTCTCTCTCTCTTTCATCATGGTTATTTATTCAACCGTCTCCGTTTTTGACTTGTTTCACACACATCAGCCTCTCAACACATGTCTGATATTTAACATGGTCTGCCCTGCCTTTGATCTGAGGCTTACTGGTACATCCTAACACTCATCTCACTCACATTGCATCGCTCTTTGAACCTCACCCATCACACACACACACACACACACACACACACGCACACACAGACACACACACACACACACACACACGTTGAATATCCTACAGGTTCATCTCAGCATCGTAAAAGCACATCGTATGCTCGTCTATGCCACGTTTTACTGCATTCCTGTGTAGAAATTTCCTTATAGTTTGCTCACATTTTCATTCGATTTTAATTTGTTAACTTTTTTTATTTCGATTTTTTTTTCCCTCGATTCTCTCCCAGCCGTCCGTTCGTGTTGAATGGAAAGGAAATATTTCCCAACAGTTATTCCATTTTTGTCTTGCATCGATAGTTCCTCTTAAATTCGCTGCTTCACTCGCCCTTCAAACTCACCCCAGCAATCGAGGGCTCCAGCACACTATACCAATTTACGCATTACTTTCAATTCACATTTATATTCCTTCTGCATTTTCCTTTCCGCAGTTTTAAATATCGAGGCAGGATTTCATATTGGTTTCTACACCCAACTTTCCATTACCAGAAAGTTTTCATGCCTCTACGTAATATGAAATACATCCAATGCTATTTTTTTCCCTCTAGTGTACATTTTCGATTTTTTTTCCTTCCCTGTTGCATTTCTGGCGCACTGATATGTATTTCTGGCCCTCAGTGCTACTAGTCTCACCACCTAAACTATTTTGGTGTGTTGCATCGGACTACGTAAGCTGCATTTTATTCAGTGTAAGATTATTTGTGGCATGAATTCATTGCATCAAGTGTTCATCTCTTCGGAAGTACAACTCGTATATAAGCACTATCAAAACATAACACAAGTACACACATTCCGTAACGGTATATATGAAGCAGAGGTGATATATAATTCAATGTCAAATAATCCCCTTACAGCTAAAGCCTCATTGTTACATATTGTTACTAACTGACTAACTGACTAACTGAGCAAACTATTGAATTTGAAGCACATGAGAGAGAGAGAGAGAGAGAGAGAGAAAATGCTTAAAAGTACCTCCCCCCTTATATGTACCCACTGAGCCATATTGTGTGAGCTGTCCCTCATACTAATCAGAGTGACTGTTGCCTCCAAAACTAAGCGAATACCTGCATCGTACAGGTGTGGATTAAGGTCATTGTAAACCTAGTAATTAATTTGCATTGCGCTACTATTGTTGAGAGCTTATTCAATAATTACGACACCATTAATGTACGGTACGACTATTTCATGGGATGAGCTGATAGGAGGGAGAGAGAGCGAGAGAGAGAGAGAGAGAGAGAGAGAGAGAGAGAGAGAGAGAGAGAGAGAGAGAGAGAGAGAGAGAGAGAGAGAGAGAGAGAGAGAGAGAGAGAGAGAGAGAGATAATCCTTAAAACTGATCCGTTCAAAGTGCAAACCAGTATAGACTCAATATTTTCCATCAAAACAAGATGAAAATAGACATACAGATACTCATTTGACCCTCTGAAATCTATGTCTTTCTCCTCCTCTCTAGTTCTTCTCTCTCTCTCTCTCTCTCTAACCCATTCTTCACCTCCTCCTGTACCTCCTCCTGTTCTCTCTCCGGGCAGGCATATAATCTCTCCTTCCCCTCCCTTGCATTATATAACAGATTCGTGTCGTTAATAATGAAATCCATCCTACCTGGTGATGATCCTGAAGCCGAAGCATTAATTCCTCTGTGGCTGAGGCGAGTCCAGCACCATATATCGATTCCTGGTCTTCATTGGCGTGGGCGACATTGCTGGTTTCTTCTCTCCTTAAGGGTAACAATTTTTTTCCCGCAGAATTTTGCCGTAAAGTGCACCCGAATTTTTGGTAAAGGTGCAGCTTGTAGAATGGGAAGCGAGGTATTACTCTTGGGAGGAAAAGGGGAAAGGAGGAGAGGCAGGAAGACGAGGAAATGGAGAAGCAGGAAATGTTTTAGAGTGGAACGTATTTTT
>JAPQNM010000048.1:7197564-7210064 GCA_029783475.1 Metacarcinus magister
ATATAAATTTACTAAAAAAACAGACAGGTAGACAGACAGATTTGCAAGCACGAAAGATAGATAGACATCGATTTCAGCAAGTAATTAAGAGTAAAAATCTTTACATAGAGGCGAGATGAAGTATGCTGAGGAATTACAAAAAACATTACGAGAAGGAGGAGGAGGAGGAGGAGGAGGAGGAGGAGGAGGAGGAGGAGGAGGAGGAGGAGGAGGAGGAGCCGAACCTGGTCGGAAGAGGAAGTGATACCATGTAGCATAGACAAACTATCATGAAATTTATATAGGAAAGTGAGAAAAAACAAGAATAATCTACATCTATTTCTAGAAGAAGAAAAAAATTACGCAGGAATGTAATACTCAATTTGGTGAATAGAAGACAAGTGCTTATCGAGTTTCTTCTTAAACGATTCAATTGCAATACTGTTAACTATTTGTGTTGGGAGAGAATTCTAAATATTCACGACTCTATTGAAGAAAAAGTTCTTCGCTTCATTCGATCTAAAACGCGCGCGCACACACACACGGGCGCACACGCACACACACACACACACACACACAGACACACACAGACACACACACACACACACTAAAGTTACGTTTAAACACATATTTAGCACCATAATTGTGATCCATGATCAAAAGCTTCATCACATTTCCGTCTTCAAGTTAGACAAATACAACAAGACTTTTTAAGATTGATATTGAATTCAGGATGAAAAATGAAACGGAGAAAATCGAAGAAAACACTTCGGTGCACATCAGCACCGAGGTGAAGGTGCGGACCCCCAAGGGGAACCGCACTACGGACCTCGAGGACGACCAGCCAGGCTGCTTCGCCTTCTGCCGGAAGCTTAGGTTCTGGCGACGGCGGACACGACCTCGAGCAGACGACCTCGAGGATGAACAGCTGGTGACCGCGGCAGACGAAGGGGCTTCCGACGCCGACCGCGCGTCCCAGCTGATGCCTGTCACAGCTGCACCCGCGGCAGTGGCAGAGAACGATGAAGGATCAGGCGCTGCCCTTGACCAGACCCAGGCTACTGGGAATCTGGAAGAGGTGCCACCTGTTTCTGATTACGCCCAGGCTACTGGGGAACTGGAAGGGGTTCCAGCTGCTCCCGACCAGGCCCCAGTGGCATTGGAGAAGAACGTCCCCAGCACTTGCAGGGGACGTGGACTTTGCCGGCCCTGCCAACTGACGGTGGCTGTGAACCGTGCACAGCGCCGCCTGGTGGTGGGCCGGCAAGGAGATGCGCTGCGGCGGCTGCAGCAGGAGTACAGTGGCGTTCGCGTCACTGTGCCGCCGCCGCAGGACGAGAAGAGCGAAGGAGTAACGCTGAGAGGACTCCGATGCCAGGTGGAGGCCGCTGCCCAGGCCATCAAGAATAACCTGGCAGAGGCTGAAGCCAGGCAGATGCAGGCCAAGATGGCAAGAAAGCAGGCCAAGAAGGCTAGGAAGAGAATAGTTAAGGAGAGCCTCGCTGTGGCACCAAACAGGCGCCGCCACGTGGTGGGCCATGGCGGGGAGGCCCTGCGTGCCATCCTCCAGGAGTACAAGGAGGTGCGGGTGACGGTGCCGCCCCCAGAGGACACCAAGGCAGAGAGTATCACTGTGGTCGGCCCAAAAGACCAGGTGTCCGCCGTCACCGCAGCCATCTCACGGCGCCTGGAGGAAGTGGAGGCACGGCTCAAGGAAGCCAAGATGGCCAAGAAGGCTAAGATGGCCAAGATGGTGCACCGTAACGCTAAGCCAATGCCAAGGCCACACACACTAGCAGACTACTTGCCTCAAGTAACATAGGCAGCCACTGGTGGCACATCAATAACCAAGGCCAAGGCCACATACACTGGCCGAACACTTACAGCCATAGCCATAGAACCAAAAGGTGGCAAAGAAACTCAAAGGAACGGCAACAGTACGTAAACCAAGACAAAAATAACAAACAGAAGAAGATAAAGGAGATTCAGAAGAAAATAACAACACACTCGCTGCATTGACAAAGATGAAGATAACAAAACACACTCGCTGCACTGACTAGAAAGCAAGCAAAGTGTCATTGCAGCAAAGATAACGCGGTCTCCTGTTACACTGCAATCCAGAAGTTGGTCGCAGAATGGCGGCGTCGCGAGGCTGTCGACGATGAAATGGTTTAGTGTGATGTGCGGCATCATATCTTATTACAGAGCGGACGTGTGCGTTGCCTTTGCCAGTAGGAGCAGGACGAGTGTCTCTAAGAATCTGTCACTCTTAGTGAGAGTTGACGGGTATGTTGTGTAGGGTCCTCACCCTGCAGGAGGCACCCCTTAGGGGAGGGGTGCCCCCAGCTATCCGTCTGGGGAGAAGACGGGTATGTGGTGTAGGACCTTACCCAGCAGGAGGCACCCCTTGGGGAAGGGGTACCTCCAAGTACCTGTAACTCTCAGTGAGAGTGGACGGGTATGTGGAGCAGGTCCTGCCCCAGCAGGAGGCGTCTGGCAGAACCTGAGGATTGCTTCCTTGAATACCTAGAAGCAAGTCACTCCGTCCTGGCCTTCCGAGACTCCACAAAGGGGAGGCGGCACACCAATGGCCGCAAAGAAAACGTGATGCCGTGTTACACAGTAAACCGGATGTTGGTCGCAGAATGGCGGCGACGCGAGGCTGTCGATGAATGAATGGTTCAGTGTGACGTGCGGCCTCTCAAGGGCGAGCGTTCTTTTCTTATATATCTCTATTATTGACCTATATACACTTAGTGTGTGTGTGTGTGTGTGTGTGTGTGTGATGTGCGGCCTCTCAAGGGCGAGCGTTCTTTTCTTATATATCTCTATTCTTGACCTATATACACTTAGTGTGTGTGAGTGTGTGTGTGTGTGTGTGTGTGTGTGTATGCACCTGCTGATGTTCTACTACTACTACAACTACCACACAAAAATGGGTATGTCAAGGCACCTCATCGTCCCTTCGTACACTTGCTGGAAAACAAATCATCCAGAACTTACTCAATAATTTCCATAATAACTCGTCCAGACACAGCATCCAGGAGGAGGTGACGTGCGTGCGTGCGTGCGTGTGTGTGTCTCCGGCGAGTAAACTATTTCCACTTCACTCGTAATATTTCAATGATAAACGCACATTTCTCAGCATCCTTCGTCTCAAGTGTGGCAGTGTTTCATGCTTTGTGTGTGTGGGTTTATGTGTGTGTGTTGTGTGTGTGTGTGTGTGTGGCGATCAATGTGTCCCGCTTTGCACCGCTGGGACGGGTATGTGACTGCACTCCACTCCCCACAACACCCACCCACCCCTACACACCACTACACACCACCACACCCCGACAAAGGACCAGGGACGTGTGTTAACCCCGTCAGTGCCTTCGTCAGCATCCTCGCCTAACTGCAGTACTTGGCCTTGTTCACTACATCCAAAGGGCCTCCAGTGAATTGCTCCCCACCACAGTGACCTTCCTTCCACGCAGACACAGGCGTCCTCCTTTCATTGTCTGTTTTGATGAAGGGACAGAAATGTTTTTATAGTTTACTCTTGTAGTTTTAGTTATGTGTGATTCGCTAAATTGTTATGTGTATATTAAATGTTAAGCTGTGACAGACTCTTTATCAGTGAATTTAACCCTAAAAATGAAATAATGATAAATAATGATGATAAAAATAAACATTGATCATAAAAATAAACATTGATAATAAAAATAAACATTGATGATAAAAATAAACATTGATGATAAAAATAAACATTGATGATAAAAATGATATATATATATATATATATATATATATATATATATATATATATATATATATATATATATATATATATATATATATATAATATATAATATAAAATTATATAAATATATATATATATATATATATATATATATATATATATATTTTTTTTTAATATATATATATATATATATATATATATATATATATAATATAAATTAAAAAAAAATATATATATATATATATATATCTATATAAATTTTTTTTTAATATATATATATATATATATATATATATATATAATATATATATATATATATATATAAATAAATAAAAAAAAATATATATATATATATATATATATATATATATATATATATATATATATATATATATATATATACAGATGGGGTGTGACTGATTTGAAAAGGGGCGTGGTTAATGCTTGCATGCCCGGTAGTTGCCAATTTGTCGCTACAATTAATAATTTGGTTTACAGCAATTGCTGTAGACGGCAGTGTAAGGGTTAAGAGACGTTCAAGCGTGTAAAAAATGAATATATTAACATACTTTCACTGCCAAACAATATAATACAGAAACAATTACCCCCAGATAAACAATTTTTTTTACATTTAGATGATTTTGATAAGAGTCAGTGATATAAACATACAACTTTATATGAAGAAAAAAATATTACTTACTCCCAATTAACATTTCCTAACACCTGTTGCATTCATTACAAAGTTTGAAGGGAACACAACGCTGGAGGAGCTCAAACTATCTGCATGACATGACATAAGTACTTCACTGGGGGAGCAAGTTAACATACAGGACACGTGGAGTCATGACTGAGGCCGTGACCTTGAACGCGTCAACACGAAGGAGAGAGGAAGGGTTGTCAGTGGTTCTCGTTTGCAATATTCAGCAAATTTCTTGATATATCAATAGAAATAATCGTCCTTCAATAGATCAGGAAAAAAACCCTAACTACTGAACTTCGTATATATTTCTTTAATTTATAAGAGTACAACTTGTATATATGTATGAATTCAGTAAGAAAAGACAACATAGCTTATTGAATTTTTCCTCTATTTAGTTTTTTTTTAAAGTTGCAGTCACCGCTAACATATACATACACTTCCTTCTCCTGACTCCTCGTTCCTTCCTCCTCACCGCATTGCCTCCTCGCCGCTAGGGATTTCAACGCTACACAACAATCCAACGGCATCTCTGGCATCCTTTCTAAGAGCCCGGGTTCCTTCACTTCTCTATCAGGTTACGTTCACCTCATACCAAGAGTTAATACTTCATTGTTCCTTCACTCACTCACTCACTCACTCACTTACTCTCTCTCTCTCTCTCACTCACTCACTTCTATGGCATCTCACTTCCCTGCACATTTCCCTTCCTTCATCACACATACCACGCATTTATATCTCTTCCCTCCCTTCTAGTATGGCACCAAATCATACACTATTTCCATGCCTCTTCCCTCTCTCTTTCCCACCCTTTCCCTCTCCCTCCCACACCCAGAGACATGTCCCCTTCCCTTTCCACCCTTTCCACAGCCTCATGTTCCCTTCCCCTCCAAAACAAAAGCCTCAGGGGAACCACTAGTAAAGTTACCCACGATTGCCTTCACGCCTTGCCTCCCCCTCCACCCCAAAACACATCGCTTCGAGCCTACAAATCTTCACTCCAATCTCACACCTCAAATGATTTATACTCACGCAAACGCAATGCTAGTCATGATTTATTTTTACTGCCCATAAGTGTTTTTTCTTTTTATCTACTCGTGATGTTGTCTGCTAAGAGTATATAGAGATGAGTTATGTGGTTGGATTTATTGATGTTCTGTATTTTTTTGTGTGTTCAGATTAATGTGTTCATGATGGTAATTTTTGTACAACGTGAAAGAGTATTTGTTGTGGATATTTCCGTGGTGATACTACTACTACTACTACTACTACTACTACTACTACTACTACTACTACTACTACTACTACTACTACGTAAAATATTGGAAGGAAAAACTGCTGTCTTATTATTACATGAAACTAACAATCTTACACAAGGGTCCCAGAGGAGATCCAACGCCGGCCATCAAGAAAGAAAGAAGAAGAGAGTAAAAAAAGGGTCGTAACTTAGGGCTAACAGTTTGAGGTGACGTACAGTAGAAGAAAGACCAACAAACACCACACACACACTGTAAAAGAATTGTGGTGGCAGGACGGCGTGTGGACAGCTGGGGCCATATCGCCAAACTCAATCTTAGAAACGAAATTAGAAAAGAAAGAAAAAGAAAAATTGGACGCTGTGACAAAAATATAAATGAATAGCGGCAGTGATTGTATAGGGAGTAGAATTTTTCACTGTAGAAGGAGGTGAGTCTGCTATAAAAAAAATGATAAAAGTACAGTTGAGTTGATTTTTGGTGTGTCCTGAAGTTTTTTTTAGAGTTACCCACAAGTCGTTTATGTATATTTCCTTCGCATGTCACTTTGGTCCAGAGAAGCACTGTGGTATGAGGCTTCAAAACACATGTTCTCACGCTGCGGTATGCCAGTAATACCACATAGAACATAAACTTACAGGCACATATGTATCGTAATGAAAACAAATTCTTCTCGCGTTTTCTCTGTCTCTCTTTATCTTTCTCTTTTTTCACACAATGGTTAATGGAGTAAAAGTTTAAAATTTAAGCTTAGTGTTGGCCCGGTAAGAATTATTGCTCCACAACCACCACCTGTTGTTACTTATTAATTATAAACTTGATACACGATTATGGACAAGTTCAAATGCACCTTGAATTAATTAAACACACCGAGGTAATGCCCAGTAATGATGATGAGGACCAGCCTCGTCACGCTACGCTAATACAGGTACCATTAAGGCGGCTGGCAGGTATTTAATCACACACAAAGTTGCTATTACAATTATCTTCATTCTGTGCCACTGATATACATTTCTCTCACCCTCACACTTATCACACTGGAAGGCAGGGAGGGACATACAAGGGAAGCAGTTGTGTACTTAAGGTTGTGTCACTGTTTTACTCACTCGAAATGGATACTTGGTTAGTCTAGAATCACGTTATTGTTGTCTGGTTAAATTATGTAGATGACTTTGTGTGTTTTGTTCCCTTTCTGCCTTATTAGCAATGCACTTAATTGAAGGACTCACCCCTCACCCCTCACCCCTTACTCATCACCCCAATACTCACCCCGCCACACACCCAGAACACAGAGACAGCCTGCCACTCACCCTTTGAATCAGAGAGGCTTCTGACCATCACCCTCAACTCTACAAACACACACACACACACACACACACACACACACACACACACACACACACACATACTACTGCCCAAACGGTGTGGCAAACCATTCCCCACATCCTGGCCGCCGCTAAGCCCCTCTTCTCCCCTCTTCCTCTCCCTCTTCCTCTCCCTCCTCCCTCCTCTCTCTCTTGGTAACGAGCACACCAAAGCCAACGAGCTCGTCCAGGCAGGGACCCACATAGCCTCCTCAGAACTTCCCACAAGCACCCTAACACACACACACACACACACACACACACACACACACACACACACACACACACACACACACACACACACACACACACACACACATGTACACTTCCCTAATCTTCACACAACGGTCTCATAACTTTGCATGGCGAGTGTGTGTGTGTGTGTGTGTGTGTGTGTGTGTGTGTGTGTGTGTGTGTGTGTGTGTGTGTGTGTGTGTGTGTGTGTGTGTGTGTGTGTGTGTGTGTGTGTGTGTGTGTGTGTGTGTGTGTTTATCTTTACCACAAACACGCCCTTTTCACCCACAGCAGTCTCCCTTAATAGAGGTCGCTTTATATCCACTTAACCTTCCTTCCCTTTCTTCCTTCCCTTTTTTTCCCTTCTTCTCTTTCCAAATAGCTTCACCAACTACATCTCTTTTTTTTTTTTTCTTTCTCTCTCTCTTTCTCTCAGTTTACACACACACACACACACACACACAGCAGATACATCTCCCCACCCATCCATTCTGGCCCCCATCAAGCCCCTAGTGGCAAGCCTGAAAACAACACTATCACCTACAACACATACAATACATTCACTGGATGCACTAACGCAATATGTTACGCACCACACAACACCACAACACCACAACCAAAACACCACAACCACTTCGAGTACCACTACAACCCCACTACAAACTTAACACTCCACCCAATACCCACTTGCTCTCTCCCTTCTCAATCTACTGCCTCACTCCCCCATTACCCACCTTTTTCACCCATCCACACGGCATTCATAGCTACTACTCCACATCTCCACCTGAATACAAACACAACCTCGTACTATATATTTACAGTTTCTTTCCTACGGTGAAAAAAATATCTTCATGACACTGCACACTGGTATTCTAAAGACCTCTTCTCCCTTTTTGTTTACCCTAAGACCAGCAGCTTAGTCCTCGCCTCGCTTCCTACTCTACTTTCCTCAGTTTAAGGGGAAAAAAAACCTTCTTTTGCTCTCTCCTCCCCTCTGCTTTTCACTCTTAAATAAAAGGAGATAATCGGTCATACATGCTTTACCTTATTCTCTTACTCTACTAAATGTTATCTTTCATGATTTCTCCGTCATATTCCCTTCGCTCTTTCTCTTTTTCCCTTCCCTTCCCTACCTTTCTTCCCTTCCTCCCTTACCTCTCTGCCCTTCCCTCCTTTCTCTCCCTTTTCAACCCTCCCCTCCCTTCCCTTCCCTTCCTTCCCTTCCCTTCCTCCTTCAGTTATATCCGTGCCTAAGTATCCGTGAAGCTCATTTGGGGACGGCGCCGGACACGTGTGAAGCGAGAAGGTAGTGGAAACGGAACAATATTACCGGACAATGTGGAAGCCAAGCCACACACACACACACACACACACACACACACACACACACACACACACACACACACACACACACACACACACACACACACACACACACACACACACACACACACACACACACACACACGCACGCACGCACGCACACACACACATGTCTAGCATCACTGCCTACCCCTTCAAGCTGTGAGGGTGTGTTTGTATTTGTGTATGTGTGTCTGTGTGTGTGTGTGTGTATGTGTGTGTCGAAAATGCTATTGGAAATCAAGGCCGCTATAGACACGAACTATACCAATGCGTTATCTAAATACCTCTTCCTCCTCCTCTTCTTCCTCCTCCTCCTCCTCCTCCTCTCACACCAAACACGGGATGGAATATTCTCACTCTCTCATACACTACACAAACCACCTCCACGTCGCCTCTGCCCCGCGGCCCCAACAATCCAACGCTCCGCCAGCTTACAGAGAACCATTCCCCTCACCGACCCGCACTCTACCTTGCCCGAGGACCTGCACACCTGCCCACAAGTTCCCGACGGCCCGATGGTCCATGTTCAGGGAAAGTTAGGCTTCACACCAACCTACAACATGGTGGTATAAGCTGTTCCTCTTGCTCCTCCTCCTCCTCCTCCTCCTCCTACTCCTCCTCCTCCTCCTCCTTGGGATATCAGCATATTGTTTTGTTCATCTATGCTTGTAAGTCATCCATGTGTGTGTGTGGGGGGGGGGAGGGGCGGGTCTGTGTGTGTGCAGTCAGGAGTTCATTCTCAAAGACGAATTATTGTCTGTATGATATTATACGTTTGTAAAGGAATCAAGATATGATGGAACACATGTGAAGGAAGAGTAGGAGGAGAAGGATGATGATGAGGATGACGAGAAGGAGGAGGAGGAGGAGGAGGAGGAGGAGGAGGAGGAGGAGGAGGAGGAGGAAGAGGAGGGGGAAGAGGAGGGGGAAGAGGAAGAGGAGGAAGAGGAGGAGGCGGACCCTACTGCACCTTCACTCTCCACCTCCTCTTCGCTCTTCACCTTAACACTGAAGCTCGAGTGTTTACCAATATTATCGCCGACCTGACCTGCCGCCTCCTCCTCCTCCTCCTCCTCCTCCTCCTCCTGTTCCTCCTCCTCCTCCTCCTCCTCCTCCTCCTCCTCCTCCTCCTCCTTCTCCTGCTTCTGCTCCTCCTCCTCCTATTTCAAGGAACACGATATCAATTTAATAAAACTTTCCGCCCTTGAAGTTAGTGTGTTGTACGGGGATAGATACTTAGATAGTGCTTTAGAGATTATTTAAGAAGTTATAGATACAGGAATAGATATTTATATGATTTTTTAAAGAGTGTTGTATAAAGTTATGAATAATATATAGTTACAAAACATGACCAGGTGTATAAGAGATAAAGGATGAATACAAACACACACACACACACACACACACACACACACACACACACACACACACACACACACACACACACACACACACACACACACACACACACACACACTACCTACTTTAACGTCTTTTACTCCACTCACCTCCTACTCCTACTCCTACTCCTACTCCAAGACAATATCCTCAAAAATAACACAAAGAGAAACTGCAACACACACTCATGCAACACAAACTTGAGGCTTCACCGGAATCCACACGGCAAAGCTTCTCCTTCTCCTCTTGTTTTTCTTCTCCTCCTCCTCCTCTTCCTCTTCCTCTTCTCGTCTTCCTCCTCTCAATCTCTAACATCTCACTAACTTTTTCACTCCTTCAAAGGCGATACAATGTAAACAAATTGGAATGTGTGTGTGTGTGTGTGTGTGTGTGTGTGTGTGTGTGTGTGTGTGTGTGTGTGTGTGTGTGTGTGTGTGTGTGTGTGTGTGTGTGTGTGTGTGTGTGTGTGTGTGTGTGTGTGTGTGTGTGTGTGTGTGTGTGTGTGTGGTGTGTGTGTGTGTGAGTGTGTGTGTGTTTATCAATATGAAATAACATGAAAAAGCTTGAATGTCGGTTGATTTGCAAGACTTTTTTCTCCCTCTCTCTCTCTCTCTCCCCCTCTCTCTCTCTCTCTCCCCTCTCTCTCTCTCTCTCTCTCTCTCTCTCTCTCTCTCTCTCTCTCTCTCTCTCTCTCTCTCCTCTCTCTCTCTCTCTCTCTCTCTCTCTCTCTCTCTCTCTCTCTCTCTCTCTCTCTCTCCTCTCTCTCTCTCTCTCTCTCTCTCTCTCTCTCTCTCTCTCTCTCTCTCCTCTCTCTCTCTCTCTCTCTCTCTCTCTCTCTCTCTCTCTCTCTCTCTCTCTCTCTCTCTCTCTCTCCTCTCTCTCTCTCTCTCTCTCTCTCTCTCTCTCTCTCTCTCTCTCTCTCTCTCTCTCTCTCTCTCTCTCTCTCTCTCTCTCTCTCTCTCTCTCTCTCTCCTCTCTCTCTCTCTCTCCTCTCTCTCTCTCTCTCTCTCTCTCTCTCTCTCTCTCTCTCTCTCTCTCTCTCTCTCTCTCTCTCTCTCTCTCTCTCTCTCTCTCTCTCTCTCTCTCTCTCTCTCTCTCTCTCTCTCTCCTCTCTCTCTCTCTCTCTCTCTCTCTCTCTCTCTCTCTCTCTCTCTCTCTCTCTCTCTCTCTCTCTCTCTCTCTCTCTCTCTCTCTCTCTCCTCTCTCTCTCTCTCTCTCTCTCTCTCTCTCTCTCTCTCTCTCTCTCTCTCTCTCTCTCTCTCTCTCTCTCTCTCTCTCTCTCTCTCGCTCTCTCTCTCGCTCTCTCTCTCTCTCTCTCTCTCTCTCTCTCTCTCTCTCTCTCTCACCCAGTTTCCCTTTCTCCCTACAGTGATGACGTCTTCTGTGGAACCTATGGGGGAGATAGAGGTCCCCCGTCACACCCCACACCCCTCCAGCACCGCGCCGCCCCCCCTCGCTGCCCCCCACACCTATAAGGAAGGACCGAGGGTGAGTCTACCTAAGGGGAAGGGATGGGGAGGGGAGGAAAGGGGAGGAAAAATGGGAGAGACCTTGTGGTTGAGGAAAAGAAGAATTGAACGTTTGGAAAAAGGAGGAAATAAGGGATAATGGGAGAGAAATTGAGGGAGAGGAAAAGAAGGATGGAGGGGCTGGAAAGGGAAGTAGAGGCAAGGGAGGAAAAATGGGAGAGAAGTGGAGGTAGAGGAAAATAGAGGGAAAAACAGATGTTAAGAGGAGGAAAATGTGGGAGAAAAGAGAAGGAAATAGAGTGAAAATAGTTGGGAAATAGAGGACGATGAAAAGAGGAAGCTAGAGAGAGAGAAAAAAATTGAAGTTAAGAGAGAGGGAAAAAATGTGAATGCGTATGTAAATGGCTTTAACAATGTCATTTAAGTAAGGGAAAGGTCACATCAGAGTATGTTTTTTCCCCCTTTCCTCTACCAGTATTGTGTTGAAGGTCAGACAACAAGAAAGATGTGTTGTTTATAAAGCCTTATGCAAACATCATTAAATTTTCTTCAAGTTGTTGACGTGGGAGATAAATGAAAAAAAAAATAGAGAGAGAGGTGGATGTACAGTATATAAAAATTATCTTGTATGTATGTAAGGGAAATTTTGTTATGTAAGGGAAACAGAACACGTACATCCCTGAACTCCTATATCCAAAAACCGCCCATAGAGTTATCACATGTCCTAATAAACCCATAATTATCCCATATCCTACTCCTATAATTACAACCTATGTCCTATCATCCTATAATATAAAAACCCAAAGTCCTATCATCACTCTGACCACCATGTCCTATTCTACAATTACCCTATGTCTCAAAATCCTATACTGATCCTATGTCCTTCATCCTAAGATCACACCACGTCCTAAAGACACCAATATCCTTTTCAATCCCTCCTTCCTTCCTATGATACTATAATGACCTCAATGTTCTTTTTAATCCCTTCTCCTTTGC
>JAPQNM010000048.1:7215064-7225702 GCA_029783475.1 Metacarcinus magister
GCCCTCTCCCAGCCCTGGATCCCTCCTCACTGCCGCCACCTTGTACGCAAACATGCTTCCTGTGCGTCCATCACCAAGTATGGCACTGCACACACACAAGGGTTCACATCAAGGCCTTTCAGGGGCTATGAGGACCCTTCAGAACTATGCCCAGGTAGGTGGGAGTATGTTTTATGATTTTTCAAGGTTATGAAAAATACGTATCATTTTAATATCATGAAAATATTAGCTACACCAAAAAAATTTATCCTGCAAATTTTGAGTTATGATAAACATGAAGTTAGATTCATTAAAGGGAGTAATAAGTGTTAAGAACTATGAAAAGAAACATATTCAAAGCAGAAATGTAATTCCTATGTATTTTTGACATGACAGAGATGAACAATTACTATGGAAACCACCTGAGAAGAGTTACCAAGTTAGTGGGGTATAACTATTTATTGGCAACACTGCTCAATACACACGCTGCTCAGCTGGAAAAAGATAAATTCCTCCCAACAAATAATGATAAAAAGGTAATACTTTTTATTCTATTTTAAAGTATAGTCAGAGGATGTCTTAGTGTGTACAGTATTGAAGTGAAGAAGATATTAGTGTTCTGTTACTATCATCAGAAGTCAAGTTTCCTATATTAAACTTGATAGGAGTGCAGTATTCAGGAAAAGTTACATTCAGTCCATTCATACATTATTCTAAACTCACATTGCATTCAGCCCTGCATGTATTAAATTTGATAACATTCTTTGCTAGCCATTACATATCAATAATAATTTGTAGAGCTAAACATTTATAGTCAATTTATAGTCAGTGATTCAGTATGTTTTGTATTGACAGGGTGACAGTGAGAAGCTGAAGCTGGAACCTCTAATAAGTGAGAGAGTTATACCTGAGGCTGCTCACACAACACCCTCACTAGATCCCGCTGCCCTTCCCATTCAACCAGCAGATGACGAGAGTGATGTGCAGGTAATGTTCCGATGTGCTCGTTATGTTCAACAGCAAACGGAAACTAAATATTTAACACCTTGACATCTTAAACACAGCCAAATTGTTTACTTGTTAATGAGTTTCCAGAGATAGACATAGATTTTCCAAGTAGTAAGTAGACTGTAGAAGTTTGCATAGTAGGCTGATAAGATAGTAGTGTTATAGGTTGAAGTAGAAGTGTTTCAGCCTCATCTCTAAAACAATTCAAGTGAAATAAACGTCTTTGGTTTTGATTCCTCCGTGATGGTGGGAGATGTGGCATTGTTGAGGTGGGATTACTTTTAACATGAAAACATAGAATAAGGTAACAGGATTTGAACACTAATTCGTAGTAGAACTTTATACAATTTTGAATACTAAATACTTCTATACTTTTTTGTGTTATTTCCTGTGTATAGCATGACACTGTCAAGCCATCTGTGGAAGGGAAAAACGTTGCTAAGGAGGCAGACGCAAGTACTGAGAAGGATGCTGCCGAGAGCCAAGAAGAAAAACTGGCTAACCTTGAGAAAGAGGTGGCCAGCATCAAGGGCAAGATCAAGGAGTGTACTCAGGGAATGATGGATGCTCAGAACACTTTAGCGAAGGTGGGAGAGTTATATTCTTTATTTGCCACATTATCACTGTAACAACTCTTCTACTTTCTTTTCTCTCATCAAAACTTTCTCTTCCTATACATTTTTGACGTAAACCTCATACTTTTGGAGTTATTGAAAAAAATATGATTTCAGCCAAGGGGTGGGAAAACGTATTTTAGTTAGGTTAGGTTAGGTTAAGGTTTTTTTAATATAACAACACAACTCATGAAAATTGGTACCAAGGGGTTCTTGGGCATGCTGATCATGAATCTGGAATTAGATTTGTCATTACTAATAATTTTGTATTTTCCATTTTGTGGCCCGTAAATTCCACCAGAATTGAGGTCGAAAGAGTTTTTCTCGTTTTACTACGTAAATATTAGTCCTACAGGAAAGTTGCACATATATAAAGTTATGGGAGTTTGATAATGTCTATCTCATACTGTCATCATTTTTCCAATAACTCTAATACTTATGAAGAAAATTGAAATGATGTGAAAGATATTAATGCATAATATTTTACACTGCTACATCTTTAATTACTTCCCAATTTCAATTTCCCATAGCTTAATAGAACGAGCGTCTTCTGTTCTTTCTTTTATATTCCATACGTTTTTTACGTAAATGCCATACATTTCGAGTTATTTCAAAATATATGATTTATGTCAAAAAATCTAAGGGTGTACCCTACAAAATTTCATGAAAATTTCCATACCTCCGAATCTCATGTAAATTGGTACAATGAGGTTTTCGGTCATGCTGAACACGAATCTGGCCTTATTTTCCTGATTACTATAATATCAAACTGTATTTCACCCTTGCTTGCCTAATAACAATAATGAAATAACCATTATTTAACTTTACTGGCTAATGCTGATCTCATATGACAAAAATACATAGAGATGACCTATCCTAATTCTACACAATTTAACGTATAGGTGTTATTTGGTTTCCATATCTTGAACTGTTAGCGAATTAAAACTGATTAAAACCGATTAAAAGTTGTTAAAAGTACTTTTTACATTCCTTCAACTATACTCAGTGGCGGTCCTGGCATTTCTGGCGCCCTAGGCGAGAACATGCAAAGGTGGCCCCCCCTCAGTGGATTTTCGCTACATTCAGTAACAAAACCGTTGTTACCTAACATTGTTTGCTAAGCCTTGTCAGTGCTAGATTTTTGTTCTTACATTTCAGTTGACTGATGAAGTAGCACAGGAGGAGGAATTGACAAAGGAGAAAAGTAAAGGTGTCAAGACAATGAAAAGGACGTCTTCCCTTCTGCCAGAATCAGATGCTAACATCCAGAAACTGAAGGTAACACCTGTCTATCGAGTCATCAATATATTAAATGTTCATTCCTTCCAGAAAATCTTCCAGTATGATATGTTGTAAGGAAGAGAGCCTTCATTAATGCCTTTTCATACATTTCATAAAACTGGATATCACCCACCACACATATTAAATGGTACCTGAGAAAGAATAGATGTAATATAATGATAACTTAATATGACTGTCGGTACTCTTCAGGCTGCATTGAAAAACAGTGAAGAGAAAATGGGTCGCCTGCAGCAGCAGTGGAATGCCCATAGAGAACCACTGAATGATCAATTATCTCGTCTTACCCAGGAGATGGAAGACAAGAAGGTGAGCAATGCAAACCTGGCAGACAGATGTGACAGATGTGTGTTTTTAATTGTATTTTTATGAGGCAGGAATTTTTTTTACCAAATGTTTAGTTGACAGTGTATTTACTTAATCATATATAACATTGATAAAGATATTGAAAATGGTACTAAAGTTTTCATAATAGAGGAATACAGCCTACCATATTTTTTTAAGTCTTAATTCCTCTTGTCATATTTTCTATTTCTAAATCTAGTCTTCCATCCATGTTCATTGTTGAAGGAGGGTTAAAATTATGACATTTTCAGAGGAATAAGGAAAAAGTAATAGAAGACATAGGTGCACTAAGGGACAAGATGAAGGCCATGGTGCAGGAGGCCTCAAGGAAGGAGTCTGCTGAGGCTCAACTCAAAGAACAAGTGGAAAAAATCACCAAAGATGTCAACAGGTGTGTCATTATGGGAGGAAAGAACAGACCCTTATTTGTTATTGTTTCTTTAGGATGACTGTTGTATAACCAATGATGTGATGCTTTTCCCTGAGATGAAACAGTTTGTTACGGAGATTGTGGAATCATTTTGCAATTTCACACTCATGACGTTATCGTAGTAGAACGTAATATCTGATACATTCCAAAGGAGGATGAGAGCAATTATGATATTTCTTGGAATGCATAACCCCAGTCATACAACAGCTAGAGGTCTCTTGTTATTTTATTATTTTCTCCATTTTATGATGTTATATTTCATCAAATGTATGCAGCTGCAGTTTAATTACCTATGATCCTTTCCTATTTCTTTGCAGATCTGTGTACACCAAGAGAATTATAGATATAAGTGCCAAAGTGCGGAAACAAAAACAGGAGATTGACCGAGTGCTTGCAGACACCAGGACCATACAAAAGGAAATAAATATCCTCTCTGGAAAGCTTGAAAGAACCTTCACAGTAGTTGAAGGGACAGCATACAAGGTGAGAGTTCTTAATTGAGAATGATTTTGATGTGATACATTTTACCGTGAGAAGACGACGTATGACACTAATGGTACAACTTTACAACCTGATAGTGTATTCAATGCCTTACTGATGAGAAAAATATAAGTATGACAATCCTTATCCATATAGTCTTAACATAATCACTTTTCTCTTGTTCAGGAAGCTGCAAACAATGAACGAGTGCGTCAAGTGTACAGCAGTGCGGCTGTGCATGAAGGGTGCGGCGAGCTGGTAGACATTGTGAGGGAGACTGGCGCTACGCAGAGGGAAATATCTGACCTCAGGGAACAGGTAAAGATCCTTGTGGTCACTGATCATTATGTTTACTACCTCAAAGGATTACTGACCTTGTGCAGACTAGATGCAGGGAAGTGAAAGGAAAATGCAATACTTCAATTACTTATGGTGTTGCATTATCAATTAGTTCTTTTGTTTTGAAAGTATTAGTACTATATTGGTGGTCTTAATGGAGCCTATTTTAGGATTAAGTGCAGACTCATTGTTTTGATAATTTTTCCATAGGTTGACTTGGAAAAAAGCAAGAATGTTGAAGAAAAACTGGAGCAGCTGAAAGTGGACCTCAGTCATGTGAAGAAAGAAAATGCTAGTCTGAAAAAACAAATAACTTAGGAGGTAACAACGACTATGAATTTATCTAATAACATTAACTGAAGCAGCATACTAACTTGCAAATCTTAAGTTTTAATTCTTGTTGACCATATTTTCTCCAGTGCTGCATTTATATCAATTACAGGACTTAACTAACAGTTTGTCATCCATCTCAGTTAATTATCCAGTATTTTAACCTTAAGATTTTTTCATTGTTGACATAATGAGGGAAGGAAAGATTATACTGACCATATTTTTGCAGTTCTACTAGATATATAAAGGATATTATATATCCTTTAACAACTGATTTGATTGGAATATCTATCTTTATTACATGGTGCTCACAAGAGGGAAGAGGAAATTAAATATAATGGTGATGGTTTTGTGATGGCAGAGAGTACAGTGGAGTCTCTAAATAGCATGGCATGTGTTCAAACATGGCCCATATTACAGTACCTAAAAGCATCACAACCGAAAAATACAACTCTAGACTTTTGGGTACTTTCCTCTGCTAATACTTGATTTCTACAATTGATTTACTGAAACTTATCCTTTACCCGTGGCGCCGGTAGGCTTAATGGAGGCCTTAGATGGTCGGCCTCGGCGGTTAGTAGTGCGGTTTAGATTTTTTAAGTGACACCTCATTTCTTATTGAAAGGCTCATGCTGCCAGCGGAAGCTCCTCGAGCATATAGCTTTGCAGTCCCGTCGAGGATAGTGTTATGGCAGCATGTGGGTGATCTTAGGCCACTTGGCAGTATTACCAAAGAAAAGTGGCCAGCTCGTGCTGGGGCTCAAACTCGGGACTCTGAGTTGGTATGCCTGACCGCTAGCCTCTAGGCCACCGCCTTAGACTAAGATTGATACAAAGCAACCTACAATATAAAGTAAACTCAAGCCAAACATGGTTACACTTTTGGAAGTTTCTAAGTGAATTTTTATCATATTGACATGCAACATTTTTCATTGTGTAAATCCTCATGAATTTTACAGGAGAAAGGTGATTGTAAAGGTTAGACACTGGTATATGGTGCTCCCAAACTGACTATATGCAGATATCTATCTTGTTGATTACTGATGCCAAGAAATATTTTAAGTTTCAAACATTTAATTCTACTATAATTATTGATATTCTGTTGAATGTATGATAATTATGGGTGTAATTAGTTTATTTTAGTGTATTATGGTGCAGCATCTGTGATATTTAGGAAAAGTTGTGAATGTAAACAGTAGTAAGAACTGGGCAGAACAATGTTTAAATGTTATCTCAGGTACTTGCAGTTCTGATTCCTTGGGTTGAAGTACCTGGTGGAAGTGGCTCCAGAACCAGTTTGTTTGACTCTTCTGATTCTTTTGTTGCATCTGGGTAATGAATGTCTTGTATGGTGCAGAGTGGCTACCAGCTCATTATAAATACTAATTTCTAAGTATTGTATTTGATTACCAACTCCAGACCTGCATACCCCCTGATACTTCCTCTGCTTTATGCTTGCATTTTGCTACTCCAGTAATAGATATCCTATTTTTACATTTATTTGTAGTGGTCTGGTGGTTAGTGCACTCAGCTCACAACTGAAATTTCCTGGGTTGGGTGTAGACAATTTGGTATTTTCTCCTTTCACACTGTAGCCCTTGCTCACCTTGTAGAAAGTAGGTATGGGACGTAAACTAAGGAATTGTAACCTTGTAGTCTAGCAGAAACGGAAGCCTGGGAACGCCCTCGTTATATGTATGTGTGTGTGTGTGTGTGTGTGTGTGTGTGTGGGGATTGGCCGTTTCTTCCAAGGCACCAGACACTACAAATTGAAATGAAAACTTTTCTGCCATGGCCAGACTCTTAAAGGAGCTTCAAGGAACAATTGGCAGAAAACAGTCAAGTTAAGATTGCTTTTAGTTTTTATCTTATAAGATATACAATTTACAATTACTGAATCTGGATGTTTGAATATTTTTCATAGTTTTTGTGAAGTGATGATAAGAAAACTAACTGATGATGTAAATATGCATGTTTAAGATACATTTGGAGTACATATTATTTATCAGTAGTTGTAGTAGTAGTACATATATTAATAGTATTTAATGTAGATGTAAAATTACATAATTTGCACTTACAACATCAAAATGTTTCCATGGACAATCATAAGCCACATAAGCATTCTTAGCCATACTTATGACAGAGGGATTGAGGGATGAGGAGGATAACGTGAGGAACAGATGACCTCGACAAAGAAGAGCGGACAGGACACAACACAGCCAATGAAAAGCACATAGTAGGCACCCTGCACATGGTCCAGGGTGAGGGGTTGTTGGGATCCCTCCGCCTGCTGGGGTTCCTGTGACTCCTGGACCTCACGTCGCCCTGGGTCATGGATGAGTTGATTCAGCCACCGGGTTAAAAGTCCAGCCTCCAGCAGCCGTCGAATCTGTTGGTTGAATTTATCCCCTTAGGGACAACCAGGTGTCATTGCCCACCCAATCTCTGATGGGAAGAAGTCACTGGTGGCCACATGGAGCTGAGGTTCTCCAGTCGCTGAGGTGAACCTGAGAAGGATTAAGACGTTTATGAGTAATCTTTGCTATTTTATCTTTAACTTGCCTTTGCAAATATTTGTAGCATGACAGTATGTATGAGTGTGAGTAAAATGTTCACAGGTATACATTTCACAATTTTAGTTAATCATCTCATCAAACATCATTATGTATTGTCTCATAAAATTTAATTGACTGCCTCACACACCTAATTGCAATTCTGTCCTGCATGTAGAGTCGCCAGGTGATGAAGGCGTAGGGTGTGTCCCGTGCCCTTGCAATGCAGGTGTCAAGGTCGGGACACACCTGGAGGCCTTTGTACACCTGGCGATACAGTGGCACAGTTGAGGTCTTGAGAAGCTGATAGTCTGCAGCACCTTGATCCTGGGAGGGGGAAAATAGTAATGGCCAAGATCAAGAATTTGTACTTAGTCTTTATGTCCCTGTAACCAAAAAGACTTCCAGCTTATTTACCAATTATATAAAACTGAAACTACTACAACTACTACTAGCCTGTATCCCCCACGAGAGGTCACTGTCCACTAGCTCCAGCAGGGTGTTGAGTGTGGGTGAAAGAGGCGGGAGGGCGAGGGAGGCTGTAAGCATGGCCACATAGGAACGAAGCATCACCAGGGAGAAGAGCACCCAGCTTCCCACCACTGCCCGCCCTACATCTCCCGCTGGCCATCTCTGACTCTGGCTGGCAAAGGAAGAAGGGAATGGGGACGAGTTACGAATGTGTATCAGCGAGGAAGGAAAACTAGCATTAAGTGGATATGAGTGGAATAGTAAGTGGAGTTATTATCTACTATTCATGCTATTTTACATTACTATACATTACACAAACACGGTGGCTACTCTTACGTGAGACAGGCTCCGTATATTTTTAGGAAGGTGGGAAGAAACGAAGGAACGGAAGAGGAGGAACTTTCAAGCTTCCTAGCGGCAAAGTAGATCATCCCCACCAACACCAGAGCGACCACGAACCCAGCCCACACCTGCCATGTGAATCAACAGGTATGCAGATAAAGAAAGATGAAAGATTATTCGTGAAGTGATAAAAAAAAAGATACTCGCTATCGTAACAGAATAGTGCCATTTTTATTATTATTATTATTATTTATTACGTTTTGTATTAAGGAGTGAACGACTGTCAATATGTGTGTGTGTGTATGTGTGTGTGTTAGTGTCTTTCCTCTAGCTGGAAGGGACGGACGAAGGCCAGGACGCGAGGCAGGGGGCGGGGCGGGGAGGTGCAGAAGGTGAGAGGATCATTGTAGTAACCCAGCGTGTAGTCAATCACTCGCTCCCTGTCGCCGGTGAAGGCCACGTTCAGGGAAAAGTCAGCCTCCAATCTTTGAACGGACCCAATCACGCCTATCCAGAGAGAGAGAGAGAGAGAGAGAGAGAGATTTAGTTGTGATTACAGCATTGGAAAGAAGTATTTTATTGTTAGATCATGTGATTCTCTCTCTCTCTCTCTCTCTCTCTCTCTCTCTCTCTCTCTCTCTCTCTCTCTCTCTCGTCCTTACTATGCTTTTAATCTTCAAATTATAATCATTATCATTATTATTACTACTACTATTACTATTATTTTTACTACTACTATTATTATTATTACTATTATTACTATTATTATTACTATTATTATTATTATTATTATCATCATTATTATTACACCGTGTTAACCAATGATACTAATACATGCTTTTGGGGACAGGTTAACGAAACTATTCACACGGATACACACTCACAACGCCCACTGCTCTCTATCGCTGCCCGCCCACCACCCACCACCACCCACCACCGCCCACGTACCACCGCCGCCCGCGAGGTAGATGAACGAGTCCAGTGGAAATGCAAGTAAGGAAATGTGAGTTGTATATTGATTTCGTGTGTGTGTGTGTGTGTGTGTGTGTGTGTGTGTGAACATTTGTGTTTGTTTGTTCTTTGCTGTAGTATTTCTTTCTTTCATTCTTTCTGTCTTTCAATTTATCTATTTGTATCTATTTTTCTCCTCCTACACTCTCAATCTCTTTCTCTCATTCAACATTTCATTTTTTTTCCATCTGCCTCGTTTCCCACGCCTCGGTATAGATAATTGCTTGAAGCCTTTTTTCATATTGCTATTTTTCCTCACCAGGGTTCGTGTCTGTTGATTAATTAATTGGGCAACTTGGCAACTCGAACACTGGAATAAATACAATCGGACTGAAATTTAGGTATTCTAGCAAATTAACAGAGTGACACCTACGAAGATATACAGCCAACACGATGAACATGTAAACACACACGAGTTTGTATAATCAACTACATACTCTGCCACACACACACACACACGCACACAGAGGGGGAGACAGTAAGATACACACACACGTACATACACACACACACACACTTCAACATTTGGTACCAAGACACACTAAGTTTAATTTTACTGCGTAATTGTTAGTCATAGAACAAATATTCATAATGACAGTTGTACAGTTTAATTAGGTGTATCAGATGCTGCAATGATATTTCCAATATCTCTAATAGCTTTCGGGAAAATGAGGAGGAAATTCATGTTTTTAAATATATATTAAGTTTCATTTTACTGCGTAATTATTAGTCATAGAAAAAAATTCATAATATCAGTTGTACAGTTTAATTAGGTGTATCAGCTGCTGCAATGATATTTCCAATATCTCTAATAGCTTTCAAGAAAATGACGAGGAAAGTCATGTTATTATATAAAAATACGGTTTTATTTTACTGCGTAATTATTAGTCATAGAACAAATATTCATAATATCAGTTGTAAAGTTGAATTAGGTGTATCAAATGATGCAATGATATTTCCAATATCTCTAATAGCTTTCGAGAAAACGAGGAAGAAAGTAATTTAAAAAAAAGTAAAATTCAGTATTTATTAGTACTAGTGAAAATATTCATAATGACAGTAGTAGATTTTAATTTGGTCTATCAGATGCGGCAATGATATTTCCAATATCTTTAATAGCTTTCGAGAAAATGAGGAGGAAAATCATGTTTTTATATAAATATTAAGTTTCATTTTACTGCGTAATTATTAGTCATAGAAAAAATATTCATAATGAGAGTTATACAGTTTAATTAGGTGTATCAGATGCTGCAATGATATTTCCAATATCTCTAATAGCTTTCGGGAAAATGAGGAGGAAAGATGTTTTTATATAAATATTAAGTTTCATTTTACTGCGTAATTATTAGTCATAAAACAAATATTCATAATTACAGTTGTACAGTTTAATTAGGTGTATCAGATGCTGTAATGATATTTTCAATATCTCTAATAGCTT
>JAPQNM010000048.1:7228302-7235802 GCA_029783475.1 Metacarcinus magister
AATTATATACACTACTAATACTAATACTATTATATACATATTCAAATTACACTGTGGTTATTAAAGTGTTGTATTAGGTTACTTTGGAATTTCCGTAACGTCGTAGCATTCTTAATTTGGTTGGGCAGAGCATTCCACAGTGTTGGGCCCAAAACCTTGAGTGATCTGGCCCCTGTATCAGTCTTGAACCGCGGTACAAACAGATTATTTCCTGTCTCGTATGTTCCTGAGTTACATCAGAGACCTTATTATATGTACAGAGCCATTCAGGGTAAATTTTAAATAGGGATTTGTATACATGCACTAACACATCAAATGTATGCTTATTTCCTATCCTAAGCCACTTAAGGTCATCATAAGCTGGGGACACATGGTCGTATTTTCTCAGACCACCAACAGCAACCCGAGCTGCAAAGTTTTGTAATTTCTGGGCTTTATTTTTTTGCAACTTACTTGTTGTTCCCCAAATTGTTATACAATAGTTAATTATACTTAATACTAATGATTCTATACACATTTTTCTTGCTGTTTTATCTAATAGTCTACTAACTCTATTTACATATATTAGAGTGCCCATTACTTTTCTATTTAATTCATTCATGTGTATTTCAAAATTCATGTGTTGATCAAAGTGTAGGCCTAAATTTTTTACATTTGTGCTTGGGATGATAATGGTGTCATTCATATGTATGACAGTGTCATTTGGAATCTGTGAAATGAGCTGATTATTCCCTATAAAAATACATTGGGTTTTCTTAGTGTTTAACATCAAACCATTTCTTAGAAAATACTTTTGGATAGCAAGGAGAGATGCTTCTGTGTTAGTAATAAGTGTTCCCAGATTGCTTAGACTGTCAGCATGAAGAAACTGAGTGTCATCAGCGTACTGGACTACTGTACCATCCACTAGGTGGTCCCGAAGGTCATTTACATGGATAGTAAATAAAATGGGACCGAGGATAGAGCCTTGTGGTACACCATAAGTTATTTTTTCTACAGAAGATACAGTGTCGTTAAGTTTTACACATTGTTCTCTACCTCTCAAGTAGTCGTTTAACCAGAATGAACTTATTCCAAGGGAATTACATTTACGTAATAGTATTGAGTGGCTGACACTGTCAAAAGCTTTAGAGAGGTCACATAATGTAAGCAATGTTATTTTTCTGTTATCCATGTTGTTATAAATATTGTCAGTTATGGTGGCCAGGGCAGTTTCGGTTGAGAGTCTGGGCCGAAAACCGTGTTGGGTGTTGGAAAGCTGATTATTACACTCCAAATAATGTATTAGCTGAGAGGCAACGATCTTTTCCATAACTTTAGAGAGAATGGGCAGTATTGAAATAGGTCTGAAATTGCTAGCATTATTGACGTCTCCATTTTTATAAATAGGGACCACCGTAGCACGTTTCCAGGCTGATGGTACAACACCTGTTACAAAGGATGTATTTATTATGCAGGTGAGGTATAAGGCAATTACATATAGGGAGTCTTTAACAAATGTTAGTGATATTCCATCTGAACCAGTTGATCTTGTATTATTTAGACGTTTTACAACAAGTATGACAGTATTAACCTCTACTGGTTGAGGTCTGAATCCTTGAGTGTCATTGTAATATGAATAGTGGATTACTGGATCTATTAGGTTCTTACATAGTTGCTCTTGAGAGGTTACAAATGTGTTTTTGCCAACATTGGCAAAGAAATTGTTAAATTCTTCGGCCTTTTCTTGCATATTATCATATTTGTATACATTGGAAGAATCTTTGTTAGGTATAATATTCCTTATTGTTCTCCACGTGCCAGCCATATTTCCTTTATTTTTAGCTAATTCATTATGATAAAATTCACTTTTTGCCTTATCGATATAAATTCTGACATCTTTCTTCTTATTCTTAAGGATTTGTTGCATCTCAATATTATTTGGATCTTGTTTCAGTTTTGCATGCAGGTTATTTTTCTCAACAATTGAGGCACGAACCTCATCGTTTAGCCAAGGTGAAAAGGGTCGTTGGATTTCTTTCGTGACAAAAGGAGCGATATCATCAAGACATTGAGTAAATATTCCATTGAAAATTTCTAATTGTGCGTTCACATTGTCTGTTAGTGTTATTTCATTTAGTTTATTTGATTTTGCTAAAAGGGATGTGCAGAGATTATCCTTTGAATATTTGGCAAGGTGTCTAAAGGTCCGGAATACTCGTTGTTTCTTAGGTTTAGTTATATCAAGCTTGGCTGAGATGAGTTCATGATCCCCAATTGAATAAGGCAGAACATCATGTGACATAACAAGGCTTGTGTTATTTGTAATTATAACATCCAATAGAGTCCGAGATGTGTCTGTTATCCTTGTAGGCTTATTGATTAGCTGTTTTAGTTTATTATTACTTAATATTTTACTGACTTTATTTGTTGGAGAAATTATGTTATCATTTAAATCACCAAGTACATAAAAGTTTTTCTTACTAAGACAAAGTGATTGAAGTGTGCTATTAAGGTAATCAAATGAGTCAGCAGTGGCCTTTGGGTGCCTGTAAATGCACGCTACAATTATTGCTGGTAACATGTTACACTGAATGCTTACATATATGTCCTCAACACCAGGGTGATTCACACTATTGACATATATTTGTTTAGTTTTCAGCATTTCTTTTATATATATACATACTCCTCCTCCACGTCCACTGTCTTTACGGAAAACATTATAGTTAGAAATTGATATCATGTTGTCAGTTATGTGAGGATGGAGCCAGGTTTCGCTGATGCATAGAACATCAACATCTCTAGATTTCATTGTCAATTTGATTTCATCAAAATTTGCTAAAAGCGATTGTGCATTGATATGTTCGATCGTCAGCATTTTTTTGTTACCATTCTCGGCACGGTCTTCTTTGCCATTTTCCTATTCATGATAGTATGTACAGTTTTTATTTTTATGACCTAACATGTTGCACGTAAAACATTTTATCTTATACTCATGCCGGCAATTCCTCTGAACGTGGTTATGTTCCCCACAGTTGTAGCAAGCCCCCTTGCTCACTGGCTTAGCGGGCAGGGGAGGGAAATTTCTGGTGATACCACGTGTCTTCACCATTCATATCGTGGTGGTGGTGGGGGTGGGGGTATTGGGTGTAGTGGCGGTGCGTGGGAGGGGTGTGACGTGAGTTCCCCATCAGTCGTGCCGCCTCTTTTCCCCTTGGAGAGTTGGAGTCCTTGGGCTGTTGGTAGTAGTGGTGATGTCCGTAGTGGTGATGTCCGCCTTGACCACGCCCACGGCCACCTGCCTCCTGTCGACCTCTCACTTCCCACCTCTGGCGGGGGTGGTAAGTGTGGGAAGCTTTGGGATTACCATAGTGCGGAGGGTGGTAGGGGTTCCCAGTTATGTCGGGGGCGGTGGGGACATAGGGGGAGGTGTGGTATTTATCCCTGGGCCCGCGTGGAGTCGTAGGTGTAGAGATGACCTGACTCCCTCTCCCCCTCAGCTGGCCTGAATGGGTGGTTGGGTCGCGTCCGTAGCTGTAGCTGTGAGGCCCCTCGCTCCCATGGGGGTAGTAGTACTTGCCAGCCGGCGTTGCTGATTTTCGCTTGTTCCTAGGTGGCCGGTCTTGACCCCGTGTCACCGACTCATGGGGTGGTGGGGGGTTGTGGGAGGCTGTGTTTTGCTCAGAGTGGGAAACCTCAGAGTGGAAGGCCTGAGATGGCATATGGAAGCTGGCTAGTTTTAATTTCGTAATTTCTTGAACTTTTTCCCAGTTGACGTACGCTGGGAATCCATTAATTCCCCTACACCACGCCTCCAATAGTCTGACGACTCCGTTTCTGTTTAGGACGGAGCCTTGGTGTCTCCCGTTATCAATATAGCATGTTTTCTCGATCACATTGTTTTTGTCCTTAAAGACTGGTTCAACTTCAACGTAATGTATGTCGTTATTAATCGCCCATTTCAGTATCTGGTCATTAAGCTCATTAATGCATTTAGAAAGCAGACCAGATTCTATGCTGGGTGCAAGGAGGGACACACAAATTTTCATTTCGTTGTTTTTCTTTCTTAATTCACTCACTAAGTCATTAAGGGAATCAACTACGTTGTCTATTGACAGTCCTTCTTTGATATCAAATAAACCCCCATAGATTATGCATTTGTTTGGTGTCCTTGTGAGCTTTTCTTGTACCCATTTCGTCATATGATCAATGTTAGCTTTTTTTAGTGTTCTTATTTTGCAGTTTCTAAGGTCTGTGATACATAATTGTGCTAGATTAGAATCACCAAGTATAAGAGTGTGGGGGGGTGGTGACACTGGGGGTGGGTATATACTCATTGTTTGCATCTAATAATAATAATAATAATCTGTATATGTTTACCAAGTCAGCTGTTGTTTGTTCAGCTTTTGTGTTCCTTTGTACTCCTCCTCCTCCTCCTCCTCCTCTTCTTCTCTTTCTCTGTCTGATGTTTCCTTTGTGTGTTACTTTTTCTTTAAATTCTCTCTCTCTCTCTCTCTCTCTCTCTCTCTCTCTCTCTCTCTCTCTCTCTCTCTCTCTCTCTCTCTCTCTCTCTCTCTCTCTCTCTCTCTCATTGTACCTCACTTGTGTATTCTAACCACATGAAAAAAGATACTATAGGACAGAGAGAGAGAGAGAGAGAGAGAGAGAGAGAGAGAGAGAGAGAGAGAGAGAGAGAGAGAGAGAGAGAGAGAGAGAGAGAGAGAGAAACGTCCTTGAAAGGGAGTGAGTGAGTGTCCTTTTTAGAATTATCAAGGTCGTTGTATTTAGTTCCGTGAGAGAGAGAGAGAGAGAGAGAGAGAGAGAGAGAGAGAGAGAGAGAGAGAGAGAGAGAGAGAGAGAGAGAAAATGACCTCGTTTCACCTTGTATTCGGGGTGTGTCATGCAAGGGGGGAGGAGGAAGGGGGGTTGGCAAGGTCAGCTTAGGTCACGGAGTCTGTATAAGAGAGAGAGAGAGAGAGAGAGAGAGAGAGAGAGAGAGAGAGAGAGAGAGAGAGAGAGAGAGAGAGAGAGAGAGAGAGAGAGACGTGGCCTTATGGTAGGATTGGGGATTAGAGAAACGTGATGGGAAATGATTGGAAGAGGAGGAGGAGGAATACAAGGGAATACAAGGGAACACAAACAGCAACAGACCCTAGGGTCCCTGCGAAGGCTGTTTGATATAACTACTCTACACTAACTACTTGAATTAGAGAAAGGATAGTACAGTGGAAGAGGAGGAGGAGGAGGAGGAGGAGGAGGAGGAGGAGGAGGAGGAGGAGGAGGAGGAGGAGGAGGAGGAGGAGGAGGAGGGATAGGAGAAGAGGAGGACAAAATTGTTACATAATATCTTGTTTTTATTTACCGTTATTTGTCCTCCTCCTCTTCTATTTCTCACTTTTATTTCACACACACATTTCTCTCTCTCTCTCTCTCTCTCTCTCTCTCTCTCTCTCTCTCTCTCTCTCTCTCTCTCTCTCTCTCTCTCTCTCTCTCCCCACCGTAACCGTAACCGTATTCGTAACCGTAATAATTTAAATAATGTACTTGTATCCGTTTACAACCAACACAAATATATTTCCACAAATGTTTCCTTCCTTGAGTGACTTAATTAGTATTTATAACATCTGAAAGGACATTAGTTAACACAATTACCTTGCATAATGATGTTAGCTAATCGCAGGATAACAGTGTCCTTCTTCCTCTTCTTCTTGTGACCTGTTATGTTTGGGTTATGGTTTCACAAGGGAAGGAAAGGAGCAGAGAAGGCAGTAGGAGTAAAGGTTGTCTTACTAGAAGACTGTAAGGACAGTTATCATTTTGAAATATATGAAACCAAACCTATCCCTGCCAGGCTGATCTAACGCTCCGTAGCTAACAACGCTAATTTGATTTGAATATTATCCATAATGATTAGTTGATGGTACTGAAGGAACTACAGGATTGGTGATAGATGTAGAAGGTGAAGAAGCAAGATAAAGGGATGAGGAGAGGGTAGTAGGGGAGGAAGAGGCTGTAAGTGGTGTAATAATAATGGCGTGGGAGTGGGCGGGGGAAGCGAAGCAAAGCGGTTTGTATCACTTGGGTAAGAACATTTTCACCGATGTCACTGTACTAATTTCTTTTTAAGTACGCTGATTTTCTATGCGTTTTTCACTCGTCACTCTTCTTTCCTTCCTTCCTTTCCTCCAAGCTATCCTGGGAGATATGTATTAGTAGGACGGAAGGACCATAACATTCTCTCACTCTCACTCTCAAGATGCAACACATATTATCATCATTTTCACTGCTATCACAAGTTGTTTCTTTTCAATTACCTCCACTAGACGTGTATAGGAACAAAATGCAACGTTAAGGAATATTTTCAATGACGTAACTAGTAATTTCTTTTCAATTACGATGATTTTCTAAGCGGGACAACGGTAACACTGCCCGCTTCTCAGAACACTTACACAATACTGATGAATTCCCGCCAAAATGATGTTGATTTGCGCGGTAAAATGTTATTATTATTATTATTATTATTATTATAGTGTAATACTAATGATAATAATGATTTTATTACTATTTATGATGATAATGATATAATAATAGTAATAATGATAATTATAGTAGTAATAATAATAATAATACACAATTTTTTTTTCTCTCTCTCTCTCTCTCTCTCTCTCTCTCTCTCTCTCTCTCTCTCTCTCTCTCTCTCTCTCTCTCTCTCTCTCTTGTTGGGCAATCCTTCGTTACGTAATCTAATTAATATTAATATTTTCACCCACAGAAAAAAGACCATTATTATTATTATTATTATCATTATTATTGTGTGTGTATGTACGTGTGAGTGAGTGTGTGTGTGTGTGTGTGTGTGTGTGTGTGTGTGTGTGTGTGTGTGTGTGTGTAATACATACAGCCTTGAGCTTGTGAATGTCAGAGGCATATTAATTAGAGAGAGAGAGAGAGAGAGAGAGAGAGAGAGAGAGAGAGAGAGAGAGAGAGAGAGAGAGAGAGAGAGAGAGAGAGTTTCATAAGATCGAATGTCCCTAAATTTGATTACAAAAGGCTGTACCTCCTCCTCCTCTTCCTCCTCCTCCTCCTTCTCCTCTAACCTCTTCCTTCTCAATTGCCTCTTCTTGTCATCAATGCCCAGGGACAGTCCTCCTCCTCCTCCTCCTCCTCCTCCTCCTCCTCCTCCTCCTCCTCCTCCTTTGATTGGTAAGGAGGAGGAGGAGGAGGATAGATATAAGGAAATATGGAAAAGATATTTGTTTTATTACTAATCAATTCATTTATTTATTACAATGTTTAGGAGAAATGCTCTCTCTCTCTCTCTCTCTCTCTCTCTCTCTCTCTCTCTCTCTCTCTCTCTCTCTCTCTCTCTCTCTCTCTCTCTCTTCTCTCTTATTCATCTCACATTCTGAAGTAGGTCAAGATGGAGGAGGAGGAGGAGGAGGAGAGGAAGGAGTAAAGGTTAGAAAGAGGAAAACAGATAAATTAGAAGGAAGAAATAGAGAGAGAAGAAGAAGGAGGAGG
>JAPQNM010000048.1:7270584-7272271 GCA_029783475.1 Metacarcinus magister
ATTTAGTGAACTGATTGTTGCTACCGATATGCAAAACTTTACATTTATCAACATTAAATTTCATTTGCCATTTTTTTGACCAACTGACTAACGTGTCGAGGTTTGATTGAAATTTTAGTTTGTCGGCGGTTGTAGTTACTTTACTCGTGATTTTCGTATCGTCGGCAAATTTTGATATCTTACAGGTGAGGCCTTCATCAATATCATTGACATGAATTAAAAAAAGAATGGGACCAAGTACTGAGCCCTGTGGCACACCGCTTTTAACGTCTCGCCAGTTAGATGATTTACCGTTTATGACAACGCGTTGCCTTCTGTTGGAAAGCCAGTCTTCAACCCATTTAAGAATTTTCCCAGATATGCCGTGTGATTCTAATTTTTTTAATAACCGTTTATGGGGAACTTTGTTAAACGCTTTTTGGAAGTCGAGATAAATTATATCAACCGCTTTTGTCTCGTCATAAATGTTGAATACATCGTTATAAAAGTCAAGGAGATACGTTAAGCAAGAGCGTTTGTTACGGAAACCATGTTGAGAATTATTAATCATGCTGTTTTTTTCTAGGAAAGTCACTAGTTTATCGCGTATTATAGTTTCCATTAATTTACCAACTACGGATGTGAGGCTGATTGGTCTGTAGTTAGTCGGTAGTGATTTATCTCCTTTCTTTTGTATAGGGGTAACATTTGCTAATTTTCAAATGTCGGGAACTTTTCCAGAATTTAAAGATTTATTGAATAGTATTGCAAGAGGTTTGCTGATTTGATATGTTGCCTCTTTTAAGACTCTCGGTGCAATACAATCAGGACCAGGAGTTTTATTTACTTTAAATTTATCAAGTGCCTTAGTTACATTATCTTCAGTAAAGTGACAATCGTTTAAAGGAATTAAGTTAGGTTTAGCTGGGGTTATTTCCTGGATTTCATCGGTGTCTTCAATGGTAAAAACGGATGCAAAATAATCATTTAGTACTTCGGTCATTTCTGATTCTGTATTTATTTCCTTATCGTCTTTTAGGTGGAGTGGGCCAATATTAGTTGTGATAACTTTTCTTCGCTTACGTTATCTTTGTAAATTTCGAGATTTAGGTTAAAAGAGACAATTTTATGGTCGCTGGTGCTGAATTCTGGGCCCGTATTAACGTTACTTACTAGACCGTCGTTTGTTGAAAATACAAGGTCTAGTATATTATCACCTCTCGTGGGTTTGCTTACGTGTTGACTTAAGCCACTCTCTAACAAATTATTATATAAGTCGTGACCCATATGAGATTTAAGAGAATTTCCCCATGAAGTTACAGGAAGATTAAAGTCTCCAAAAATTACGCTTGTCTTGAGTGGGGGGAAAGTTCTCTTTCAAAGAGTGAAGGAGCCAGGCGTTATTCCTTGCCTGTTCAGCAGACAGTTGCCTGAAGAGGTTCTCCTGCCTCTCGTGGTCAAGGAGAGTGCGGCAATCCTTGATGGTGTGACCGTAGCGTTGGCAAAACTCACACTGAGCCTTTCTGTAGAAGGTTTTTTTCCGTGTGCCTCCCCCCCCCCTATCTCTCTCTCTCTCTCTCTCTCTCTCTCTCTCTCTCTCTCTCTCTCTCTCTCTCTCTCTCTCTCTCTCTCTCTTCTCTCTCTCTCTCTCTCTCTCTCTCTCTCTCTCTCTCTCTCTCTCTCTCTCTCTCTCTCTCTCTCTCTCTCT
>JAPQNM010000048.1:7279871-7288936 GCA_029783475.1 Metacarcinus magister
GTGTGTGTGTGTGTGTGTGTGTGTGTGTGTGTGTGTGTGTGTGTGTGTGTGTTGTGTGTGTGTGTGTGTGTGTGTGTGTGTGTGTGTGTGTGTGTGTGTGTGTGTGTGTGTGTGTGTGTGTGTGTGTGGTGTGTGTGTGTGTGTGTGTGTGTGTGTGTGTGTGTGTGTGTGTGTGTGTGTGTGTGTGTGTGTGTGTGTGGTGTGTGTGTGTGTGTGTGTGTGTGTGTGTGTGTGTGTGTGTGTGTGTGTGTGTGTGTGTGTGTGTGTGTGTGTGTGTGTGTGTGTGTGTGTGTGTGTGTGTGTGTGTGTGTGTGTGTGTGTGTGTGTGTGTGTGTGTGGTGTGTGTGTGTGTGTGTGTGTGTGGTGTGTGTGGTGTGTGTGGTGTGTGTGTGTGTGTGTGTGGTGTGTGTGTGTGTGTGTGTGTGTGTGTGTGTGTGTGTGTGTGTGTGTGTGTGTGTGGTGTGTGTGTGTGTGTGTGTGTGTGTGTGTGGTGTGTGTGTGTGTGTGTGTGTGTGTGTGTGTGGTGTGTGTGTGTGTGTGTGTGTGTGTGTGTGTGTGTGTGTGTGTGTGGTGTGTGTGTGTGTGTGTGTGTGTGTGTGTGTGTGTGTGTGTGTGTGTGTGTGTGTGGTGTGTGTGTGTGTGTGTGTGTGTGTGTGTGTGTGTGTGTGTGTGTGTGTGTGTGTGTGTGTGTGTGTGTGTGTGTGTGTGTGTGTGTGTGTGTGTGTGTGTGTGTGTGTGTGTGTGTGTGTGTGTGTGTGTGTGTGTGTGTGTGTGTGTGTGTGTGGTGTGTGTGTGTGTGTGTGTGTGTGTGTGTGTGTGTGTGTGTGTGTGTGTGTGTGTGTGTGTGTGTGTGTGTGTGGTGTGTGTGTGTGTGTGTGTGTGTGTGTGTGTGTGTGTGTGTGTGTGTGTGTGTGTGTGTGTGTGTGTGTGTGTGTGTGTGTGTGTGTGTGGTGTGTGTGTGTGTGTGTGTGTGTGTGTGTGTGTGTGTGTGTGTGTGTGTGTGTGTGTGTGTGGTGTGTGTGTGTGTGTGTGTGTGGTGTGTGTGTGTGTGTGTGTGTGTGTGTGTGTGTGTGTGTGTGTGTGTGTGTGTGTGTGTGTGTGTGTGTGTGTGTGTGTGTGTGTGTGGTGTGTGTGTGTGTGTGGTGTGTGTGTGTGTGTGTGTGTGTGTGTGTGTGTGTGTGTGTGTGTGTGTGTGTGTGTGTGTGTGTGTGTGTGTGTGTGTGTGTGTGTGTGTGTGTGTGTGTGTGTGTGTGTGTGTGTGTGTGTGTGTGTGTGTGTGTGTGTGTGTGTGTGTGTGTGTGTGTGTGTGCGTGCGTGCGCGCGCGCGCGCCTTAGTGACGATGACTAGGCTGAGCTGTGTGGCCCTGACAAGGTGTTAGGGGGAGGAGGAAGGGAGAGTGGGGACGGGGTAGGCACTGAGAGGCAGGGAAAGACAGGGTGAGGCACTGGTTGGAAGGGAAGGAAGGCAGGGTGAGGGCCATTTAGTGTTGTAATCCGCAGGGTGAAAGCAGTGGCAGTGCGGGGTGCAACCTTTTCAAAGTTTCCGCAGCGCTGGGAGGACTGATAAAAAACAGTATTTATTTCATTCTTATTTTCGGGAGCTTCGAAAAAAAAGGCTTATTTAAATATACTGCACCAGCTGTTTTTTTGTATGTGGACTCAAAATATGAATTAATGAATTATATTCATGCATATTGAAGTGGAATAATAATTATAATTAATTCTGGTATAGCCGATGCTGCAAGCAAGCCTCGATGACTTCCAAAAGTGTATTAGAATAGACGCACTTATAACGAAAAACAAAAATACAGCATTTTGATAAGTAAAGAAAAATAAAGGATGAAAAATAAATCTATAAATACACCAACAAATACTGACGCATCCAATAACGTAAACCAGTAATTGGAAACACCTTCACAGGAGACTTTACAAAGGTGTGCGTCGCATCAACAACACATCAACACAAACAGTGATTAAACAAGACTCTCCCAGCACAGATACACACACACACACACACACACACACACACACACACACACACACACACACACACACACACACACACACACACACACACACACACACATACACACACACACATCCACCACCAGCACCATCACCACCACCACCACCACAATCACCACTCACAAAAGGCGTCACTATGAAAAAGGTTCTCATGGCCACCTGACTCCTGGGTGACGGGGCGACGAAGTTGTAATTAATAAACCGATCAATAGATGATACTCAAGCAGGTGACAGGGAAGAGGAGGAGGAAGGAAGAGAAGGCAGGAAGGAGGATGAAGGAGAAGGGAGGAAAGTAAGGATGGAACGTAAGTATAGAAGGAAAAGCAAGGAAAGCAAAGGCAAAGTTAATGATGATAGTAATAATGATAATGATAATGATAATGATAATAATAATAAAAATAACAATAACAATCATCACCATCATCATGAACACCCGTCAGTCGTACTCTAACCCGTGTCTGGTGTCGACGCTGCACCGCCACACACTGTAAAAGCGTGAGGCACACTAGACGGACTGGTGCTTGGGAGGCCCTCACCCCACCACGCTCAGAGGGGAAGCTAATAACTTAAATCTTATCACGGCTGGGGTTGACAGCGCATTGGTGTGTCTCTCACTTTTATATCCTGTGTGGCGAGGCGACTACGACACCAGACCCGGGGCTTGAGTCCATCTGGCGGTGGTTCTTAATAACAATGATTACAATAATGATAATGATGATGATGATGATAATAATAATAATAATAATGATACTATTACTACTACTATTACTACCTTGAATTCTTTTTATCGCACACATTTCTTTACTATTTATGCGACACACAAACACGAGTGAGAGTCGTGTGTGTGACTGTGTAGCTTTCAGTTCTATACACTGAATACACTTGCATGGTGACGCACCGATGTCATCTGAAACCTTGGGTAACGTGAGGCGGTTTGGGCCAAGCGACGCACATGCAGATTGAGGCCTGGCTGTGGAATGGAAAATAAAATGAAAAAGCAAAAACAAAAACAAAAAAAATCTTGAAAAATGGTAGTTGTTGAAAAAAAATATGAATGAGAAATATAGTAAATAAGAAAAAATATAATAAAATAAGGGCTAGAAATAAAACTAAATAATGTATATCCAAGTATTTACGTACAAATACATATTTGTAGAATTTGGAAAAACAGTTTCGGTTCGTAAAAATGTTGATGAAATGTTAAAAAAACATGATACATAGAAAATAACGAAAAACACCATTTCAGTATTAGAAAAAAAAATGTTTAAAAAAATGTGACGACCTGAGGGACTTTGAGTTTAGAATTACCTATATATTTTTTTCAATTATTATTTTTTCTTCTAAATTTTTATATTGAATTGGGATGTTTAATTTTGTGTTCGTTGCTGCCACCTCACACATGTAAAAGGCAAAAATAAATTATTCAAATACTCTTTTTCAACTAATTTATCTTATTTCTCTTAGCACTCATCTATCTTAATCAAATTTAATAATATAGTAACGAAATTAAGAGTGTAAACAAAATCTTCTGCTGTTCTATTACTCTGTCGAAATATAAGATGTCTTCCAAGGGTGTTTACCGCTCCCATTTCCTTTCAATTTTAGTTTATATTTAGAATAGAGGGAATAAAAAGACATGCATTTGGTATTCCACGTATATGGGGCAAATATTTGTAGTAGTAGTAGTAGTAGTAGTAGTAGTAGTAGTAGTAGTAGTAGTAGTAGTATTAGTAGTAGTAGTAGTAGTAGTGATAGTAGTATTAGTATTAGTAGTAGAATGAATTGTTAATATTATGGCGTTACTGATTTTGCATACTCAATAAAAATAAAATCAGAATCAAGTATAACCAATATCACAAAATAAAAAGGGGCATCATTTGATAAGGCAACTTTAAAAAATCTCTCTCTCTCTCTCTCTCTCTCTCTCTCTCTCTCTCTCTCTCTCTCCTCTCTCTCTCTCTCTCTCTCTCTCTCTCTCTCTCTCTCTCTCTCTCTCTCTCTCTCTCTCTCTCTCTCTCTCTCTCTCTCTCTCTCTCTCTCTCTCTAACCCCATGATATATATTCCACTATCAACATCTTCCACTTTAGAATCGATATTGCTAAACGAGGTGATTGAAAAAAAACCTTCAATATTTTAAGCGGATAGCAATATAGAGACAATTCAAAATGGTTTATGTAACTACTTATCAAACTTAGAAATTATTTATAGCAGGAAGTTATGTAACCTTTCATAAAAATCATCACTATAACGAAAAGGTGTACAAAGGAAGAACAGACAACAGTAATCCAACTTATCTAAACTTATCTAAACGCAAAATATGATCTCCTTATAATTGTCACCTTAAATATTATCTAAATACTATAGTTGGTCTCAAAATTATTCCTTAAAGATACCAAAAAAATAAACTGGTTTCGTTAATATACATACAAACCGCTTTACAGGTTAACATTATTCGTAACTAACCTAACCAATGATGTTCAGATAGTTAGTGGAAGGTGGAGTGTTTATGAGGTACAACTTATCCTCAGATCCACCACACCACACAGGGCATCCACACCATCCAGGCGAGTCCACAAAACCTCGCCACCGTGTTTGCTCATAGTAATTAATGAGGTTCTACGTGATGGCATCTACCTCTCACCCCAGCACAGAGCACCTAAAACGAGGCTCACATCTGCTGCACACCCACGCTACACTCTCTCTCTCTCTCTCTCTCTCTCTCTCTCTCTCTCTCTCTCTCTCTCTCTCTCTCTCTCTCTCTCTCTCTCTCTCTCTCTCTCTCTCTCTCTCTCACTCTTCTCTCTCTCTCTCTCTCTCTCTCTCTCTCTCTCTCTCTCTCTCTCTCTCTCTCTCTCTCTCTCTCTCTCTCTCTCTCTCTCTCTCAATTTCGCTGAATAATTAAGAAATGCTGATGAATACAGGCAACTCTGTCTTTGTCAGAATAGTAAAAGTGTAATGAAAACTCCAACATTACTTTCATTATCAACTGAAGAAAACATTATATCATTAACGGAAAGCTGTAATGACCAAGATTTCCTTTTCTTTGCAAGGCAGTCACGGAGAACAACAAACAGACAGACAGACAGACAGACAGACAGATAGAGAGACAGACAGGAAAATACATAGACAGACATAGACAGAAACAGAGGCATACATACATATTGACAGAGAGAGAGAGAGAGAGAGAGAGAGAGAGAGAGAGAGAGAGAGAGAGAGAGAGAGAGAGAGAGAGAGAGAGAGAGAGAGAGAGAGAGAGAGAGAGAGAGAGAGAGAGAGAGAGAGAGAGAGAGAGAGAGAGTATCTGACATCCTCTTTCCAGACATCTAGAAAGAAAATAACGAAAGAAATGCATATAAATTTACTAAAAAAACAGACAGGTAGACAGACAGATTTGCAAGCACGAAAGATAGATAGACATCGATTTCAGCAAGTAATTAAGAGTAAAAATCTTTACATAGAGGCGAGATGAAGTATGCTGAGGAATTACAAAAAACATTACGAGAAGGAGGAGGAGGAGGAGGAGGAAGGAATACAAAGGAATACAAAGGAATAACAGGCAACAACAGCCCTGGTGGGCCTTACAAGGTTGCCTGTGTAGCTACTCTACTTCTATATTCTCTACAAGTCTGAGGTAAAGGATAGTAAAGTGGAAGGCTCCTCCCCACCCACCTCTCCCTCCGGCAAACGCCGGCAGGAAAAAAAGTGGTTAAAGAAACACCTGCGCAGAAGTAGTAATAAAAACTGCGCAGGAAATTTGATAGTATAGTGTGAAAAAGAAAGAAAAAGGCTATCTATCACTATTTATAAATAAAAAATAAATAAATAAATAAAAAATAAATAAATAAAAATTTCAAATTTCATCATTAACGAAGCGGGTATTTTTAACGAAGCGGGTAATAAGTTAGGTTAGGTTTTGTCGTCAAGTACTTATCGAGTTTAGCTTTAAAAGTTTCAATCGTATTACTGTTGACTACCTGTGCTGGGAGAGAGTTCCATACATTAACTATTCTATTGAAGAAAAAGTGTTTAGATTCTTCCGATCTGAAGGCTTTACCGATTATTTTGAATCCATTGTTTCTTGTGTTTCTTTCCCGATCAACAATTACGTAATCGCTTATATTGACGTTATCGAAACCACGAATCATTTTGAAAACTTCTATTAGGTCTCCCCGTAATCTACGTTTCTCTAGACTGAACAGATTGAGCTCCTTCAGTCGTTCCTCGTATGGCTTATTGCGCAGTCGCGGAATCATTTTTGTGGCTCGTCTTTGGACTCTCTCCAGCTTTACAATGTCTTTTCTATAGTAAGGTGACCAAAACTGAACGCAATATTCGAGATGCGGACGTACGAGGGAATTGAACAGTGTCAGGACGACTTTATCAGATTTAAACTCGAAGGTTCTGCCAATGAAACCAATTAATTTGTTAGCGGTTTTAACGGCTTCTGAGCAGTGTTTGCCTGGTTTGAGGTCGCTACTAATAGTTACACCCAGGTCTTTTTCTTCATTAACTTTAAGAAGTTCGGTACCGTTCATTGAATAGTTAGTGCGATTATTGTTACTCCCAATATGCAAAACTTTACACTTATTTAAGTTATACGTCATCTGCCACTTCTTTGACCAATTTACTAAGCGATCGAGGTCGGACTGTAGTAGCGCTTTTTCGGCAGTAGTAGTAACTCTTCCAGTTATTTTCGTGTCGTCAGCAAATTTGGATATCTTACAGGTGAGGCCTTCATCGATGTCATTTACGTAGATTACAAAAAGAACGGGGCCGAGCACTGAACCTTGCGGCACTCCACTTAGAACGTTTCGCCAGTTTGATGCTTTACCGTTAATAACGACGCGTTGTTTTCTCTCGTAGAGCCAGTCTTCGAGCCACGAGTGAATTTTACCAGTAATGCCGTGCGAAATTAATTTACTTAGAAGGTGCTTATGGGGAACTTTGTCAAATGCTTTTTGAAAGAGGCCTGCTGGCCCTTACGAGGCTGTTTGTGAGACTACACTATCTACTCTAGAGTGAAGGATACAGGATAGTAAGGGTGAAGGCTTCTCTCCCCAGCCATGGCTGGCAGGGAAAGGAAGGCCAACCAAGACCATACTGTCACTACCACTACTGCTACCACTACTTCCTGGCAAGCGATGTCAGGCCACTAGCGACGTCTTTTGAATCGACATTTCGTAAGTTAGGTACATCAGGATGAACTTACTCAAAGTTTGCTACGTTAACGGATAGTATTTTAGTTGTGGATTGGCTTCTAAATATTTGTCAAGTCTATTTTTGAACGTAGTAATTGTTTTACTGTCGACGATATTGGCGGGCAGGGAGTTCCAAACGTTAACGATCCGATTGAAAAAGAAGTGCTTGGCTTCGTTTGATGTGAATCTTTTACCAGTAATCTTAAAAGAATGACGTCGTCTTGTTATATTTGATCGATCAAAAGTAATGTAATCTTCTACATTGATATTATCGAATCCTTTGATTATCTTGAACATTTCAATTAAATCCCCTCGCATCCTTCGTTTTTCTAGGCTGAATAAGTTTAGTTCTTTAAGTCTTTCTTCATAAGGTTTATTTTTCAGCCTTGGAATCATTTTTGTTATTCTTCGCTGGACTCTTCCAGTTTGTCAATGTCCTTTCTGTAATATGGGGACCAAAACTGTACGCAATACTCAAGATGGGGTCGTACTAGTGAATTATGCAGTTTTAATATGACTTTTCTGATTTATTTCGAAAGTACGCCCAATAAAGCCGACCAATCTGTTAGCAGTTTTAACTACCTCTGAACAATGTTGACTGGGTTTTAAATCGTTGATATTGTGATTCCCAGATCTTTTTCCTTGTTTACTGTAGAAAGTGGTTTACCATCATTGAGTACTGAACGTGATCATTATTTCTTCCGATGTGTAGTACCTTGCATTTTTCAACGTTAAATTTCATTGCCATTATTGGCCCAAGACGTTAGTCGATCTAGGTCTGATTGTAAGACTTCTCTGTCAATTGTCGTAGTTACTTGCTGAGAATTTTCGTATCGTCAGCGAATTTCGATATTTTGCAAGTGATCCCATCATCTATGTCATTAACATATATCAAAATAAGACAGACCAAGCACTGAGAACCCGTGGTACGCCACTATATATACGTAACCATGCGAGGAGACACACGTTTAAGACTACTATCTCCGTGCTTACGTCAAGCGAGAGCCAGTACAGAAGCCAATGTAAATGACTACCAGAGACTACGTGAGTCTTAGGTTATAAGCATACGTTGATGAGGTACTTATCAAGCCTTTTGAAAATCCAGATATATGACATCTACTCGCTCTGCTTCATCGTACGCGTCACAAACATGGTGGAAGAAGTCGTTAATAGTAGTTAAGCAGGAACGTTTATTACGAAAACCATGTTGTGTGTTTGTTATTATATCGTTGTCTTCAAGAATTCACCACATTGAGTCACGATTGATTGTCTCCAGTAATTACATACAACTGATGGTCAGGACTGATTGGCCTATAATTATCCTGGGTGTGACTTGTGCCATCCTTTTCTGAAGATTGGTGTTACATTTGCACGTTCACTATCTGATGAATCTTTACCATCTCTAGGATTATTGATAAGATTGGATGCGGTTTACTGATATCTGGTGCTGACCTCTTTCAAGATTCTGGGGAAAATTTTCTGGTCCAGGGGTTGTTTGTTTTCATCTTATTGATTTTTTGCAAACGTCATTTTCTATATGGAGTAATCATTAAGAAGTTTACGGTCCCTCTAATCTCAAGTGGCTGAAACGATGAACAATCTCTTCTGTAAATACGGATGCAAAAAAGTTATTAAGGATGTAGCCATTCGTTTTCGTCATTGTGTGATTTCCATGTCCTTTAGTAAGTGGACCGATATTGCAGGTAAGGGCTTTTTACTCCTAACAAAACTATAAAATTCTTTAGGATTTGATTTACATGATTCCGCTATATATTCTTCCAGGTTTTCTTGCTACGCTTTATCAATCTCTAGTATCGCGACGATTCTGTCAAACTCTACTT
>JAPQNM010000048.1:7289036-7296536 GCA_029783475.1 Metacarcinus magister
CCCTGTCTCTAAGTGGCTTCCTGATAGATTGCTTGCACCACACTGCTAAACGTCCAGGCTGACAGATCACACCATTACCCTCGTCCCTGAGTTTCCTTGTCCTTTTCTACCTCTAACTGCCTCCTTCTTTCTTACAGGGAATGCCACCGCCCGCCCGTGTCTCCCTGGCTGGCATCCTCACCTGCCTCATTTTAGGTAAGTCCAGAGGATAAACGAGGTAGTGAGTAACAGTATTAAGGACAAGGAGAGGGAATAGGATTAGAAGGGAAGATGTAGTAGGGAGAGGGAGGTAATGAGTGACAGTAGAGAAGGATAAGGAGAAAGGAGGATTAGATGGAGAAGATATACTAGGGAGAAGAAGGTAATGAGTTAATAGTAGCTAAGACAATAAGAGGGAATAGGATTAGAGGGTGCAGGTCATTTAGTACTCAAGTCATTTCGGCACCAAGTCATTTAGGCACCAAGTTATTTAGATTAGGTTAAATTAGAATGAGAAAGATGTACTAGAGAGAAAGGGAGGTAGGAAATGTCATGGCAAGGGTGAGTGAGAGTGAACAGGGTGTAAAAGAGTGTCTGTTCTAAAGGGAATTGGGTGGCGGTGATGAATGGAATGAGAGCAACACTTTTTCACTCTGACTGAGACGTGTTAAAAGGAGAGAGAGAGAAAAAAAAAACGAATGCTGTTTTGGGTGACTTTTGCAAGAAGTGTTTTAACTCCTAATTACTTGACTTTTTGCGTGTGTGTGTGTGTGTGCAAGTTCGTGTTTTAAATGTTTTGGAAAGAGAATGAAGAGAGAGAGAGAGAGAGAGAGAGAGAGAGAGAGAGAGAGAGAGAGAGAGAGAGAGAGAGAGAGAGAGAGAGAGAGAGAGAGAGAGAGAGAGAGTTGTATTATATGTGGTTATTTATGATGAAAATTGACTCTAGTTCAATTCCCGTTGGTGTTCATTTCACACGAATATAAATTTTGTTTCTCTCTCTCTCTCTCTCTCTCTCTCTCTCTCTCTCTCTCTCTCTCTCTCTCTCTCTCTCTCTGTCTCTCTCTCTCTCTCTCTCTCTCTCTCTCTCTCTCTCTCTCTCTCTCTCTCTCTCTCTCTCCTCTCTCTCTCTCTCTCTCTCTCTCTCTCTCTCTCTCTCTCTCTCTCTCTCTCTCTCTCTCTCTCTCACTAATTTCAACTTTCAGCGCAAAGTAATTTAAAGTGTTTAAATACGAGTTACCTAAAATAAGAAAACATATTGAGTAAAAAAAGAAAGGGGAGTGAGCAAAACAGAGTTAGTGAGTGAGTGAGTGAGTGAGTGAGTGAGTGAGTGAGTGATGTTCCACCTCACCACCATCACCATCACTACCACCATCACCACCACCACCACCACCACCACCACCACCACCACCACCACCACCACCACCACCACCACCACCATCCCCACCTCGCTCAAGGCCTAAGAAAACTGTGCTCACCCGCCTCGTGAAAGAACATAAATCAATCATAATTTCAACAATCCATTTCAGAGTCACATTAGAACGTCATTCCTCTACTATTTTTCTCACAACATGATAAATAAAAAATTACAACTTATCATCAACACACGGAGAGAGAGAGAGAGAGAGAGAGAGAGAGAGAGAGAGAGAGAGAGAGAGAGAGAGAGAGAGAGAGAGAGAGAGAGAGAGAGAGAGAGAGAGAGAGAGAGAGAGAGAGACAAGCCAAAAAGTGTAAATTAATAGCAACATTTTCAATCCTCATCATCGTATATTAATTGTATGACTTCACCAAACACTGAAAACTCAAACTGGAAACTTTACCTCAATAGAAAAAAAAAAGGTGGCGGCAATTTAAGAGAAGTGGGTTAAGTGGGATAGTTTCAAGAGCATCGACTATACAGGATGAAACCACTGACCTACTACTACTACTATAACTACATATCCTTTTTTTTTTTAGCGATTTTTATGAAGGGTTACTAATAGGACTTGTTTTCAATAGCTTTTACCTCTGTTTTCATTTCAGTTTTCATTCTTTTCTAAACGGAGCGAATGTTGACCCGGAAATGAAGGACAACAGTGAGGATTTGAACTGAAAATGATTGTGGTGCAAAGCGGAGTGTGGTGGGGAGAATGGCGTGACAAAAGGGACGGAGAGGAGGTGGTGGAGAAAGGATGGATGGAGGGATGGAGAGGTGGAGGGGTGGAGGGAAGGAGGGAGAGATGTGTCATTCCATATCCCTTTATGATACACATCTGGAGTTATTCTGACTGATCCTTTTACACAAGTCATGGATCAACCCTTTCATTCCTTCCCCTTCCCCCCCCCTCCTCCTCCTCCTCCTCCTCCTCCTCCTCTTCTTCGTTTTTCATATTACTTTCTTCACTGCTCTCTTTTATTTTTATCTTCTTCCACTTCCTCTTCGTCACTTTCCAGCACCTCTTCCATTTTCTTAATTTCACACATTACTGCACCTGACGCGGCCTTGTGCACACACACACACACGCACACACACACACGCACACGCACACGCACACACAGACACACACACACACACACACACACACACACACACACTACACCACCACCACCACCACTACGACCTTCACCTCCACCAATAACAACAACACTAACAGTAACAAAAACAGCAACAACAACACAAACAACAAAAACGAGTAAAATCACTGTCCAGTGAACAGAAACTTTTCCACTATGCGGTAAAACACAAACTCTGCCCTTCTCTCTCTCTGTCTCTCTCCTCTCTCTCTCCTCTCTCTCTCTCCTCTCTCTCTCTCTCTCTCTCTCTCTCTCTCCTCTCTCTCTCTCTCTCTCCTCTCTCTCTCTCTCTCTCTCTCTCACACACACACAAACACAACACAGGTGCGCCATCAGGTGTTATCGAAAGCCTGCTGACACCTGCCTTCGCTGTCTTGCCAAAAATATAGATGCAATGCAACGGGTTCGGAAAAAAAGGGCAAGGAAGATGCAGCACAGACGCGTGAGGCAGCGACACGTAAACAAAGCGGAAGGTGAAGAGCAGACGACAGGTAATCATCGAGGTGAAGGAAGCAAGGAAAGAAAGAACCAAAGTAACAGACAAGAAAAGACAAGTGATGGAAGAAGTAGGAGAGGAAGAAAGAAAGGAAACGTTTTAAAAGAAAGAAGGAATGGAGGAGATGGAAGAATTGGTCTGGGGAAAAAAAACGAAGAAGTGGAATGAGAATTGTGGAAAGCAAGAAATAGAAAGGAAAAAATAAGCACTAATGTAAGAAAGAAAGAAAGGAAGAAAATAAAGAAAATATAGAAATTAAGTAGCAAAAGATACAGCAGGAAGGAAATAAGAGTAAAAAATGGATGAACAGAAGGAAACACAGAGGAAGGAAAATAAAGGATAGAGAAAGGAGGAAATGGAGAACTGAAAGGAAAGGAAGCAAGGGAAGGAAGCGAAGAGATAGAAATAATTAAAAAAGGAGAAAAAAAGAGGAAGAGAAAGAGAATGAATGAATGAATGAATGAATGACACAAATAAGTGTGCAAAAAATTAAAAGCTGGAAGGATGGGAGGAAGGGAGGGAAGGAGAGAGGAAAGCAAGGACGGAAAAACAGCTACTGGACTTCTTTGCTTAAAATCACACATTATATTCTTGCAAAAAACACATGTAATAAGGTGTGAAAATCCTCCTCCTCCTCCCTCCTTCTCCTTCTCCTCCTCCTCTCCTTCTCCTTCTCCTCCTCCTCTCTCCTCCTCCTCCTCCTCCTCCTCCTCCTCCTCCTCCTCCTCCTCCTCCTCCTCCTCAACTTCAGAAACACGTAATGCATCCAGTAAAGGACATTTAAACCGGTGATATTGATGTAAATTTTATAGAAATTGTATAAAGATTGCATGTAAATTGTATAGAAATTCTCACTGACCCTTTCGAATTCACTACATTTTAATAAGATCTTGAAACAGTTTAGTGAAATGAAGAAGCTTTGGACTTTAGAAATGCATGTTAAATTGTGTCTTAATGTGCTTGTATAAAAGAAGAGAAAGGAAAGAAGGAAGAAGAGAAGGAAGGAAGGAAGGAAAGTACTAGAGGAATAACGAGAGACGGATAAAAGGAAATAGGAAGAGGGTACTAAAAGGATTATTGAAAGGAAAGGAATGGATAAAGGAAGAAAGAATAGATATTTATAAATAAAGATAAGATGTAAAGAAAGAAAAATTATAAAACAATTTAAAATGTTATTAAAACGAACGAGACACAATAGAAAGGAAAAAAAGTACAATAAAAATTATCATATGAATAAAAAAATCATTAAAAAATAGTACATGAATTTTTACGAGTATACATAATGTGACCATTGTGATAATTATTCATTCTAACGTCTATTAACGCCAGAGTAGAAGAGGTTCACAACACCACAACACTACAACACAACACAGCCTACGAAGCATCAACACCACAGTAAAGACAAAGAAACACTCAACTCGCAACACAAGATTACCTTAAAAAAAAAAAGTTCAAAAGACAAAGATATCTATAAAAAGAGAGAACAGTGATGCAACACAATATATGAGAATGCAAACTGAAAAACTATACACACACACACACACACACACACACACACACACACACACACACACACACACACACACACACACACACACACACACACACACACTAAGGCATTTTGGGTCCACTTCAATTTGCATAAGTAGCGTCGCTTCTAAACCCACATTCACACACAGCGTTCATAATGACCTTTTAATGTACATCTGTTTAATTCATATATCAAAGCCTCTGATTTTCCTTCACTCCATAATTATTTAGATTCAAGGATTTTTTACAGTGTATATTTTGGTTATCTTCATGCCTCTGTTTTTTTTTTCTTTTTTCTTTCTGTTTGTTTATTTTATTTACTTGATTTTTTTCTATTTTTTTTTTCGCTCGCTCTCTTTTTCTCTCTCTTTTTCTGATGTTAAGCTTTGTAAATCCTGTTTCCTCTGCATTCATCACTACTTTTCTGTTTGCTAAGGGATAACTGTTTTTTTTTATTAATTTATTTATTGGCTCGTTTTTCTCCTCTCTTAAGGTAAAAAATTCCTTCAGTTCCACGATTCTCTGAAAATAGTTCTCTTGATGTTTATGTTTACTAGTTTATTTTTTGATCATCCTACACCGGTTATAATCTATTTTGTTCAAGTTCAGAGGAAAAGTATTATCATTATACTTATCATTATTATTATCATTATTATTATTATCATTATTATCATTATCATCATTATTATTACTATTACTGGTGATACATATACGGTTAACCTTACACACACAAACAGACACGCACACAGTCAAGCATATACACACTACAAAATAATTCATACACCAAATGACAAAATAAATATATTGACAAAAAAAAAAAGATGAAGAAAGAAAACAAGATAAATATTTACAACAAAACTTCTGTCAGATATATTTTACCTTTGAGTTTGGTGTGTGTGTGTGTGTGTGTGTGTGTGTGTGTGTGTGTGTGTGTGTGTGTGTGTGTGTGTGTGTGTGTGTGTGTGTGTGTGTGTGTGTGCGCGCGCGCGCGCCTTAGTGACGATGACTAGGCTGAGCTGTGTGGCCCTGACAAGGTGTTAGGGGGAGGAGGAAGGGAGAGTGGGGACGGGGTAGGCACTGAGAGGCAGGGAAAGACAGGGTGAGGCACTGGTTGGAAGGGAAGGAAGGCAGGGTGAGGGCCATTTAGTGTTGTAATCCGCAGGGTGAAAGCAGTGGCAGTGCGGGGTGCAACCTTTTCAAAGTTTCCGCAGCGCTGGGAGGACTGATAAAAAACAGTATTTATTTCATTCTTATTTTCGGGAGCTTCGAAAAAAAAGGCTTATTTAAATATACTGCAGCAGCTGTTTTTTTGTATGTGGACTCAAAATATGAATTAATGAATTATATTCATGCATATTGAAGTGGAATAATAATTATAATTAATTCTGGTATAGCCGATGCTGCAAGCAAGCCTCGATGACTTCCAAAAGTGTATTAAAATAGACGCACTTATAACGAAAAACAAAAATACAGCATTTTCATAAGTAAAGAAAAATAAAGGATGAAAAATAAATCTATAAATACACCAACAAATACTGACGCATCCAATAACGTAAACCAGTAATTGGAAACACCTTCACAGGAGACTTTACAAAGGTGTGCGTCGCATCAACAACACATCAACACAAACAGTGATTAAACAAGACTCTCCCAGCACAGATACACAGATACACACACACACACACACACACACACACACACACACACACACACACACACACACACACACCACACACACACACACATCCACCACCAGCACCACCACCACCACCACCACCACAATCACCACTCACAAAAGGCGTCACTATGAAAAAGGTTCTCATGGCCACCTGACTCCTGGGTGACGGGGCGACGAAGTTGTAATTAATAAACCGATCAATAGATGATACTCAAGCAGGTGACAGGGAAGAGGAGGAGGAAGGAAGAGAAGGCAGGAAGGAGGATGAAGGAGAAGGGAGGAAAGTAAGGATGGAACGTAAGTATAGAAGGAAAAGCAAGGAAAGCAAAGGCAAAGTTAATGATGATAGTAATAATGATAATGATAATGATAATAATAATAAAAATAACAATAACAATCATCACCATCATCATGAACACCCGTCAGTCGTACTCTAACCCGTGTCTGGTGTCGACGCTGCACCGCCACACACTGTAAAAGCGTGAGGCACACTAGACGGACTGGTGCTTGGGAGGCCCTCACCCCACCACGCTCAGAGGGGAAGCTAATAACTTAAATCTTATCACGGCTGGGGTTGACAGCGCATTGGTGTGCCTCTCACTTCTATATCCTGTGTGGCGAGGCGACTACGACACCAGACCCGGGGCTTGAGTCCATCTGGCGGTGGTTCTTAATAACAATGATTACAATAATGATAATGATGATGATGATAATAATAATAATAATAATAATGATACTATTACTACTACTATTACTACCTTGAATTCTTTTTATCGCACACATTTCTTTACTATTTATGCGACACACAAACACGAGTGAGAGTCGTGTGTGTGACTGTGTAGCTTTCAGTTCTATACACTGAATACACTTGCATGGTGACGCACCGCTGTCATCTGAAACCTTGGGTAACGTGAGGCGGTTTGGGCCAAGCGACGCACATGCAGATTGAGGCCTGGCTGTGGAATGGAAAATAAAATGAAAAAGCAAAAACAAAAACAAAAAAAATCTTGAAAAATGGTAGTTGTTGAAAAAAAATATGAATGAGAAATATAGTAAATAAGAAAAAATATAATAAAATAAGGGCTAGAAATAAAACTAAATAATGTATATCCAAGTATTTACGTACAAATACATATTTGTAGAATTTGGAAAAACAGTTTCGGTTCGTAAAAATGTTGATGAAATGTTGAAAAAAACATGATACATAGAAAATAACGAAAAACACCATTTCAGTATTAGAAAAAAAAATGTTTAAAAAAATGTGACG
>JAPQNM010000048.1:7308345-7323345 GCA_029783475.1 Metacarcinus magister
TTTGGCTGCTGACGCGTCCACACCAACACACAACCAACCACCACAACCCAAACACCGAAAAATAAACTCCGAAGAGCTTACTCAACTATCACAATCACACTCAACCATAAAAGCCACACCCCTCCGCCATGCGCGAAAACAAACCAAACACCACCGCCGCCTAAACACCCGAAACTAACACTACCCTCACCCAGTCCCGCCACCTCGATCCACCGCCCCCCTTAGTAAAATTGGGTCAACCAGGAAGCTGCACAGATGACGACCGTATCAACTTAAACAATTAAGTGTACAAAAGTTTTGCATCCACTTGGCGGACAGGCAACATAATTCCGCACACCTAACCTACTTCATGATAACCCGGTAGCAACACCCAGACCCCACCTACCACCCGCCAGAACCTTTCTAACTACTCTCTTAACCAAAACCAAGAAGTTATATGAAAGCACACCAAAACAACAAAAAGCAACAACCTACCCCCTAGGCTGTAAAACTACTATTCAACGCTAGCCTGACCCGACGCGGCCGACCACCACACCCCCCCACAACAATACCCACCCCCACCCCACAAAGCCCCCACACACACCCCTAGCAACCAACACCCCCACACCCTACCAAAAACAAGACCCGAGACCACGGACACACCAACAACCACCTGCTCCCAGAAAAAACCCCACCAAATACCCCAAAATCACCCAACCAACAATCCCCCCGCCCCGTTAAACACCAAAAACCACCACACCAAAAAAACAACCAAAACAACAAAAACAAAAACACAACCCGCATGATACACCACCATTACACAACACATTGGTTCATCAAAACTGCCCACACCACCCACCCGCCAAAACCGCAATACTTCAAACCACCATAACTACATTCACATACTCGGGCCAGTAAACGACACCACCCCTTTCTAAGTTTAACACCAAATCCTGAACTCACGACTCAAACAGCACGAACAGACAAGTTCCGCTCCGTCACCCTGAACACTAGACACCACCACGTTCCAACTCAACAAACCTCGTCACATACAACGTCCCCCCGCAACTCCTCCTCCCCCCAACCACCACATATCCACTTCGGACATATTAGCGCTCATCAGTTTTTAGGGCGGTCACCCCCCCACCAGACCCTACCCCACCACCCACCCACCACCACCACCACCACCACACCCCCCCCCCACACCAACAGACCCCAAACCCCCCACCGGCCCACCAGTTCCCCCACCTATCTCCCCCGCATTGCCCCATTCGCTCCCTAACCCCACGTCTTGAGCAGTGAACCGTAGGCACACCTAGGTTCCCAACACCCCCTACCCACAAACACCCGCAGCACACTCTCCCAAACACACCCTGGTCCCCCCCCCCCACGATGATACACCACCCTCCGACCTCGACCGCTTACCCAGCAGTAGACCCAGACTCAACCCAAACCTCCCGCACCCTCACGCTCTACCAGCCGCAAACAAATCACTAGCCCCCAAGATAACAACACATAACAACCTCCCAAAAACCTACACACCGCCTGGCACACCCTCAACTATGCCACGGAAGCCCCTCCAAGCCACCCTCATGATCCTCAGCCCACCCACCCACACCACCACACGCACACCCACCACCACCACCACACCCAACCACCCCAAACCAACCCCACACATGTCCTACGGATGCAAACCCCACCAACCGTACCTGACCTACAACCAACACCCCACCACGGGGAGTAACCCCTCTCACCCTAGACCCGAGTTTCTTTCCCAAAATGGCCAGAATACACCGCACAACCACCCCCACCACCGGCTAACCCTTCGTCTCGGTTTTCGCGCGATAACAAACCCCAAGCACCATACCAAATATACGCCAAAGAGCCCAACGCGCACCTCGCGACACACAGCCACCCCACCCCCCACCGCAACCCAGCACCACCCCCACCACGCAAATCTACACCGACCCCCCAACCGCCCTTAAAACCTTTCGTCTGATCACCACAACCCCCCCCACCACCCACCACCACCTCAACCCGCTCGGGAAACAAGACACCAAACAACCACACCAAGAACACACAGAAACCAACCACCCATGGAATCCTCAAAACCCCAAAATAAGCAGACACCACAAAAAAAAACAATTCCGCAACTCGAACCATTATCAGGGCTACACAAACCAACCCTAACACAAGTAGGCCTAATTCCACAAGGACTGTCGTCAGCCAACGACAAAGATCTAAAATCAACTTCATCCTAAAAAAACCTAGGCGAAAAGCACTCTACACACCAACCGAACACAACTGTAACAACCGGCCATTAACCACACTAAACACACCGACGCCCCGAAAAAAACAACAAACAAAACACCACCACTAAACCTTTTTTTTTTACTCTTTTTTTTTTTTGCTTTTTTTTCTTTATCTTTACCTTTTTCCTGTTTTTCTTTTCTTCTTTTTTTCTTACCTTTTTGCAACCGTTAACTTCTTTTTCCACTGCCATCTCAAAAACAATTTTTTTTGTTTTTCTTATTTGTCTCCTCTTTTCCCCTTTTTTTTGATAACTTTTCTACTCTTTTTTTGTCTACTTCACACATAATGATGGGGGGAATACTCTGGAGGGTGGTAGGATGGTTAATGGAGGTGGGACAAATGAGGCGAGGTCAGTAAGTGGCCTTCGCAAACCCCCATCCTCTCTCCAGCACAGGTTCCAACAGTAATACGATTGAAACTTTTAAAGCTAAACTCGATAAGTACTTGACGACAAAACCTAACCTAACTTATTACCCGCTTCGTTAATGGATTTTAAAGTGATAGATAGCCTTTTTCTTTCTTTTTCACACTATACTATCAAATTTCCTGCGCAGTTTTTATTACTACTTCTGCGCAGGTGTTTCTTTAACCACTTTTTTTCCTGCCGGCGTTTGCCGGAGGGAGAGGTGGGTGGGGAGGAGCCTTCCACTTTACTATCCTTTACCTCAGACTTGTAGAGAATATAGAAGTAGAGTAGCTACACAGGCAACCTTGTAAGGCCCACCAGGGCTGTTGTTGCCTGTTATTCCTTTGTATTCCTTTGTATTCCTTAAAACCAGTTGCCTATACTTTTACATAATGGAATAATAATAATCATAATAATAATAAGGGTATGATTTATGATAACACTCCCCTCTTTGAAGCTAAAAATAGGACCTCCCGCAGTGTGGCAAGACGAGTGAAGTAAATAATGAATGAGTGAATGAATAAAGTGAATAATAGATAAGGTGAATAAGGTAATACGTACAGTACAGGGAAGTGCAGTAATAGACGAGGAAAAAGAGTGAATTGAAGGGATGTGATGCTAAGATGTATGAGTGATTCTTGTGTTTGCTTGATGAGGATGATGCTTCTGTTGTTCCTTGTTCCTTGTGCTAATTGGGGCTTCCTCTTCACCCTTACAGACCCGCCCGCACAGATCCGCCCTTACGCCCATCTCAACTCGCTCTGGTGAGTACTATGTGTTGTTGTTTTTGTTATTATTGTTAGTTATTTTGTTATTGTTATCATTATCATTATTATTATTATTATTATTGTTGTTGTTGTTGTTATTATCAATGTTGCTACTACTATTACTACCAATACTACTACTACTACTACTACTACTACTACTACTACTACTACTACTACTACTACTACTACTACTACTACTACTACTACTACTACCACCACCACCACATCCTGCCCGTCCGTCAGTAATCACCTAGTATCAGTTTTAATCATCGTCATCAGCAGCGGCATCGACTTACCAAGCTATAATTAAAGTTTTGCAACGCAGGAAATAAATATAGGAGAGAGAGAGAGAGAGAGAGAGAGAGAGAGAGAGAGAGAGAGAGAGAGAGAGAGAGAGAGAGAGAGAGAGAGAGAGAGAGAGAGAGAGAGAGAGAGAGAGAGAGAGAGAGAGAGGATAAAAAAGGAAAAAAAGAAGGCACGATCTTAGTACTGTAGTGAAAGAAAGAGGAGGAGGAGGAGGAGGAGGAGGAGGAGGAGGAGGAGGAGGAAAAAGAGGAAGAGGAAGAGGAAGAGTTAGGGTTAATTACTTGGTTAAATATTAGGTTTTCCTCACCTACTGCAAGGAGAAGGAAGAGAAGGAGGAGGAGGAGAAGAAGGAGAAGGAGAGAAGATTGAGGTAGAAAGAAAGTTGAAGGTGAAGAAGATAAGATGAAAATTACCGGATAAAAAGATTAGAAGAAAGAGAAAGGAAGAAAGTGGGAAATAGAGGCAGAGAGACACGGATAATGCATACAGGGAGAGGAGAAAATAAGGGAGAAAAGAATGGGTAAAAAAAAGGAAGAAGAAAAATAAAAAGAAAGATAACTGTTAGTGAGAGAGAGAAAAAAAAAATATATATGAATGAATGATAATATATATATACAGAAAGAAAAAAAAAATCACAGTAAATTGCTTCACATCCAAACTCTTCATAGGAAAAACAGCACAGTTTGTCACCTCCACCAGCGAGAAGAAGAAGAGAATTTCTGCTCTTGAAAGGCCGGAGAAAAATAAATACATAAGATAGGATGAAATATCAGGCACCTTACGTACCAAAAATCTTCCTTCCCTCAGGTTGTTTTGGCCGGCACGCATTCCCCTCTCCCCCTTCCCCCCCTTCCCTCCCCTCTCCCCCCCCCCTCATCAACACTTCATCTCGGCTGCCTCCTTAAAGTGATGCATCTCCCGCATAATATCACCGTGATCGAAATATTTTAGAAAGTCAATTGCTTTGGAGGGAAACCAGCTGGCTCCAGGGTGTCGTGTGTGTGTGTGTGTGTGTGTGTGTGTGTGTGTGTGTGTGGTGAGGAGAGAGAGGAGAGGAGAGAGAGGAGAGAGAGGAGAGAGAGAGAGAGAGAAGAGAGAGAGAGGAGAGAGGAGAGAGAGAGAGAGAGAGAGAGAGAGAGAGAGAGAGAGAGAGAGAGAGAGAGAAAAAAAATACCCCAACTCCCCTACTCCCTACTCTTCTGATTTTTAGTTTTTATCTATTTTCAATCCACTCTTACTCCATCATTGTCTCCTACATTTTCCCTTTTTCTCTCTCTCTCTCTCTCTCTCTCTCTCTCTCTCTCTCTCTCTCTCTCTCTCTCTCTCTCTCTCTCTCTCCTCTCTCTCTCTCTCTCTCTCCCCCCCTACCCCCCGCCACGGTCGCACTCTTGTCGCAGCTTCAGCCGGAATATAATAGGAAAACTTGCTTTTGTAACGAGCAATTATACAAGTTAGAGGGGGGGGGAGGGGGCGTGAGGGGGGGAGCGAGAGGGGGGGGGCGAGGGGGGGCGAGAGGGGGGCGGTGAGAGGGGGAGGGATGAATTCGCGCTCGGAGACGGAAGAAAACGCTGCCATTACGGAAGACAACGAAGCTCGCGCCGCCAACTTACGGGCCATAAAGTGAAATAAAGCATCGTGGAGAGTTTGGAAAAAAAATCATCACTCCTCCTCCCCGCCCCTCCCCCGCCCACAACACTCCCAGAACGTCATCCACTCCAGCCCCCCTTCCAGTCTCCACCCACTTCCTCTTCCATATCTTTCTAACTCCACCTGTCTTTACACCCCCAGTAGAGAGTGTTGTTACTTCACTGCTACACATATTCTCTCGACACAATGCCATCACCAAACACCACCTGTTCAACCCCTTCCACCTTCACTTCTTCTGTTCCAGCTTCTCCGGTCCCTCCCGCTCCTCTCGTTCCTTCACTCCTCCAGTTTATCCTTACCTTGTACCCTTAGTCCTCTCCTTTAATCTCTTCTAGTTCTTCGAGTGCTTCCTTCTTCTTCAGTCTCTCCAGCTTGTTTAGTCCCGCCATCTATTCCAGTTTCTCTATCTCCTTCGTCTCCTCCCGCCACGCTTCCAGGCCTTCCAGCCCTCACCGTATTTTCTTCAGGTCATTCTACCAAGTATTTTACCTTCCATACTTGACAAAGGGTAGATGTGACTCATCCTAGATTGGACACCACCAAGACATACTACTAATTGAACACTTTAAAAGTCTCTTGGACACCCTGAAACAACTTTTGCACCGTACTGAAAATCACTTGTCATTACCTGAAGACTGAGGACGTCACCAATTGGACACCTTTAAAGTCACACAGACACGATGCATGTCATCCGAACACTCTGAAAGCCTTTGAAACGTTCTAGATGGCTTTTTAGAATCCCTCGGATATGATATATACAACCTGGACACTAGGAAGAGCGCACTGGAACCCTCAATGCAACCTGAACGCCGATGTAGTCACGTGGGTGCCCTGGAAGCCTCCTCATCACTGGAGGGGCTGCCCAAGCATCCTGCAAGTTATAGGAACACCGTGGAAGCCATCTGGCTACTATTTAAGCCCTACTGGCACCTTGCATAAAGCCAGAAACAAATTACTCATAATCTACATGGAAATACTAATATTTGATTGAAGTTATATATAAAAATATTTCATAACTGAAGCTACGAAGGTCTTCTTGAAAACCCAAAATACCACCGTGGAGCCTCCTGCAAACCGTCTCAAGCTTAGTGTAAATAACATGTAAGATAAGGGATGGACATCACCTGTCGGACACCTGTCCACCCTCTGTAAGCCACGTGGCGGCCGTCTAGAGGTCACCTTAGAAACATCTGCAGTTTTAGGGCGACAAAAAAAACATGTATATCAATAGATGAGGTTCTGTTGGAGGCTGACGGGGCCATCACTCAGGCGTCGGGGCGTCTCGGCGGCGTGGTGACTTCTACCTCCTCTTCGTCAGGTCATAGAGGGAGGGGAAGGCGTCACTGAGGGAGGTCGAGAACGTCTCCTGTCTCGCCGCGGCTCATGAGACTCCTCGAGGCTCGCGGTTTTATGTGCAGGAATTTGTTGGTCCGCATGTTGCCGCCGGGGACCTTGGCCGCCGCCCCACTGCACTGCACTACCGAGGTTTTTGTCGGTGTGTTTTTCTGCAGAGTTTGCATAATTAGGCGCGACACAACCCTGCGCGTCCCCCGTCTTAGGCGCGCACACCATACGAGTCCAGGTGGTGCTGTTATTGTTATCATTACTATCATTATTATTATTATTATTATTATTATTATCATCATCATCATTATTATCATTATTATCATTACTAATGATAATAATACTAATACTAATAATAATAATACTAATACTACAAATACTACCAATAATAATGATAATACTAATACTAATACTTACTATTACTACTGCTTCTGTACAACTACTGCTTCTGTACAACTACTGCTTCTGTACTGCTGCTAATGAGTCCTAGGAATGTGAAACATCTGTTTGATGTGATACGAAACTGACGATGTATAAAACGTACGTTCAGAACATTCAACAAGCGAGATTGGTGTAAGGTAAGAAATGCACAACTAATTGCCTTCTGAAAATTGTTGATCATGTACCAGTGAAGGTGATGATAAATGTTGTTTATTCCCCACGCCTTCCCGACACATGGCCCTTGACAGGTGTTCAGTTTCCCTTTAATGGGGTCACCTGCGCCTTAGTCACCGGAGTGTCGCCCCACTTGCTACTTGGTAGGCTCTCGCCGCGCCTGGATGGGGTCACGTACCAAGTTAATTAGTGCATGTTTAGCCTACCGGCGCCATGTTTAAAAGACAAAAAAAAAAATTGCAGGTGTGAGCTCGTCCCCACCTGGGCGGGACTCCCTGCAATGTCTCTCCGGAAATGCTTCTCGACCAGGGCCTCTCTCTGCACTCCCTACGCCTGGAAGTGCCCCGGGGACCTGCAGTGCTGGTGACGGAGGAGGTGAGGCAGCGGCAGCGAGGTAGAGAATGTGCCTGAAGGAAGAGACCCGCTACACACACCCTCGTGAGTCCAACAGAGGTGCTGCTGCAGACGACGGCGGCCGATGCATGTTGGCGGTGAGCCCTCACGTGCGATGGAGCAAGAAACATATAAGGGATCTCTCTCTCTCTCTCTCTCTCTCTCTCTCTCTCTCTCTCTCTCTCTCTCTCTCTCTCTCTCTCTCTCTCTCTCTCTCTCTCTCTCTCGCTCTCGCTCTCGCTCTCGCTCTTGCTCTCGTTCTCTCTCTCGCTCTCCTTTCCTGGGAGAGGAGTCTACATGCCACTCTCAGATTGTTTCAAAGTTTGCTGGAATTTGTGAAAGGGGGGTAGGGAGGCGCGCTTTGCTCCCCGCTCCTTCTCGTCCCTTGTTTTGGAGAAGCGCCTCACTCTGCCCTTACCCGTGCCCCGCCCCGCCCCGCCCCGCCCCGCCCCGCCCCGCCCCGCCCCGCCCCGCTCCGCTCCGCCCTGCCCTGCCCCTGAAACTATCAAGACCCTTGTAACTGTCACGAGCAAGTTTTCTAATCGCACCGCTATTCTTCGGCTTTCTTTGCGGCCTTAAGTTATTACGGGTTCTTGGCCTTCCTGATTCTTAGCGTTTTCTGCGCGGGAACGTAAAGTCTCCTTAGCGTCAGGCAAGTTCGGCTTTTTTGTTCCCCGTTGGTCTGGCTTGTTGGCGGGCTGACTGCTTAGAAGATTAGCTTTCTTGCCTCGCGCTTCGTGATTGACTGACTTGTCAGCTAACTGGCGGCCAAGATGAGTGGTCGCCTTACTAGGATCGCTGCCCGGCTTGTAGGTTATTTAGTGTTATGGGAAAAAATGGCGACCGGCTGTTGGCCCTCCTGATGATCGGCTGGCAGGGGTCTCGTGTGCCTGACGGAATACGCGAAAGGTTGCTTGGTAACCTGACTTGCTGATTCCATGTGCGACTGTCTGGCCGACCGTCACTCCTATGGGTGGCTGAGTGGCTGCTTCTTGGCTGCTCTTGTTTAGCTGGATGTGGCTTTGTGCTGGCTGACTGCATGGCTGTTTGGCTGCATGGCTGACTAAGTGGCTGACGTGGTGGCTGGCGGGGTGGCTGTAAGTGGCTGTTGGGATGGGGATAGGGTGGGAGTGGGGGGAGGAAGACAACAAAGGAATAACACGCTCGGATTTCAGAACTCAATTGCACTTACGGATATCAAGGCAATTTTACATAACCGCAAGTTACATTCCTCCGCTGTGACCGGGAAGCTAATCAGCCGACGCGACGCGACACTCCCGGCCTGCAGCCAGTCCGTCAGCCGGCAGGTGCGGCGTGCCCCCAGCCTGCACGACTCGGAGAATATTAACTACAAGTCCTACCCGTCCGTGACCCGCCAGGACCCGCTTGGACGTGACGAGCTCAACATATGGGGTTGTAATGTTATTGTAATTAATAGATTCAGGTGGTGTTAGGGAAGGTGGAGAGGTAAGGGTCGGGGGAGGGGAGGCGGCTGACGTTCTGGCTGGGAGACGGAGGCGCCCCAGGCGAGCGAACACAAGAGCAACACACTACAGGCTGTTTCAGTGACCCGCTCCCTCCCTCCTATCCTCCTCACCCCTCTTGAACCCCCTCCGCTTCCCTCTTCTTCCCCTCCTTCGCTGACCTCTGAATATTAAAGAATATCGAGCAATAAGACTCAGAGGCATCCGACAAATAATGATGATAATGATACAGACATAAAGAAGTTTTGACGCGTCCCCATTCGTTCTGAGTCGGAAATTCAGACCCTGAGACTCAGCCCAGTGGAGGAAGCGACCGAAGATATTAAGATTATCAAAATTGCTTTCTCTTCTTTTTATTTTTGGTTAAGAGTTGTCAAGGTGTAGCGTCCAGCACCTGCTCGACCACACACTTAGTAACGGACTCTGGAGATGCACTGTGTTACCACCACCACCACCACCACCACCACCACCACCACCACCACCACCACCACCACCACCACCACCACATACTGCCGTCACACTCATCACCACACCCTACCACACTCACCACACCCTGCTCTCGCATTCAGCATCACACACACACACACACACACACACACACACACACACACACACACACACACACACACACACACACACACACACACAATCATCACCATCATCATCATCATCATCATCATCATCATCATCAGTCACCAACAGCAACACAGACAAGCACCACTCCTTCCTCCTCCATCCCCTTCCTCCTCCTCCTTCCCCCTCCTCCCTTCCCCTCCCGCCCTGCCTTTCAGCCCCGCCACACGCTGCTGGGTAGACGTCACGTACAGATAAAATGGAAACCCCAAAAAATAAATTATCATAGAATAAAAAAGTGATCTTAGTTTATCGCCCGCCATCAGGAGTCCGGGAATCCTGTGCCTGTTATTACTGTTCTTATAAATTAGCATAGGTACGTGAGAATCAAGGGCGTCATTTGTCAGGCCAATGATCACCGTTATGGTATAAGGGAAGATAATGGCGGTGCTTGATTGTGAGCGCCGGGAGTGAATGCTGAGCCCGGCCATTCGCCCTCAGAGACCACCATCCGTCCCCCCCCAAACCCCTACCTCCAACCCCCTTGCCTCTACCTGACGCTTCCGATTTTCATTAGTTTAGGAGGCAGCGACGTAGGAGGCAGCGAGCATCTTGATAAACATATGTAAAACAACGCCGAGTAGCTTATTCAGGAGTCAATTAGCATGAGTAACGGGTTGCACGGCAGCGTCCCGGCAACACCAGCGGCCAGTTGCCGGTTCGGGTCTTTGCCTCGACGCCACAGACCCGCAAGACGTTGTTTAGCGCCTGACAATAAGAGGGACCACGAGCCGACCACCGCGCCTGCAGGAGAAAGCCTTCCCTACCACCTGCTGTGCCTCCTGCAGTTAAGACTCATCATTTTGCACACTAAAATTTGATACAGGTGCTGTTGCGTCGTCGGCTATTACTCTGCAGGCGGGTTGTATTTCTGCGACACTGCTTTGCCTGAGTTGTGAGGCCCCAAGGCAAGCATAATGAAGCCCTGCAGCATGCTAATTTAAGCGCCTGCGGCAAGTATATTGAGAATCGAGCGACAGAGATAATGATGGTCCTGCAACGAGGTGGTGGAGCGTCCTGCATCAAGCATAGCAAGGAGCCGCGCACCACTGTAACTGAGGCTTGTGCAGCTTAGCCTAACAAGAGTCCTGCTGCAGGCATGGCATGCACGCAGGAACATACATGGTGAAAGCCCCACAAAAAGAATGGCGAGGCGTAGCAGCAAACAGAGTAAGGCCTTACACCAAGTGTAATGAGGCTCCGTGGCACACACACCCAAGCCTGTTCGGCGAGCTCAGTGGGGCCCCGCGATGAGCATGCTGATGACGCCACCAACACGCACACCAACTCTCGAAGGCGAGCATAGCAAGCACTGGGCTGGAGGCGGCCAGGGAGTGGAGGCATACCTGGGGATGGGACAAGCACACCCTAGGCAGGCATACCCCGGCGCAGCAGCGGGTGTATGGAGGCGGCGCGGCAGGTACACTCAACCAACAGGAACGCTTTGGTGACCTTTGGGCGGCCTCAGGAAGCATTAAGAATACACTTTAGGAAGCAGGCGGACGGGCTTATCACAGAGGAAATTAAGGTGAATAAAACGATGATGTAGCATCTCATTCCCCTGACTGCAATAAATCTTTTTTGGTGTGAGGGGGAGGGGAGGGGAAGGGAGGGGAAGGGAGGGGTGGGGAGGGGTGAGGGTATTGTGACGTGAGCGCAGTATATACACTTATTGGCGAGGCTCAAGAGGGATCCGCCCGTGTCAGTGCTGGAGCCTCGCCGGGCCAGTATCGGTTCATTCTCCTTTGATAAGTTTATATGTCATGCTGGACTTATATACTAGACGTGTCTGCTGATTGTGTAGCATTGTTGTTATTATTATCATTATTATTGTTATTATTATTATTATTAGTAGTAGTAGTAGTAGTAGTAATAGTAGTAGTAGTAGTAGTATAGTAGTAGTAGTAGTAGTAGTAGTAGTAGTAGTAGTAGTATCATTATTATTATTGTTGTTGTTGTTCTTGCTATTATTATAGTTATTATTTTTATTATCTTCAATATGTTAAGTCACAGCAAAAAAAACAAAATAAATAAAAGAAGTGTCATATACCTCTCGGGCTTCCCACGGAGACAAGAAAATTCATCACACCTGGAGCACGGAATAACCTGAAGGTGACGCAGTAATGAAACTTTGTACTGCTGCTCCTCCCACCACCACCACCACCACCACCACCACCACCACCACCACCACCACCACCATTACTACGATTACGATTCCTTTCTTTCTACGTGCCTGCCCTTACCTGCCTCACACTGTATTCAAGTTCCGTGGCTCATGGAAGCTCCGGGAATCTTTCTTTAAACTCTGTAACACTAAAGCATTACGTATTATTTTTTTTATGGAAGCCTCTCGTAGGACTCTTTACCTCTTTGACTCATTGGTTAAGGTGGTAAATTTGAGGCAGAGGACGAAGGGGACTTGAAAATACGTGCAGTACATGCTTGTTCCTTCTTCAGCGTCCTTGACATGTAGATTATGAAGAAGGGATTTATAGAGACAGTGGGACGGGTGCATTGGCAAGGGAGGAGCGAGACGCGTTAGATAAAAGACAAAAGGAAGGAAGGTTAGTGTTAATAGGAAGGAGATGGTGATAATGAGATAGAAGGTTGATAGGAAGATAAGGGCTTAGAGAGATTGGTTTAGAAGACACTTGGATGCTGGTGAGAAAAGAGGAAAAGCAAGGGAGTGGAAAAGTTAATAAATAGCTTGGGGCAAAAGAGTGAAATATTGGCAGAAAGTAGATGCTAAGGATGTGTAGTTGAGAAAGGAGAGGAGAAAGGACAGTCAGAGATAACAAGGATCTCATTAAGGAAGGTGAACACAAGAGAAGAAGAAACAAGACGAGTATTTCATTTATAATCTTATACATTTATCATATAACCTGAACTTCTCACTGACTTAAGAGACACAGGTTATATCCATCCCCTGTGCAGCCAAGTTCTAATTAATAAAGAGTAAGGTGAGAGGCGGCGTGTTGTACCTGGTGCTTCATTAAGGGGGAGCGCCAGGTAGGATTTCTGTCACCTACTGTCGCTGCTGTACTATGTTGTGGGAGTGTCAGCGGTGGTATTGGTGGTGGTGTCAGCAGGAAAAGTGTCAGAAGCATGAGTGTTGTTGTTGTTATTGGCATTGTTGTTGTTATTGTTGTTGTTATTGTTGTTGTATTTACTGTCAGCGGAGTTGTATTTCATTTACTTGTTCATCTATTCTTTCATTGTAGGAGTTTCGGTGTTATTTATTTATTTTTTTTGTTCCCTTGGACGTTTTTCAATATTTTTCCTGACCATTCATTAATTTATTCATTCATTCATTGCTTCTTTCTTTGATCCGTTTGTCTTTTTTTTGTTTTTTTTTGTTCCTATTGTTTATTCATTCATTTATCTTTTTCATGGGTTGATGTTGTTGTTGTTGTTGTTATTGTTTCCATACTGTTGTTCTTCTTTTTTTCTTTTCCTCAGTCTTTCTTCCTTTCATTCATTCATTTATCTACCTTTCTTTCTTTTGTTGTTTTTTTACATTAATCCTCGTTCTTGCATTTTGTTCTATACAGTATTTCCAGAATTTACTACCTGGCCTTACTACCTGGCCTTACTACCTGGCCTTACTACCTGGCCTTACTACCTGGCCTTACTACCTGGCCTTACTACCTGTGTGTTTCTTGTATCACCCTTCATATTAGTGTCCCGGTGATCCCTTAACTATATATATCTAACTCTGTCTCCTCTCTCTCTCCCCTCACCTTACTTCTGTTACCTCATCCTGTATTGCATTACCTTTGTATTCCATTTTTATTATTTTCCTCACATTCATCTATCTCCCTTCACATGCCTGTCGCTCCCTATATACATGATTTCATTCACACATACATATTTCATTATCTTCAATTTGTCCGTTATACACACATACATACATACATTCATACACGCACACACTCACTCTCTCTCTCTCTCTCACTCGCTCTCCAACGCTTGTCTTTATTAATCTGTACACTCACACCTCCACGTATTGCCGTATTTCACAGCATTCCACGTATTTTCCTGCCGCCATTGGAACACCTTTTAGCCTCCAGTCACGGAGACAAAGTGTCCAATATTTTTCTATTCGGAGGCAGCAACTTTTTTTTTTCAGTCCCCCCTCCCTGTCCCCTGCCCTCCTGCCCTCCTTGCCCCTCTGCCCCCTGCCCCCCTGCCCTCTGCCCCCCTGCCCCCTTGCCCTCTGCCCCCTGTCCCCCTGTTCCCCCTGCCTCAGATGCAATGGTGTTTGTTGTTTTCGTCGCGTTTTCTATGGCTTTGTGTGATGAAAATGTGCAAATGTTGGCCGAGGAAGTTGTTTTTGTTGAGTTTTTTTTTTTTTTACAAGTTGTTTTAATATGTTTTAATGGATGACTATGGAAGATGTGCCGAGGTCTCAATCGTCTGGATGAAGGACATGCGACAGATGGATGAGTGGTTGGATGAACAGATGTGTGCGTGTGCGTGTGTGTGTGTGTGTGTGACCAACCACATTCTGAGGTGACCGAACGTTTGGGTTGATTGAACGATGCCCAGAAACGATCCTTTTTTTCAAGTTCATTTGAAGCTTTGAGTTTTTTAATGTATCGCATGAATGATTGTTATAAAGATGAATCAAACGATACTCTGGGGAAAAAGATCAGATATATAATTATTCAATTTTGTGAGTTGATTTGTGTGTCTTTGATGGCAGGTTGTGTTGGCAGGACAGAACTTAGATGTAGAGGAAGTAATTGCTTCTGTTATCATACAATTATTATCATTGTTATTATTACTATTATCGTTATTATGATTATTGTTATTATCATTATTATTTTTATTATCATTATCGTTATTATGATTATTGTTATTATCATTATCAATATATAATTATTATCATTATTATTATTATTACAATGAAGTTAATTATCGTAATCATTAGTATTTTGTTCTATACATTCAACAGTCTTCCACACATACGGGACTACTACCCAAGAATAACACAATGCAATGTCTCGTAATTTTTTTTCAAGTTAAGTTTTTTGCAACATTTTTTTACATCTTTGTTATGCAAATTATACAAATTTTCAAGAAAGTATCATATACGTATTATATATGTTTT
>JAPQNM010000048.1:7325845-7343345 GCA_029783475.1 Metacarcinus magister
ATAAAAGAACGCTGGCTATTTATCTCTACTGACTCTCTCTCTCTCTCTCTCTCTCTCTCTCTCTCTCTCTCTCTCTCTCTCTCTCTCTCTCTCTCTCTCTCTCTCTCTCTCTCAGGGGCAGGTGACATCTTATTACGTAATCACACTTGCACGAACGACAGTCAAGACCTGAGTAGAGAGTGGGAAGGGGCAGGGGCAGGGGCAGGGGAAGGGGCAGGGGAAGGGGAAGGGGAAGGGGCAGGGGAAGGGGAAGGGGAAGGGGAGTGGGGGAGTGAGTGACCGAGACCAGTGGACCGGTTGAAGGATAGATGTGGGGTTATGGTCCATTTTAACATTTGTGGAGCGACTAAGTTTGACGACGGGAAAGGAAAAAAAAGGGACAAAGAGAAGAGGAAGTAATCCGATGAGTGGAGGAATGTTAACCGCAGACGAGAGAGAGAGAGAGAGAGAGAGAGAGAGAGAGAGAGAGAGAGAGAGAGAGAGAGAGAGAGAGAGAGAGAGAGAGAGAGAGAGAGAGAGAGAGAGAGAGAGAGAGAAGTAGGAGGAATGTGAAACTTGACTAAGCAGCATGTAAGGTATAGGAATTAGAAGAGGAGGAGGAGGAGGAGGAGGAGGAGGAGGAGGAAGAAGAAGAAAAAGAAGAGTTATGTTTCGTTAAGAGAAAGAAGATAGAAAAAATATAACACAAAAGGAGAGGAGGATGGAAGGATCAAAGGAAAGAGGAGGTTTAAGGAAGCACTGGAAGATGGAAATGAAGGATAATTGAAGGAGAAACTACGAAGAAGGAGTTGTGGGAGAGATAGTAAAGAAGTGGATGGAGGTACTGAGGGAAGAGGCTGAGGTAAGGGTGTAAGGGGAAGGTACTAAAGGGTGTGAAGAAGAAGGGAGAGATGAAGAAGGGAAATAAAGAAAGTCAAGGAGAGTTAGAGAGAGTACTGGTCCTTGCGTTGTCATTATAGAAAGTTTGTTATATGCTGGTTAGTAATTATCAATTCTTATCATTATTTTTTGTTAATATGTAAGACTTATTTCCCAAGACTTTCACCGTAACCTTAAGTCTTTATCTGTCTTACTGACCTGCCTGTAATGATGACAACTTTCTCTGTACACCTGCCTGGCCTTCTCCCAAATAAGTGAGGAGGCATGCAAGAAAAAAAGTAGAATGCATCATTACTTTCAGACTTTTTTCAAATCCACAGGAAAAAAATAATAATTACTCGACATTTTATCTCAACTTAATTAAAAGTCAACACAATTCTGATATTATTTGAATTATCTAAAAAAAAAAAAAGGCATTTACACGTGTATTTTATTTTATTTCTTATTTATTTTTTTACCGTATTTGAATTTGCTATTTCATGTATTTTCTATTTATTTTCAGAATGGTTTTTTTTTATTTCTATACAGCATTTTTATAAGATACATATATACCCTTATGTGTGTATGTGTGTGTGTGTGTGTGTGTGTGTGTGTGTGTGTGTGTGTGTGTGTGTGTGTGTGTGTGTGTGTAACTCGTAGACTTTTTCATCTCTTTACTTATTTATTTGCTTGATTTATGTTTCCACTTTTTTTCTTAATATTCTTATTTTCATTCTTATTTGCTGTTGTTGATGTTACATTATTTTTATCACAACTACTACTACTACTACTACTACTACTACTACTACTACTACTACTACTACTACTACTACTACTACTACTACAACCACCGCTCCAATAGACCTTTATTTCATGTATCTATTCCCACAAGTTATACGTACATAACAGCAAAACATTTTATTAGTTTTTTTACTCGTTGCCTCACGTTTATTGCATTCTTTTAATGTCAAAAGTATAAAAAATAAAAAAAAATAAAGTAAAACTAGAAATAAATATATATAAAAAAAAAACCGGTATTTGTCATAACTAAATTTTATTCTGATGCTCGTGTGAAAAATCCAATCTAATTACATTCAACGCTTGGGAGGCGATCTAATCCCTTGTTGCCGCCGCTCTAATAAGTTCATCCAGGCGACAAGATGAAACTCTTGTCACAAATTAAAACTCTTATCATAAATTATCCATACTAGTAATTGAACCTCGATGTGTGTGTGTGTGTGTGTGACGTCAAAGCATAATTGGAACCACACATTATAAAGGGTTGTGGATTGTACTTTTCCATCTACCCTTCCATCCTCCCTTCCATCCTCCCTTCCATCCTCCCTTCCATCCTCCCTTCCTTCCACTCCCCCATCCCTAAACATTCTCAACCACTATTCCCGCTCTTCCTTTCTTTATTCCAGTCTTTTCTTCCACCATATGCTACTTTTTCCTGTCTTCCTGTTTTCCTTTCTCTTTTCAACTTAACTTTTTTTCTCTCTACCATCCGTCTACCTCCTTCTTTTCTTATCCCTTGCCCTATATACTATTTTTTTTTAACCCTTTTCGTTCTTTCCATATGTTCAATTCTTTCCTTTCTGTTTTTTTCTGCCCTTCTGTTTCCCTTCCTTCCTTTCTTCCCCTTCCTGTCCATCAGTTCTTTCACCTGACCTCAGGGAATATAGAAAAGGTAAGGATAGGATTGGGGAAAGGTTAAGGAAAGGATAGGGAAGATAGGAGAGGAGAGGCTACAGTGAGGAAAGGGTAAAGAAGGGACAGGAAAGATAGAGGAGGAAAAGACAGAGTGAGAAAAAGATAAAGAAGCGACAAAAAGAAAATAGGAAAGGAAAGGATAAGGTTAGAGAAACATGAATAAGGACAGAGCAGATAAAGGAAGAAAGGATAGAGTGAAAAATAGGATAAAGAAATGACAGGAAAATAGGAGAGGAAAGCATAGGGTTAGACAAAGATAAATAAACGACAGAAAGATAATGGAGGCGAATACAATAGAGAAGCAGCATCAGCACAGCTCCATCACACATCAACGTTTGGAAGATGAGCTGGGACAGGCGACCATCACTCCAATTCTTCACACCGGAATAACCCAAGGCAATGGTCGGTCCCTCAAACGCTCCTTACGGGACACTGAATCACACGGGACGGGGCAGGGACGGGGCAGGGACGGGGCAGGGACGGGCAGGGTGGGACGGGGTGGGGTGGGGCAAAGGGTGATCATAGTGTGTGGGATACAGACATCATGCCACTCACCTGTCGTTACCTGATTGCACCTCCTGTCACCTGGGCGGGGCGGGTCGGCCTCGCCTTTTTGTGTGGGGGTAATCGAAATGTGTTCTGAAGGTGTTCCAGGATGTGTTTAGGTGTTCGTAAGGTACTCTACTTCCAGGTGTGTTAATTAAGGTGAAGGTGTTGTTAGTAGTTAAGATTCGTTAGGTTTTTTTTCTGTGTAGTTATTGTCAGGTGCCTTCAGGTATTTTTTCAGGTATTTCCAGGTGTTCAAAGCGTGTTTTTTAAGGTATGGGTAAAGTTATTTTTGTTGTTGTATATTTTTTTTCATTTCGTTGTATTAGGAAGGAATTTTAAATGTTTGGTATTTCCGAGTAGTGTTTATATCTTTTTTTCTCTCTCTCTTTTTATTATCTCTGTTTATATCTCTCTTTTTTCTCTCTCTCTTTATTTGTTTCTGGTAAAATAAAAACGATAGAGTAGAGAAAAATAAATGAGTGAAGAAATAAATAACAAGAATGGAAAGAAAGAAATGGTGAAGCGGAAAGAGAAAAAGAAAGACAAAAAAAGAAAGAAAAAGAAAGAGATATATAAAAAATGAAAGAAAAAGAAAAGAAAGCGAGAAAAAGAGAGAGAGAGAGAGAGAGAGAGAGAGAGAGAGAGAGAGAGAGAGAGAGAGAGAGAGAGAGAGAGAGAGAAAAAAAAAAATGGTCGATGTTAAGAAGCTTGACTGTTTCACGTCCACTGATAAAAATGAAGTTACGTGAGCATTGATTGAACCATTACAGCCACAGGTGAGAAGAGGAGGAGGAGGAGGAGGAGGAGGAGGAGGAGGAAGAAGAGGAGGAGGAGGAGGAGAATAGAAGGGGGAGCAGGAAACGTCTTAGGAGGGAGAGTGAAGGGGGATGTTGGGTTGTGGAGGGATGGGGTGTTGGGGGGGGGAGGAATAAAAGGAGGGAAGGAGGGAGGAAGGGAAGGAAGGAGGGAGGGAGAGAGGGAGGAAGAAGAAGCTATAAGACAAGAAGGGAATAGCAGTGTGTGGATGATTGTTATTATTATTATTATTGTTATTACTATTATTATTGTTATTGATATTATTATTATTATTGTTATTACTATTATTATTGTCTTCCTTAAATCCTTAATCACTGCAATTTCCAATAATACTTTTTTTTTCTTCTTCCTTCTTTACACATTTGCGTTTCCGTTGCAATCTTTTATATATGTTTTTTTTTCTTTCTTTTTTGTTATCAGTATTAGTTTCTGAAAGTTTATTAGAACAATCCCTATTTTTTTTTTTTTTGGATATAAACTTGTGTAAAACTTCTTTCTCTTTTTTTTTCTTTTTTATATTAGTTGCCTTTTTTTCTTTTTTCTTTTTTCTTTTAGTTGTCTCTTTTATTTATTTATTTATTTATTTTTTCGAGTTAATGCCTTTTGCAATCCTCGGTAACTTTTCGCTTTATTACATCGTCGTCTTAACTCCCCGTCCACCGTAATGACATTTTCGGGGCAACTCAGGGCAATTCGGGGCTTCTGGAGGCTCTTGGGGTCGTCCTGTCATGGCTGGGACCTCGAGGTAGTTCCCAGAATTCGTTTACCTGTGTGTTAATAATCCAATTGACTTCAAGCAGGTATTGTCTCTCTCTCTCTCTCTCTCTCTCTCTCTCTCTCTCTCTCTCTCTCTCTCTCTCTCTCTCTCTCTCTCTCTCTCTCTCTCTCTCTCTCTCTCTCTCTCTCTCTCTCTCGTCAGGTCATTGAGGTCAGTTTACAAGGTCAAGGAATGGACTCGTGTTATTTAAGTGTTATTTCAAGACTCCCTCGGCTTTATTTTGCCTGCGACTCTTAATAATATTGTTTTTGATACCTAGAATCTTCCTGCTTGTAATGCAAACTCTTTACTTTCCGTCTGTGTTCCGTGACCTTTTATAAGTAATGTTACACTTACACACACACTTTTTTCTTTCGCCCTTATGGTTAGTGTGTCTGATTTAAGGGTGAGACACGTGACTCTACTAACAATATATCCGTAATTTTAAACGCTAATGATAATTCTAACGTAGGAGTGTTTTGAGATGGTTATTAAGTGAGTCAATCTTCTTCTTTTTTTTTCTCTCTCTCTCTTTTTTATTTGTGCTGAATGTTGAACTCCGTCTCCCGTTTTCTTTTGTTATTCCTGGCTTTGTTTGGTGTTTGAAAGTTATAGTGTTTACTGTTTTGCTATTGGAAGGAAGTATTGAATGTTTGGTCGTATAATCATATTTGTTTGTATGCCTTTCAATTCTGTCACTCTCTTTCAATATCATCATCATCATCATCATCATCATCATCCATCATCTCACAGCTTGGTATTATGAATGGTAGATCATACATCGTAACTTCACTCTCAAGAATTTGTTTAAGGTGAATTTACGATGTAATACTACCTTTATGGAGACTTTGTTAGACCACATTTGGAACGCACGACCATTGCCAGCCAACTCCGCGCTTCCACCACGTCGAGGAAAATGCATAACTATAATACAAGTTGATCAGCCTAAGGCAACTGAGTAATAGCTTGACGCCGCAGCCACAACGGAAAGGAGCCTCGCTAGTGTGTTCCGAGTAGGTCCTGAGAAGCTCAATTTGCCTGCTATCATCCAACCGATTACATACCATGATTGACAGCGTTCAGATCCGTAACCTGTTCTTAGGTGACGTCACATCGTTAAGCAGGAATGCAATGAAGCTGAACTGTTGAGAGGTACATTACACAGCGTCTAATTGTGTGAGATAATAGCAGCATGAAATCATCGTAATGTTCCTATGATTGTCGATAATAGATTTGCATGATTAAAATTCACATAGTTGGTTGTTTTTTTTTGCACCATTTAGGTATCGTCAGAGTACTACCTGGTTAGTTAAGTATCCTGCAGCAGTGTTTTGTTGGATCCAGGGGTTGGACGCATTATTATCTTTATGTGTGTGTGTGTGTCTCTGTGTTGAAGTGTATACAGTCCACTGCTCTCTCTCTCTCTCTCTCTCTCTCTCTCTCTCTCTCTCTCTCTCTCTCTCTCTCTCTCTCTCTCTCTCTCTCTCTCTCTCTCTCTCTCTCTCTCTCTCTCCTCTCTCTCTCTCTCTCTCTCTCTCTCTCTCTCTCTCTCTCCTCTCTCTCTCTCTCTCTCTCTCTCTCTCTCTCTCTCTCTCTCTCTCTCTCTCTCTCTCTCTCTCTCTCTCTCTCTCTCTCTCTCTCTGTTGAAGATCATATCAATTTTCCTTCTCTTCTTCTTTCTCCTCCTCCTCCTCCTCCTCCTCCTCCTCCTCCTCCTCCTCCAGAGTGTCGTGGGAGAATGTGGTGGCGTCTCCGGCCCCTCCATCCACACCTCGCGGGGCCACAAGAAAAAGAGTCTCTTCTCAGCCACAGGTCGGCTGGTGACCCTTGAACACCCGTGAGTGGCTGCCCGATTCCAGGTGATGACTCATTAATAGTCACACGTACATACTTACCTTGTCTGCGTCTACCTGGCGACTCACACGGCGACTCACACGGCGACTCACAAGGCGACTCACACGGCGACTCACAAGGCGACTCGTACCTTGGCTGGGAAGAAGCGCGCTGGAAGGAGGCTGGAAAAGGGTGAGGGAATCTGTCATTTTTGTGTCTCGTGAATTTGGTGTGGGCGAGTCTTGAGTTATATTGAAGATGATGCTTTGTTGTTTTATTTGGCGGTGGACGGAGAGAGCGAGAGAGAGAGAGAGAGAGAGGGAGGGAGGAAGGGAGGGAGGGAGGGAAGGACAGGAGGGAGGGGGAAAGAAAAGTATTTGTGTTGCTTTTGAGGTCCTTTTTTTTCTCTCTTTTTGTCTTCTGTGCTTGTGTGTCTCTCTCTCGCTTTGTCGTTTTTCGCTGTCTGATCGTTATTGTTAGCGAATTCGAGAGTTTTCATTGACATCAGCGTTTTACAATGTTATCTTCAGGAGGTAGTGGTGGTGGTGGTGGTGGTGGTGGTGGTGGTGGTGAGAGACTGGTCAGCCGGTCTTGTATATTGTAGGAAGAGGAGGAGGAAGAAGAGAAGGAGAAGCCACAGAAATACAAAAACTCTGCGCGTATTGTCTGCCGATTCCCTTGAGCACTGAGGCAAAGATAACATTGTATTATGAGAACCTTCTCTTTCCTTTTCTTGATTTCAGTGTAAAGATCCGTGAGTCTGTACAGCTGTTTCTCTTCACCTTGTCCTCCTATACTTCTACATTGTCCTCTCACCGTGACTCTCTCCTTTTCTCTTTCCCTTTCCGTTAAATTGTTCCTCCTCCCTTTCTTCCTTCCTTTCATCCCAGCTCACTCCTCCTCCCTTGCCTGCCCATCCTGCTACCCTCCCCTTAACCCTTCCTTCGTCACTGTGCTGCTGTAGGTGAGACGGATTTGTGACGATACAAGGCTCTGGATGTCTGCGCTACATAAGGCAATCTGAGCACAGTAATCACCCTCATTTCTTATTATTATTATCATTATTATTGTTATTGTGTCTATGCTCTTATTTTTCTTTTTCTTTTTCTTTTGCTTCTTCTTCTTCTTCATCTTCATCCTTTTCCTCCATATTTTTTCTCTTCGTTCTCCTCTCTCTCCTTCATCTACTCCTCTTCTTCTCTTCAAGACACACAAGGACCTCACAGGAGGGGCACTGGACAACCTGCTGAGTCCTGACACACACACACACACACACACACACACACACACACACACACACACACACACACACACACACACACACACACACACACGTCAAAGCCTATCACACCATCATTGTCAGTGTTGTGGCATGGCACGGACGGCTGTGATGTTAGCTGAGGGCGGGGATTCGAAGCCTGGGTGATGTTTTTGACGAAGACACTTGCGCTATCCCCGCCACCCCCGATTCGGCCGCGCCAAGGGGAGGGAGTGTATTGGAGTGATGCTATCGACTGTTTTGACGACGCCGGAACCCTGAGGCGCTGTGGTGGTGGTGGTGGTGGTGGTGTCTTGAGTGTGAATGTCCTGTGATGGTGTGTGTGTGTGTGTGAGAGGCGTGAGTCAAGGCGAAAATAAAGACTGGACACACATCATTAGTTCTTCGCTGAATATTTGTTTTGTTAACTTTTATCATAATGTGAAGCGGTAAAGATTATTTGTTTGGCGTGTTTGGGGAAGGTGATTTAAGATGCATTGCGAAAGAAAAGAAGGTGTGTGTGTGTGTGTGTGTGTGTGTGTGTGTGTGTGTGTGTGTGTGTGTGTGTGTGTGTGTGTGTGTGTGTGTGTGTGTGTGTGTGTGTGTGTCGTCGTTATTGTCCCAGAGAAGCATCCCTCAGGTGTAGGTGCTGGTGCTCTCTCTCTCTTTTTCTTGCATTCTTTTGCTGCCACCTGTTGCTTCAGCGCCTCACTGTGTTGGCAGGGTGACGCTTCTCCTTCAACCTCCTCCTTCTCCTCCTCCTTCTCTTCCTCCTCCTCCTCCTCCTCCTGCTTCTCTTCCTCCTTCTTCTTCTACCTCTCTTCCTCCTGTTCCTCCTACCTCTCTTCCTCTTTTTCCTCCTCCTCCTCATTCCTCTTCTCCTCGCCATCCTCGTCCTCCTCCTCCTCCTCCTCCTCTTCCTCTTTTTCTATTTTCTCTTTCTCAATTCTGAATACAACATCTTTTCTTCTTTCTCTCGTTGGTAATTCTTCCTATTGTGCCTTCGCGCTTTTTACACCTTATCCTTCTCTTTATTTTCTTCTCTTTCTCATGTTCAAGCTTTTACTCGTGTCTATTTTTATTTCTATCTTTATTTTTTCCTTTCATTCTGTCAGACGTTTTCTTTTTCATTCCTGCACATTATCCCACTTATCTCTCTCTCTCTTTTCTCTTCTCTCTCTCTCTCTCTCTCTCTCTCTCTCTCTCTCTCTCTCTCTCTCTCTCTCTCTCTCTCTCTCTCTCTCTCTCTCTCTCTCTCTCTCTCGTTCAACGTATACATTTCATTTGTCCTTTTTTTCATTTCTATTTCTTCCTATTTCATTTCTTCTTCTTTGTTCTTCCTTCGTTTTCATGTCTATTTTTTTCTTTCTTTCTATATTTTCTCTTCTCCTCCTTTCTCCTTTCATTCTATTGTTTTTGTTCTTTTCTTTATCTATTTTTATGCCACTCTCATCTGCTTTCATCTTTCTTTCTCTTACTCTTCGTTCAATTTTATTTTCATCTCATTTTCTCCTTCCTCTCTCGCTTTCACACCTTTGTCTCTTTCTCTTTTCCCTAATGCTTTCTTTGTTTATTTCTTCCTCCTTCTCTTCCTTCTCTTCTTCCTCTTCTTTCTCACTCTAGCTTATCTCTCTCTGTGTTCTTATTTACTTTCAACTTCCTTCCCTTGACTTCTTTGTCTTCTTAAACCTTCCTCCTTGTTCTCCTTTTCTTCTTTTTTCTTCCGTCTTCTCTTCGTTCTTTATTTTTTCCTCCTTCTCCTGCCTTCTCTTCCTCTCTTGTTTTCTATTTATTTGCTTTTTTATCTCCTCTAATTCTGTGTTCTCTTTCTTCACCCTGTTTTTTTTTTTCCGTTGCACCCTTCCATTCCTTTTTATCTTCCTTCCTTCCTTCCTTCCTTCTCTCCTTCCTTTCTTTTTTCCTTCCTTTCTACCCTCCTTCCTTCTTTACTTTCCTTGTTTTACTTTCTTCCTGTACCTTCTTTATCATCTCCTATCTCCCTCCTTCTCTTTTGTTATTGTTCTTCTATATTATCTTTCACCGTTTAATTGTTTCCTCTTTTCTTCCCTCTCCACATTTCTATTTCCTCTTCTTTAACCTCTCCTCGATTTTCCTCCTCCTCCTCTTCCTCCTCCTCCTCCTCCTCCTCCTCCTCCTCCTCCTCCTCCTCCTCCTTCTCCTCCTCCTCTTCCTCCTCTTCCTTCTGTTCTTCTTTTATATCATTCAGTTCTTCTCCATCCAACGATTCTTTGTTTCCTCTTCCCCTTCTTCTTCCTCCTCCTCCTCCTCCTGCTCCTCCTCCTCCTCCTCAACCAGGGTCAGGGCGGGGGACAGGTTGACAGATGACACTCAGATGGAAGACTCTGATAAGTGAAGGGGCGTCGCTCTTCGCCAGAATCCCCGCGCACCGCCAGCAGGGGGCGAAGGGAGGATCATTGCGGTGGCGGAGGTGGTGATGGTGGTGGTGGTGGTGGTGGTGGTGGTGGTGGTGGTGGTGGTGGTGGTGGTGGTGGTGGTGGTGGTGGTGGTGGTGGTGGGGTGGTGGTGTGGTGGTGGTGGTGGTGGTGGTGGTGGTGGTGGTGGTGGTGGTGGTGGTGGTGGTGTGGTGGTTGTGGTGGTGATGTTTGTGGGTGGGAGTGGAAGGAAATTGTCTTTTTTTTGAGGTGTGAATGTATTGTTCCATGCCAAACACACACACACACACACACACACACACACACACACACACACACACACACACACACACACACACACACACACACACACACACACACACACAGAGAACATATGAAGGTGGGTATAGGTGGAAGATGATTGCTGGAAGCCTTGGAAGGGAAGGTCGAGTGGAAGGGAAGAAAGAACTAGAGAAACAGGAGGCAAGGAGGAGAGTAATAGATGGCAGTGGGCATAAGAGGAGAGAGAGAGAGAGAGAGAGAGAGAGAGAGAGAGAGAGAGAGAGAGAGAGAGAGAGAGAGAGAGAGAGAGAGAGAGAGAGAGAGAGAGAGAGAGAGAGAGAGAGAGAGAGAGAGAGAGAGAGAGAACGAGAACAAAAAAAGAGAAAGGTGGATGGATTAGTGGATGGGTGTGGCAAAAAAGGAAGCAGGGAGGGGGTAGCGGTGAAGAGAATGACACAAGATGAGAGAGAAATGGATACGAGGAGAGAGGGGACAATAGAGAGGGGAAGTGGATGGAGGGAAGGAGGGGAGAGAGGCAGTGCAAGGATGAGAAAAAAAAGTGTATTAGGTAGTGGAGCAGAGAAACACAGTGTAGTGAAGAGACGTGGGCAGAGGAGACGAGGATCACCTGTGACAGATTACCACGACACACCAACTGAGGCAAGGAGGGAGGGAGGGAGGGAGGGAGGGAGGTAAATGGGATGTGGACGAAGGGGGAAGGAAGGGAGAGGCAAATAAACGATGAGGTGAAGGTATAGTGCCATGAGGAATAATGAAGGACAAATGAGGTGTTGAAAGGACGCTTCATGAAGGGAAGAATATGTCATGAGGGAAGGAAGTGTCGGGAGAGGAGGAGGAAGGAATTTTTCAAAGGGGAGAGGTAGCAGGTCATCGGGAGGGGAAGAAGAGCCTAGTCAGGAGGGAAGGGAGGGAAGGGGAGAGGCAGTTGTAAATTACCCCGGTTTGACTGGGTCGCGGCGCCGCCAGGTGACAGAACAATGAGTGGGTCGCCAGAGGGACATTAACAGACAAAACAGGTGTAATCAGGCTGCCCATCTCTCTCTCTCTCTCTCTCTCTCTCTCTCTCTCTCTCTCTCTCTCTCTCTCTCTCTCTCTCTCTCTCTCTCTCTCTCTCACACACACACACACATTGTAGCACACAGTAGCAAAGTTAAGATCAACTCATTCTTTAAATCGTTCCTGTCTTCTCTGCCTGAAGACACGGTCACTCAAACCCTTATTTTGGGACAATGTAGCTGGCGGCAACAAACACAAAGATACTCGACTAATTTTGTTTGGTTAGACACTCATGACATTATGTGGCTGCATATGAATGCATATGCATATGAATATATGGATGGATTCTTAATATTAAAGTCAAACAAAAAGTTACACATTAGAGATCAATTAGTGATTCAAAACAGTTGTAGAGACGTGCCAGGCAGACAACATACTGACATCAAGTTGTCAATTAGTACCAGATAGTTTATTTCCACACACGGTTGGAGTTAAGTGAATTATATTGTATAATTTATGTGTCAAATTATCGAAGGGTGCAGTATGAAGACCACGTTTGCATACTGTAGTGAATAAGATAGACCAGTGTAATCTAATAAATATAAACACGAGGTAAAAGATTTTTGTATGCTGTCTTAGGTCAAGAATTCTGTTGTTTATGACCACAAAACGAAGGTGAATTTTGCTGCAACAATTCCAAGAGAATATTGGGCTTTGACTTGTTTGTTGGTTACACGGAGCTACTACTCTCAGCGTCCCTGAGTTGAGGTGACATAAGTACATGGCTCATAGTGTTTCGGTTCTTGTACATTGTATTAAAGCTTTGTTCTTTGATACACTGTGTCAACATGTTTTTCAATTTGTCATCATTTGGTACAATTTCATTTTGAACTTTTCCAATTCAACTTGGTCGTCTATGCCGTCAAGGTTTATGTCGAGTAGGACTGTTGCTGTCTGTTCTTCCTTTATATTTCTTTTTACCTCTAAAAAGTGAAAATAAAGTGTAGTTTTGATTATATTGAATAACATTTAAAGAGTATTGAAAAGGAAACGTTTGATTTTAGTATTCTCTTCACATGCTATATATCAGTGGAAAATACACTCAGAAAACCTTAAAATTCGTTGGTAATTTCATACGTGCTTCAAGTTTTCCGATGAGTGGCACCAAAACACATGGTAGTGTCACCATGAATCACTTGTCCTTCATCTTTCTATACAAGATCACCATCTGGAATCAAGGTGTCCAATCAGCAAGCAAAGGTGAATGAAAACATCAAAGCCATACAAAGATGGATCGCTGCAAACCCTTCATATTTCACTGGATTCTTCCTGGAAGCAATTGAGCAACACTACAAGTGGAAACAATCATCGTGTCAAGACTTACTGTTTAGGTCTTGTTGGCAGTGCTTGTAAACAAATCACAACCTTTGCACCTCTGCTGTGCTGTACAGCATTACATCGGTGCTGTTTACGTGTTACTGCTACAATGTTTTAATGAACACTGTACGATGTAGTTTATTTTCTTCGTTTTATCGTGTTTCCGAACATATTTCAAACATATTCCATTGGGTTTCACCTTATTATTGCACTTTGTTTTACAGGTAATAAGTATTTCCACTATTTTTTCCTCAAATATCATATTCCAAGATCGTACTTAAATGCCACAAATCTTATTCACGGAGAGTGTGTTAATAAACTGTGAAGTACTTTGTTGGTTTAGAATAATAATAAAAGTAAATAATAAGAATGGACAACCATAACGAGCTGCACCTCACCGGGATGCAAGACTCCCACTGGTTCCATGGTGTGTCTGCGCTGGGTTGCTTTAAATAACACATGAGTTAACATGGCCGCGCGTCACGATATAACCACAAACAAAACACAACCACATCACGCACGCCGCCCAGGACCCGTCATGTTGAGGCTGACATAATTTTTGTTCTAATTGAAAGCAGTACTAGTGTTGCTACGCCTTCAGGGAAATATAACTCCGTAGCTTCACATAACTAATCATGGCTGAATATTCTCGCAAACTCGACGTGGACATATTTTGTTGCCCAAATTTTTCGGGATAAAAAGTGTGATCACGTGAGCGGGTGTTTACGGGTTTGTGACGCCAGCTTAGTGCGTTGAGTGTGTGTCGCGCGATAGTGTAATGTTTTGTAGCGAGTACTTTACTGTTTTAATGTACTTGTTGTAATGTATTTATTACCTGTCACGCCTTACATCCCCGAAGGTCGCTTCAGTAACATGGGTTTTCATTTATTTACTAATCAGGCTGCACGAGAAGTCCTATTCACTAATTATTTTTTTTTCATGAATCAATCATTATTTCAAACTATTTTCTCATTCTAATAAACCTCCACGTATGATGTACCTTTTTTCTCACAAGCAGATGTTGGCAACACTGTAACTAGCGGTAACGTTGGTAATATATCTTATTCACTGTTACCAACACTGTATTTTCTTTTCCTGCTGTTACAGTGTTATCAATGGTGCAACGGCGAGCAGTATTACCAACACTAATTTTTCTTCGTGTCACTACTGTAGTTTATTATTAACACTTTTATGATCACAACAAACATTGCAGGATCCTAGTCACTAATTTATCGAAACACGTTAGTAAAATGCAAATAGAAAAAATATCAGAGTTTAAATGTGCACTGAAAAATAAGTTTCATTCAGAGTCTATTTCCCTCGTCCACCCTTACATGTATCTCACTTACCACAAGGCATTCCCCTTCATTGTAAACAGTTATTCAACCTCAAAGTAACTGTTAGAAGCCTTTACACTGTTCTTAACTTTGTATGTAAAATGTTCTTGGGTAACGTATACGAAAACAGTGTTAACGGTGAAGCAGGTGTGTGAAGCATCTTGACCTGGAGTGTTGGAGTGTGTGAAGCGTTGAAGGATGTGCTTCACTGCCTCCAAATCACGTCTTGCGAAATGATGCTGAAAAGTGCAGACGCGTCGCGAGTGGAAGATTACAAGGCAACGCAGACATTGTTGTTGATGCTAATTCCTTCCTTCCTTACTTTATCTTACTTTATCATCACAATCATCATTGTTATAATCATCATCATCATCATCATCATCATCATCATCATCATCATTATCATTATCATCATTATTGTTCATAGTTTTCTTTTCTTCTTCTTCATCTCTATTTTTTTCTTGTTCTCAATAATTATGATGGTAATAATAATGATAATGATGATGATGATGATGATAATAATAATAGTAATAATAATAATAGTAACAATGATAATAATGATAAGGATAATAATAATGATAATAATAAACGGAGCGAGGGGTCTGGGAAGCCTTTCCTCTGTCTTTTCTCCTACAAAACGACAGCACACAGAGGGAGAAGGAAAACAAATCCCTTCAACCCTAAATGCCTTGTCTTAACTACTCCTTTTCATGGGGATATATGGGTGGATAGATTATTATTATTATTATTATTATTATTATTATTATTATTATTATTATTATTATTATTATTATTATCATTATTATTATTACTACTTTTATTACTAATATTATTATCGGCATCATTGTTGTTGTTGGTGGTGGTGTTGTTATTTATGCTGCTGCTGCATCTGTTAATATCATCGTTATTGCTCCAGAAATGTGTGTACAGTTCAGTCGAGAAGAGGATTCGTGAACTTATAACTATAACTCTTGCCAGGTGTTGTAAGGACAGGTGTGTGCATCCTAATAAGGACACGTGTTCACACAACACAGGTGAGGCAACACAATGAGGTGAAGTTGATCAACCTTCCCTTCAGAGACGGTGTTGGAGGCTGAAGCGGCAGGTGAAGTTCAACAGATTGAAAAAGCTTATTATACAAAAACAATTTCCTTTCAATAAAACGTGGTATTATGTTAAAATATTGTGTTGTACGTACTAGTGGCGTGGAGGGACAACCGTGTATCTAGGAAACTTAATGATCAATATTGTTTTGATTCCATTCAATTAGATATAGTTTGTTTTCCTCAAGCATTACCGTCCCGTCCTCACAGGCGGGAAATTGATATTACGATGATGGTGGTGAGTGTCGTTGTGGTGGTGATGGTGGTGGTGGTGGTGGCAGTGATGGTGGTGGTGATGAAGGCTGGAACTATTGGTAATGGTGGGGTTGTGGTGGTGACTGTGGCAGCGGTGGTGGTTGTGGTTTTGTTTGTGGGAACACAGGTAGTAGCGGTGGTGGTGATGGTGGGTACTTTGGGTGATGGTGGTGGTGGTGGTGATGGTGTTGAGTAGTGATGATGGAGGGGTACACGTGTAGTAGTAATAGAAGTAGTAGTGATGGTGGTGGTGATGGTGATGATCTCAGTACTCAGTTTTCCTGGCGTTAGTGTTGTGTTTGTGGTGACTGTAGTAGTAGTAGTAGTAGTAGTAGTAGTAGTGATGGTGGTGGTGGTGGTAGCTGTGGTAGCGGCGGCGTAGTGAGGCCTTGGGCGCCCCACACATAACGTGGCGAGCCTGTGTTTACCCTTCTTGATGATCCACCAACACCACCAATTGACCACTGACTATTATATTTCTGCCAATGTGAATGTGGAAGAGATGCCCCTCGATTACACGCATTAGGTGGCCAAGCACTCTGTGATCACCGGCCCTTCGCTCTCTAAAGACAATGGTTGCTCTTTAATTCCCTCTGATGTCAAAATGCGTCGGGTTGCCAGCTTGCCAAGTCCCTTTTCACCGTCCTCCGCTGCGCCTCTGTCCGGCCGTCGCACAGTCGCATCGTTGCTCCATAATGAGTGAATCCTCTCATGCGGACGTTGGCTATAAATTCCTGGCAATAAAACGAAACCCTCTTGGCAGCGGCGACCATAATCCAGTATGTAAATGAGATCCTGCCGAGTAATACAAGATGAAGGTGGCATAATGGTATGTGATTTTAAAAGACCAGGTAATTGACGGAGTTTTAATATTGGACTCAGTGGTTAAAGGAGTAATGTGAGGGTGGAGGAGACCATCGCGGCCAGCCAGTATCCCCGCTGCTGCCACGCCTCCAACACAACATCTGCGTTTTCGGCACAATACCTCCTCGGCTCCCTAACCTGCCGCAGCTCACTACTCTAAGACACGAGCACGCAACAAGTGCATCATAGCAGCAGTGGAGTCCTGAGCGCCACCTTGCATCACTCTATCAGCGTGACCCGATCTGACCCTGGTCGGTGCGGTGATCTGTGCCGACGCCGCATCTGGCCGACGTCTCCTGATACCAATCGTGTTCCCAACGGCCCCGCTCTCCATCACACTTTACAAGCTCCTCACAGTCACTTTATCCTCGCCATATACAGGGTCGTGCGGGCTGCCGTGTTGTTCTTTTAATTGGGATCTAAGAGCTGCGTCCCGTCACTCAGGAGCAAGACAAGAGGCAGTCCCGTCACTCCCTGGGTGTTGGGGGACTGTCGGGGTGTCGGGGTGTCGGGGTGTTGGACTGACTGTCGGGTGTCCAGCGGGTGTGGCTCCTTCCTTACACTAGACGCGACGATGCTCTACGATGTTGGGAGTGTGGGAGTGTGGGGCTCAGGGTCATGGGGGGGAGGGTGGGGGTGGTAGGGGAGAGAAGCATGGGGGAGGAAGAGGTGATGGTAGTGGTTCTGCGAGACTGTGAAATATTAGTGGTAGTGGTATTTGGTGTTGTGTTTTCACTTCATTCTTCTTGTTCTTTTTCTTTTTCTTCTCCTTTTCTTCTTTTTCTTCTGCTTCTCTTTCTACTTGCTATATAGATCTGCAACAACAACTAACAACAACAACAACAATAACAATAACAATAACAGTAATAAAAACAATGATGATAATAATAATAATAATAATAATAATAGGTAAATAAATAAGTTAATAAGTAAGTAAATAAGGAAATCAATAAGTAGATAAAGAAGTTAATAAATAAATAAATAAGTAAATAGGTAATTGAATAAGTAAATAAATAGATTAGTAAATAAGTAAGTAAATAAAATAAATAAGTTAATAAGTATGTAAGTAAAAGTAAATAAGTAAGACC
>JAPQNM010000048.1:7350845-7358345 GCA_029783475.1 Metacarcinus magister
GGTGTGAATTCTGCCCGCGTCGGTTTTACACGTGTTCCCTTGAGCAGTGGGCGGGCGGGAACAGGTCTTGTTTACCGCCCAGGAGCTGAGGGTGGGCGGGGCGTGGGCTGGACGGTGGGATGAGGGAGGATAGGTAGAGGGTAGGGGCTTACCTGTTACCTCATTAGTGTGCCACACCTGTCGCCTGTAGAACCACCTCCCCTCTCTCCTACTACCCTTCCTCCCCCTCCTCCTCCATCTCCCCTCTCCTCTCCATCCACTCCCTCCACACCGGTCCCTCTACTCTTCGTGGCCGCTACATGGCCCTCGACAGCCTACCACTCCACCACCACCTCTTCCACTTGCAATACACGCTACTTACTACCACTTGTTCCATCCACAACCACTTACTGCCACCACCTACACCTCTAATGCATTGTCTTTATTGCTATTCCTAATCTTTCCTCTCAAATCCACCACCACCACCACCACCACCACCACCACCACCACCACCACCACCACCACCACCACCACCACCACCACCACGATCATCATCACTAACATCATTCACTCCAAGATAAACAAACACTGAGAAGAATGCGAATGACCAAAGTTTTCAAATGACAGAATTATAAAGCCTAAAAGTAAACGTTATCAGTAAGTTCCCTCCCCAATGCATTCCCGCAACATGGACTTTGAGAGGCAGGGTAATACAACATACATACGCCAGGTAAGGAAGGTTGTAGTTGGTTAGTTAGTTAAGGCAGCGGCGTGAGAGTCAAAAGGTCAGTCAAAATCCGGTAAAACTTGGTCATTTTTCTTCTATCGTCTTGTAGTTGAAGGCCACTCAGCTGTTACTCACTGACTCGCACTCACGAATATCAGAACAAAAAAACATAGAGAGAGAGAGAGAGAGAGAGAGAGAGAGAGAGAGAGAGAGAGAGAGAGAGAGAGAGAGAGAGAGAGAGAGAGAGAGAGAGAGAGAGAGAGAGAGAGAGAGAGAGAGCACCCATGACAGTATTACCTTTGATTAATGAAATACGCATCTTACACACACTTACAAGCACACCTGTCCTGTCCACCCCAGTACTGTCTACACCTCCACCACCTTACACACTAACACACAGACGAGCGTGACGGTGCGCACGAGCCCTTCTATAGCGGGAAATACCACGGAAAATAGTGAAACGTTTTGCTTGAGTGCGTTCGTGAAATCTTGGAAATAAATCTCTTAGGTGAAGTTGCGAAAACATAAGTATTACAGGAACTCAAGAGAGAAAAACACACCTGCCTTCCACCCTTTCCTCCTTCTCTTAGCTTGTATCTCACCTGTCAAACCTTTCCTTTCTCAACATCATTAACTCTATCTCACTCTCATCCGCCTCCTTCCCTCTCCTTCCTCTCCGCCTTTCTTTACCCTCTCCCCACCTCTCCCTGTCCTCCCTCCCTTCCCCACCGCCGCTCCCTATCAACCAATATTAGCCTTCTCGCTAGCTTCCTCGACCTCTGTGTCAACATCGTGGCTGCCCCGCTCCTCCCCTCCTCACCCCTCCTCACCCTGCCTCACCCCGGCCCGCCCCCTGTTCTATCCGCGCTGCAAACAGGCCTCCTGCTTATATCCATTGAGTGAGGCAGCCCCTGGGTGTGGCTGTCCCTGTGTGCCGCCCCGCCCCCCTGTTTGGCCAACCGTCCCCCTGTTACACGGCTCCTTTCGCCCGTCGCTGCAAGACTGTATGGGCCGGCCCGTGTTTGTGTATCCGTCTCGCTGTCTGCTCCTGTCAAGTTGAGTTTACATGGAATTCGGATTTTCCTCACTCCCCTGTGCCCGCCTCTACGTCCCTCCTCCGTCCCTCCCTCCCTCCCTCCCTCCCTCCCTTCCTCCCTCCCTCCAATCCATCCCTCCGTGGAAGTTAAGGTAATCAGGATTCGACACACGCACGTGCACACACATAGACACACACGCAGACACACACACACACACACACACACACACACACACACACACACACACACACACACACACACACACACACACACACACACACACACACACACACACACACACACACACACACACACACACACACACACACACACACACACACACACACACACACACACACACACACACACACACACGAGGTTAACACAACACACTGTATTATTATCATTATTACTATTGATTTGTTATCATTATTGTTATTGTTATTATCATTAATATTATCATTAATATTATCATTATTATTATTATTATTATTATAATTATTATTATAATTATTATTATTATTATTATTACTATTATTATTATTGTTATTATCATTATCATTATTATCGTCATCATTATGATTATCATCATTATTATCATTACTTTTATTAGCAGTAGCAATATTATCACCACCACCACCACCACCACCACCACCACCACCACCACCACCACCACCACCACCGTCATCGATACTGTTATTATCATCATCCTTACAAATACAAATCTTTGAGGTGGTTTGTGAGAGCCTGATGGAGCTGCGGGGAGGTAAGAGGGAGGAACAAGGGGGCGTGACGGGGAGGGGAGGGGAGGGGAGAGAGGGCAAAGGGAGGGGAGGGGAGGGTAGGAGAACTTTAGGCAATATGGAAATAGTCGTCAGGATTTGTCGAAGGTTGGAAGGAGGTGGATTGAAGGGCGGGGAAGAGTAAGGTGAAGGGCGAGAAAGGTGTGGAACTTTTGGAGGTAAGGGCAAGGGGGGGGGTGCGAGATGGGTGAGGAGGAAAAGGAGGAGGAGGAGGAGGAGGAGGAGGAGGAGGAGGAGGAGGAGAAGGAAGAAGAGGAGGAGAGCAGGAAATGTGGGTGACAGAGGGAAGAGTAATTACTGGGTGTTGAAACTAGTGTCAAGCCTCACCTTCTGTATCTCCCACAACCCCCTTTTCCCTTCCTCTCTCCTCTTTCCTCCCCTCCTACCCAACTCCCCTCCCCCCAACTCCCCTCCCCCCCCCCCCTAACCCCTCCCTTACAACCATTACACTTCGGTTCCTTTGATGGCGAGCGAGAAGTCTTAGGCACGTAATTAATTTATAACTTACAATGATGTTGAGTGCTTTGTCATCCACGGCCTATCACTCCACCGTCTCCTCCTCCTCCTCCTCCTCCTCCTTCTCCTTCTCCTCCTCCTCCTCCTCCTCCTCCTCCTCCTCCACTTCTCTTCTCTGTCTTCCTTCAGCTCTTTCCTCGTCCTCTTCTCCTCTCCCGCTGTTCTCTTTTGTCCCCGTTCCCTCCTCTCTCCACTTCATTATCCCTTCTCAATGATCAATTTTCTTTCCCTCTTTCCTTCGTTCTACTCTCTCTCTCTCTCTCTCTCTCTCTCTCTCTCTCTCTCTCTCTCTCTCTCTCTCTCTCTCTCTCTCTCTCTCTCTCTCTTTCTCTTTCTCTTTCTCTTTCTTTTTGTTTAACTTTCTCTTCCTTACCTTCAATATATCTTTCTTTTTTCTTTTCTATTTCACTTCAAATTTCTTTACCTTTTTCCTCTTTTTGGGTTTCCTTGCGTCAAATAATTTCAGAATATTCAGTAATTATCTTTATATATTTATTTTGTTTTCTTATGATGATATATTTGTTGTTGTCTTAATTAATTTTATGTTGTGAAAATATTATAGGTTTTTTTTTTATTTACCGCCTCACGTTCATGAAAAAAATAAAACACACACACACACACACACACACACACACACTCTCAAGTTCATTAATGTTCAACAGCCAGGATCATGTTCACGTTTCTCATTTTCATCTCATTCCTCCTCCTCTTTATACACACGAAACATCCATTACTTTTTTGTTCAGTCTTCGTTCCTTCGTTGTCGATATAAAATTAATTCCTTCCTTCCTTCCTTCACCTCCTCTCACGTTCAACCCCATTATTTTTTTTATCTCCTCGTCCACCTCCTCCTCCATCTTCTCCTCCTCCTCCTCCTCCTCCTCCTCCTCCTCCTCCTCCTCCTCCTCCTCCTCCTCCTCCTCCTCCTTCGGTCGTCCACAGTCATTATTCTGTTATTTTTCGTAAAATCACGAACCAAAGAAAACATGCATCACCTCCTGTCATTCCCATCCTAAGGACAATGACCGTACCTTCTTCCTCCTCCTCCTCCTCCTCCTCTTCCTCCTCCTCCTCCTCCTCCTCCTCCTCCTCCTCCTCCTCCTCCTCCTCCTCTTTCTCCTATTCTTTGCTCTTTCCCCAATCCTCTTACATTCCTCCTCCTCCCCAGCTTTCTTCCTTCTAAGTTTCTTCCTCCACATCCTCCTCCTCCTGTCTTCTTCTTCCTCCTCCTCCACCTCCTCCTCCTCCTCCTCCTCCTCCTCCTCCTCCTCCTCCTCCTCCTCCTCCTCCTCCTCCTCCTCCTCTGGCAGCATTATACTCTCGTCAGCTTGAACCTTTTATCAGATCCTTCCAGACACCCAACATCGCGTGAGGCTAAACCAAGTAGAATCATCTTGGCTGAAGAAACATTTGTCCCTTGCACCACTGTCATCTGCTGGGAGGAGGAGGAGGAGAAGGAGGAGGAGGAGGAGGAGGAGGAGGAGGAGGAGGAGGAGGAGGAGGTGGAGGAGACGAAGGAGGAGGAGAAGGAGGAGGTTAAATAAGGTTAAATCTTCAAGGTTGTTTTACCATTTTATTCGAAGAGTGACTTGGCATCGAGGTGTGGCTTGTCACTGTCTTTATGTTCTCTTTTTGTATGTCCCTCGTATCATTGGCTGTCTGGTGTGGTTGTTATTGTTATTGTTATTGTTATTATTGTTATTGCTATTATTATTATTATTATTATTGCTATTATTATTATTATTATTATTATTATTATTGTTGTTGTTGTTATCATTATTATTATTCCTCGCCAACAGGTTCATAAATTCCAAGGCTTTTATAGACTGGTATGTGTTCCTATTTTTTTTTTTACATAAATCTTCCGTTAACCTGCTTTAGTAGTAGTAGTAGTAGTAGTAGTAGTAGTAGTAGTAGTAGTAGTAGTAGTAGTAGTAGTAGTAGAAGTATGACTAATAGAAGTAGTAGTAGAAGTAGTAGTAGTAGTAAAATTAGTATCACCATTAATAGTCATCAACATTGTACTTTCCATCCAATCAACCTGTGTTCACCTGTATCAGACACATTACCTGTCCTGTCCTTCACTACCTTCCCTCCCTCCCTCCCTCCCTTCCTCCCTCTCACTCCTCTGTTCTGCCGCTTCCAACCTTCGTCACATCTGATCTGATTCTCTTCTTTTCGTGTTCAGTTGTGTTATGGTATTCTTGTCACCTGTACTCTCTCTCTCTCTCTCTCTCTCTCTCTCTCTCTCTCTCTCTCTCTCTCTCTCTCTCTCTCTCTCTCTCTCTCTCTCTCTCTCTCTCTCTCTCTCTCTCTCTCTCTCTCTCTCTCTCTCTCTCTCATATAACCTTGTCTTTATACATAGCAGGTTCTCATTTTATTGTCTTTGTCTCCTCCCTCTCATCCTCCTTTATCCGCCTCCTCCTTCTCCCTTTTATTTGTTTTTTTTCTTTTTAATATTAATCTATGTTTTGTTTATTTATTTTTTTTGTATTCGTCAGTTGCTTGAGTACAATGTTTTTTTTATTGTTTTTTTTTATACGCATGCGGTGTTTAGTGATATTCTTCTTTTTTTTGGGGGGTAGGGGGATGGGGAGGGGTGTAGGGGTGATGGGGAAGGGTGTTGGGGAGGGTAAGGGGGAGGGTTGGGGGGTGAATGGGGTTTGTGCTCATTTGCATATCTGTTGTCAGGCCCCTTAACAGTCGTGTCCCCGTGTTTGCTTCAACGAAAACGAGTTACACTTTTATTTTTTGGTGTGTGTGTGTGTGTGTGTGTGTGTGTGTGTGTGTGTGTGTGTGTGTGTGTGTGTGTGTGTGTGTGTGTGTGTGTGTGTGTGTTTTGTCTTGCGAAGTATTTTCTATTAAAAAAACAACTTTATTATCATTATTTATGTGGATGTTTTTGTTACTATTATTGTTGTTGTTGTTGTTGTTGTTGTTGTTGTTGTTTTTAGCATTATTATTACCATCATTTTTTTTTACCATCATTTCCTGTCTGTTTATGTTGTTGTTTTATTTGTTGTTGTTTTTGTTGGTTGAGGTGGTGGTGGTAGTGATGTTTTTTCTCTTGTTTAGTAGTAGTAGTAGTAGTAGTAGTAGTAGTAGTAGTAGTAGTAGTAGTAGTAGTAGTAGTAGTAGTAGTAGTAATATTATTATTATTATTATTTGTTGTTGTTGCTCCTGTTCTCCTTCCTGTTCATGTTCTTCTTGTACTTGTTCTTGTTGTTCCTCTTCTTTCCCTTGCCTCTCCTCCTTCCTCCCTCCACACTTCCTACCCCTTCTTCCTCCTCTCGCTCAACTAGCCCAGCAGGTTTTATAGGTTAAGGGTCATTCTGCTTTTGGGTTAAATTGGTTTTCATAGTGAATTGATATTAGTTTAGAGCTAACTGGAGGCACAAGCAAGCAGGCCACACACTGCTTGGTGGTAGGAAGCGACTCAAAGCACGAACTGAAATGACTTTATCAAACGTGCAATTAAGAGGAATGTGTGATTACGTTAGCATCATGTGTACGAGATTTTTCTTTCTGAAGTTGTATGATTAAGGTGAAGACGTAAATGAGTCTGAATAGGTAAGGAAAGGATAGTGTTTGGTAGTATTGCACAAGGTTAAACAAGAGTGAAGGAGTGTACAGTGACAGTCGTGTGTGATTTGAGTAACTGCATCGTTTGACTGAAAGCGAGAGTGGCGTGTAAACAGAAGCGAGAAATACTTGATAGAAACAGGTAGGAGCAACAAAGTGATTGGACGCACAGGTATTTAACGCAAGGGAATTAGGGTGTTTGAGTGAGTGTGAGAGAAAGAATTAGTGTTAGTGGATCATGTTTCACGAATTAATGAAGTTTTAGTCATGAATTATTTTGGAGTCACACTAAGAAGAGAATGTGTTGTGTGACTTTTGGTTATCGTTGTGACCTGCTCAATGCGTCTTGTTATTGGTGCAGGCCAGGTACTGGTTGGTGGGGGGGTGTAGATCAAGAAGTCTGATTGGTTGTTGTGTTGGGAAGGGGGTTGGGAGGTCAGCTCTTGATTGGCTTAAAGATTGGTAAGGGCTATTAAGTATGTATGTATGTGTGTGTGTGTGTGTGTGTGTGTGTGTGTGTGTGTGTGTGTGTGTGTGTGTGTGTGTGTGTGTGTGTGTGTGTGTGTTTAGTGCTTATGAGAATACTGTTTATTTGTTTGTTTGTTCCTATATTTTACTTCTTTGCATTTATCTATTTATTATTTTTGTATCCATCCTCTTTCTTGTAAATTCTTTCTAGTTTATTTAAATACTCTTAAACACACTTTGGAACGTACGTACATACATACCAAACACACACACACACACACACACACACACACACACACACACACACACACACACACACACACACACACACACACACCACACACACACACACACCACACACACACACACACACACACACACACACACA
>JAPQNM010000048.1:7363345-7365845 GCA_029783475.1 Metacarcinus magister
CACACACACACACACACAAGAGGAATCAGAGGTAATAAAGGACGTGTGTATGTGTATTTGTGTGTTTTGTATGCAAGTGTTCAAGTGTTCATGTGTGTGTATGTGTATGTGTGTGTATGTATGTATGTGTGTGTGTGTGTGTGTGTGTGAGTGCGTGTGTGTGTACTCTCCCGCTTGCCTACTAAAGCCAACAGCCCCACAAAAGGCTCGGTGTTCTCTAAGTCCTGCAGCGGGCGAGCCAAGAATACTCACAGCCCGTAACACCCATCAGTCCTCGGTAATCTTGTAAATATAAAAGCCTTTGACAGCCACCCAGCCACAACAGCCTCCTCTTCCTCTTCCTCCTCCTCCTCCTCCTCCTCCTCCTCCTCCTCCTCCTCCTCCTCCTCCTCCTCCTCCTCCTCCTCCTCCTCCTCCTTTCTTACCTCCAGCGCATAAACCAAAAAAAACGTAAAAAATGAGATATAAAAAACGGGCTTCTGTGAAAAATAGCACACGATGCTTTAGAAATAGTGGTGTTGTTCTGTTCTATCCTGTTCTTCCTCCCTGCATGTTGGTAGCTGTGGTATGTAGTGCAGCAGACACCTTAGTTATAGATGAACAGGTTCTCTGGTATTCGTTCTTCCTATGCATTCTTATGTATCTTTTTTTATGTTTCTTTCTAGCTATCTATCTATTTGTTTTCTCTCTCACTCTTTTTCTCACTTTCTCCTCTCTCTTTCTTTCTCTCCCTCCTCTCTCTCTCTCTCACTAAGGTTGTAGCTATGACCTGCCTGCTCCTTGTCGCCTCACTCCGCCTCCAAATTGCTCGTTCTGCTTTGATTCCCGCTTTTTCCGTTTCTATGACCCTGACCGCGGCTTCGTCACCGCCTCCTCCTCCTCTCAGCCGAACGCAGGTGTTGTGTTAATGACGATGAGGTGGAAGCTTGGAGGAGGGCAGAAGGGAAGGATTAAGGGAATGCAAGGTAGAGGCTCCTGTAGAAGGGTAGAAAGAAGACTTAAGGGAGGATGGGAGTGATGGTCTGTTAAGGGGTGATAGAGTAGAGTATAAGGGAAGGGATGAAGGTAGAAAGGATGGTTAGGAGTGTCTTACAGAAAGTGTTAGGAGTGCTAAGTGTCAATGAGGAGATGATGGTGGTGGTGGTGGTGGTGGTGGTGGTGGTGGTGGTGGTGGTGGTGGCGGCAGCGAGATGGTAAATATTCAGTGTTGATATTTTACTTTGTGTGAGTGAGTAACGATAGTGCTAGTGTGTGTGTGTGGGTGTGATGTTAGGTTTAGAGTGTGTTAAATGCGTGTTAGTAGTGGTGGTGGTGGTAGGGGGAGGTTAAAGAAGGTTAGGTTGCGTGTGGGCTGGGTGACGGTATGGGTGAAGGGGATTTGGGGAAGGGTGGGGGAGGGATGGGTTGTGGGTTAGGATGGGTTAAAATTCTCCTTGGATGCAACTGACACAATGAAATTACAATACTAATGAGTTGAATCTCTATTGGATGTGTTATAAAGATTCCCATTCCCGTGTTAGAGTGTGTTGAGGTGAGTGCGTGAGTGCGTTAGATTGAGTGCGTGCGTCGTGGGAAGATGTGTCAGAGTGAGTGGCTTAAGAGTGCGTAAAAATGTGCGTGCAAGTAAATTCGTTCAGGTAAATAATGCGTTAATGTGCTTGTGTAGTAGTACGTGTGTGTGTGTGTGTGTGTGTGCGTGTGCGTGTGTGCGTGTAACAAGTGGCAACTGAGGTGTCTTTACTGAATGTGTTTATCGTTTGTTTCTCGTTTGTTTATTATCGTCTTAATTGTGCTGTCAGTTACGTGGGCTGGGTGGGATAGCGTTGTCTGTCTCCGCGATGAAATTATTTGGGAGCAGAGGAGAGGAGGAGGAACAAAAAGATGAAGAGACAGAGAGAGAGAGAGAGAGAAAAAAGAGGAGGAGGTGAAGCTGGAGGAGGTAATGGTAGTGGTGATGCTGATAAAGGTGTAGGAGGAAGAGGAGGAGGAAGAGGAGGAGGAGGAGGAGGAGGAGGAGGAGGAGGAGGAGGAGGAGGAGGAGGAGGAGGATGGGAACGAGTGAAACCAGGAAGTTGACCAATAATTTTAGTGTATGGTTTGTCATTAGTGTTATCCTGATCTCCTCCTCCTCCTCCTCCTTCCTCCTCCTCCTCCTCCTCCTCCTCCTCCTCCTCCTCCTCCTCCTCCTCCTCCTCCTCCTCCTCCTCCTCCTCCTCCTCCACCTCCTCCAGCGCACCTGTTGCTTCCTGCTCCTGGGGTCGCTGCTATCATGGCGGTGAGAGAATCGAACGTAACTCCCTCCTTCCCCTCCTCCCCCTCCTCCCCTCCTCCCCTCCTCCCCCTCCTCCCCTCCTCCCTCTCTCCCTCCCTCCCTCCTCGTATTTTCCTCTTTTTCCCCTTGGCTTTCTTGAGTAAAACGAAGGAGAAAGGGAAGAGAAAGCTGTATCTTCCTTCACAATGACGCTGAGAAACCACCGTCTTGACCGATTGTTTACAGAGG
>JAPQNM010000048.1:7383345-7385845 GCA_029783475.1 Metacarcinus magister
TGTTGCTGTTGTTGTTGTGTTGTTAATAGTGGTGTGGTGGCTGTGGTGGTAGTGATGGTGTTAGTGGTTGTGGTGGTAGTGGTGTTTTTAAGTAAGTAGGCCATTAACCGTCATAACAAAAGTCATTAATATTTTCATCGTCCATGAAGTAATGGTTCCCGGCGGTGTGTTTCCGGTGATGTGAAGGGAGTGAATGAGGTTTGGGGACCTTGTGACGTGACCGCAGGTGGGTGGAAGGGGAGGAGCGGCGGCGGCGGCGGCCTAGGGAAGGCCAAGGTTAGTAGGGTGTGTGGAGGGAATGTGTTGCCGGTGCTGCAAACGTGATGAAACGATGGAGGGAACAGCGCCTTTCCCTGCTCTCTACCGGAAAACTTTAATTTAGCTTTCACTACAGTTACGTGAATTGAATGAGCTACGAACACAATGGTTGCCGCTTCCTTACAACTCCTTACGCCTATTTCTCAAACACCTACACTTATGTATATGTATGTGTGTGTGTGTGTGTGTGTGTGTGTGTGTGTGTGTGTGTGTGTGTGTGTGTGTGTGTGTGTGTGTGTGTGTGTGTGTGTGTCTATATATATATATATATATATATATATATATATATATATATATATATATATATATAAATACACAGACAGACAGCCAGATATGATAAGAAAGAACACTAATATTTGAGGCCAAGGTAGGCATACACCGGTGCAGGCCGTGGTGTGTGCCTGCCGTGGGTGCCCCTCCTGCTGGTCTGTGCCACTTTAACCCAACACCTTGGCGTGTGGCCGCCGCGCCCATGGCAGGCCGTGGTGTGGGTGGTCGTCGTGTATGGTGGTGGCGATGAATTATTCCCTGTGCTCGCCGCGTCCTGCTGGGCCCCGCCAATGGGGTGGCGGGGTGGGCGGCGGCGTCGCTGCTCCTGTTTTACTTAATATCGCGGCGAGTATTAACCTTCGTCTCCACTAATGAATCCGATTCCAAAAGCAGTGCAGGACCCGACGTTCATTTCAGGCTTAATAATTTAATGCGAAAACAGAAGCGGGGGACGCGAGTGTATTTTATTAAAACAAAATACAACACTACTATGCTAATGCGTGTAGCGGTCGTGGGTATTTGAATATAAACAAGTTCCCCTAAATTTTGCAGCAAGTCATACATCAACTTGATAGATGGCGATTTTGTTTTTTGTTTAGTAAGTTTGATAACACAGTGCAAATGAAGGGAAACACCCTATTGTTCTGCGTGGAATCAATGCTTTACATAATTCATGAACCCTTTTACGACGCGCCGGCATTCCCCTCCACCCTTACACGCCCCCCCCTCCACCCTTACATCACCCCTCCACCCTTACATCCTCCCTCCACCCTTACATCCCCCCTCCACCCTTACATCCCCCTCCACCCTTACATCCCCCTCCCCCTACACCCCCTCCACCCTTACATCCCGCTCCACCCTTACATTCCCCCTCCACCCTTACATCCCCCTCCACCCTTACATCTCCCCCTTCCCCCCTTACATCCCCTCCTCTACGCCGGGACTTCCATCTCCCCACAAACACAGTCATCACCCACCGCCTTGCCTGTCACCCCTACACCTCAACAGCCTCCCCTACCCACCCCTTCCCGAGCTAGGATACTTGTCACCCCTCCAATGTGACATCCACTGGGCTCTTAATCCTCTACTTCTCCTCCTCTTATATATATGTGTGTCTATATATTCTTTTTGAAATCACTCTTACCTTACCTTGTGTTATATATGTCCTTTCTTTCTTTTTTTATTCATTTCTTTCTTTTTTTTATTATTTATCCTGTCTGTACACTTGGTTTGCTTTCGTTATTAATTTTTCATCCATCTATTTCATCGATTCTTGTTGTTCAATATTCCTACAAAACAAAACAAAACAAAATTGTCTCTCTCTCTTTTTATCTCTCTTCCTCTGTATCTCTCTCTCTTTTCCGCCTCACTTTATTGTTGTGAAACCTTCTTCCAACGTGTTCGATATTGTACCACTTGGCTGATGCCGTGGGCGCCGGGGAGCGAGGCTGGGCGGGAGGGGGGTGGGGGGCGGGAGGCGGTGGAAAGGAAGGGTTGGAGGGAGGGAGGGAGGGAAGGAGGGAGGGAGGGAAAGAGGGAGGGAGGGAGGGAGGGAGTTGCAATGACAAATGGCCTCACCCTGAACGCCAGATGCTGGTGATGAACGCGCACTGATAATTAAAATACGTCTAGTGCTTCTCTCTCTCTCTCTCTCTCTCTCTCTCTCTCTCTCTCTCTCTCTCTCTCTCTCTCTCTCTCTCTCTCTCTCTCTCTCTCTCTCTCTCTCTCTCTCTTCCTTTATCTGCCTTATCTAATCTCTTTCTCTCACTTTCAATCCTCCTCCTTTTCCTCCTCCTCCTCCTCCTCTTCCATCCTCTTCATCTCCTATCTCTTCCTCTCCACACACTTAAGGAATATATTCAGAAACCTAACCTTACTTATATTCAACTTTTAAATGGGTTTAGTTAAGGTG